>CM057476.1:77524866-77859866 GCA_030035585.1 Dugong dugon
ACAAAAAATGCCAATTTATGTTCTTTAGGTATGAGCAACCCTGCGTTGACCATGGAGAATGAGACTTAACTCTTCAAGCAAAGTAAGTTCATACTTTCTAAAAGTAAGACACATTTCCCTTGGTTGGTATGCTTTATATTTTTAACAGTTTTCCAGTTCTCTTAGGGCAAATTGTTTCTATAAATATTATTACTTATTTTTGAGTGACTGAAATTATGTCTTATCTGACCTGTAGTATCACATCAGTCATGCTGAGGCCTCCGGTCATGAAGCTATCTTAGAATTAACTAGTAGGTAGGTTACCTCAATAGTTATAGAAATCGGTTGATGAACAAAATTCATTTTTCTAGTCATGCATTAAATGGCAGGGATTGATCCTAAAACGTTCAGCTTTACATGAAAATTATCTTGTCATTTCATAGGATAAAGCAGTTTTTTATGTTTCGCTATCCTTCAGGACATATAGCAGTCATACCCTTGACTGTATGTTAGCAGAATTTCACTGGGTCCAAGTGCAAGATAATTATATCTTGTTAGCAAAAATCTCCATCATCCCCATATTTTGGTCATATTAGGACCCCATAGCCTGAGCTATTCTTAAAGTGCTTGGTGTTCCAAATCATTGTCTTTAGACCACAATTATTTTTAAACCTGTAGTTCTAAATAAATGTCTTTATAACATAATCTATTTATAAACTTTCTGTCGATAAAAAAACCACAATAAGGATCCCCTTTGGAAAAAAGCCATAAACAACAAAATAAACCACTATAAACATTGTCAGTCATATTAAACATAAAATAAAGAGTTGAACATGGAAGTTGTCAAGACAACTCTCTATTTACAAAATTGCAACCTGAAATCCTAAAGTCTAAGAGAAGCAAGAAAGTGGCATTGAAAACAAAATGATTTGTGTAAAAATATTTCACGGACGTATGGTTTCTTGGTTGGGTTGGGTTGGGTTCTGATGGATAGCTATGTAATACGAGCAAAACACTGATCCTGCAGTTTTCCAGCTGACCAGTGTTTTGATTCTGGACCACCAGGATCAGCTGTGGATACATGATGGTACAGTAGGTCAGATTAATCATAACTGTGGTTAAACCTGTTGGCATCAAGTCAATTCCAACTCACAGGGACCCTGTAGGACAGAGTAGAACTCCCCCTTAGGGTTTCCAAGGCTGTAATCTTTACCGAAGCAGACTGCCACATCTTGCAGAGTGGCTGGTAGGTTCAAACCGCCAACCTCTCGGTTAGTAGTCGAGTGTTTAACAACGGCACCACCAGGGCTTCTTATAACTATTACTACCCAAAACCCAAACCCATTGCTGTCGAATTGATTTCGACTCATAGAAACTCTATAGGGCAGCGTAGAACTGCCCCATAGGGTTTCCAAGGAGTGGCTAGTAGATTTGAACTGCCAATGTTTTGGTTAGCAGCCAAGCTTTTTAGGATAGTGAAAATATGATTGTCTTGATTTGATTAAATAGCATAAGAGATCATTTTTTAATTTCTGGAAATAATTATTATAACTATAAACGTAAAAATATGAATCACTAGCCAATACCACAAATAATAAATTTTACAGAACACAGGAAAATATAAAGTTTCAGAGAATTTTTTTCCATTAGTTTGGATCATTAGTTTCAAATCATCAGTACCATTGTTTGTGAGGTCAGTGTTACCACAGATTTTTCTATATGTTAAAAGTTTTACATGTTTAGATATAATGTCACATGTAAGCTATCTAGATTTTCCTGTATTTTGGCACAAGACCAGTATCTCTTTCGTTCATTGCTCTAGCCCCAACATCTTGCACAGTATGAGACACATAGTAGGTTCTCAATAAATATCTGATAAATAAATAATAAGCACAATGTTGAAGTAAAAACTTTCACAAAACTTGATTTGACATTTCAATATAGGACATCAGTGGTCACACCAACCAAGTGGCAGCAGGAATCAGCTGCATAGACGTGAAAAAAACAAGGGATCTTCTGATGTAATGTTTTTCATTCTCTTGACATAACCAGTGGCAATAGCATTTTTCAAAATTTTTTTCTAAGATAGCTAATGGATACCAGACTTTTTATAAATATTTTCTTTATTTCCTGGAACTCAGCATTGCAATTCACTCGGTCACACTTACATTCAATAATATTGTGTGGTATTGATATGTCTAATTTAAATACATTCCTAAATAATACCTTCATTTTTTTTTTTTTCTCCTTTTTCTGAACTACACTGGAGCCCCGGTGGCACGGTGGTTAAGAGCGTGGCTGTTAACCAAAGGTTTGGCAGTCTGAATCCACCAGTCGCTCCTTGGAAACCCTATGGAGCAGTTCTACTCTATCCTGTAGGGTTGCTATGAGTCGGAACCAACTCAACGGCACCTAACAATGATAACAATTTAAATATATTCCTAAATACCTTCATTTTTTTTTCTCCTCTTTTTGAACTACATTAGTAAATGATCTGTGGGCTTTTTATAAAATATTTCCTAGTTCAGCAGTTCCCAGATAGTTATAATGAGCCTAACCCCATAGCAGTGCTGAAGAGTAGATTGTTGGTGTTATTTGCTGTCAAGTCGGTTCCAACTCATAGTGACCCCATGTGTGCAGTGTAGAACTATTCATAGGGTTTTCAAGGCCGTGACCTTTCAGAAGTAGATTGCTGGGCCAAGTGCTTCTTGGTGGGTTCCAACTGCCGGCTTTTTGGCTAGTTGTGGGGCACTTCACCATTTGTACCACCCATACCAAAAAAAAAAATCCAAATCTGTTGCCACCGAGTCGATTCTGACTCATAGAGATCCTACGGGACAGAGTAGAACTGTCCCACAGGGTTTCCAAGGAACAGCTGGTAGATTTGAACTGCCAGCCTTTTGGTTAGTAGCCACAGCTCTTAACCACTAGGCCACCAAGGCTTCCTTGCACCACCAGGAACTCCAAAGAGTAGAGATTTAACCTGCCCAACCTTCTCCCTTATACAGTCTCAATTTAAACACACACACGCTGTGCTTCTATGCCAATGAAGTTTCAAAATTATTTCCCTAAGTCCCCCTTCCAACTTGTGATGCCTGAACTACTAGCTTCAGACTACCGCAGAACTAATATCCTAGAACCCTGCCACTCAAATTCTGGTCCATGGACCAGCAACACTGGCATCACCTGGGAGCCTATTAGAAATGCAGGATGTCAGGCAGTACCCTAGACCTACGGAACCAGAACCTCATCTTCAGCATTTTAACAAGATCTTCATCATGCATCTTTTATATGAACATTAAAGTTTGAGAAGCATTGATCTTAAAGTCTACATTCAAGAACTGATCTACTGAGACTTCTAGCACAGAAAACATCATATTTAATGTTGAGCAAGGGATGTTATGGCAACAAACAACGAATGAGTTGGTAAGTCTTTTTTAATTTATAGTTAACAATAGTTTCATGTTTTCTGCTTCGTTTCAAGGTATCAGTGTTGTAGGCGGATGGAAGAGGCTTCCTGCAGAAAGGCGCGCTAGCCAGTTATTCCTATTTCCTGTTGGCTAGATTTGCAGAGCGTGAATGATTGGTTCTGTCCGAGCTATCACTTAAAACGTAACACCTTTTTTATACAGTATACAGATCGTTTCAACTATCACAAATTCCTGTCAAATATTAACACTACTTATGGTTTCTGAATCGAGAGGGGGAATACCTTCTATCATAAAACCTTGGAATAAATTCATGGGCTAGTTTCACCCAGATATTTGGGCAGCACAATTTATCACATAAAATCTGATTTTCAGATTCAGGAAATTGAGAAGATTAAGATAGTGTTTGAGATTTAAGAGATTTCAAGCCAGATTACAATGGTAAGCTTTATTTGTGAAACCTGCTAGTTACCTGTGAGAAGGTGGACGTAGCAAACCAGAACTTCTTTGTTTGTTCCTTCTGATGTAAACCCAGCCTCAGACTGAGTGAACTGTTGCAACTCCAAATTCATTACAAAGTCCAAGTGGCCTGCAGGTGAAGATCACCCTCCATTTTCACCAGACTTAATCCAATCTTAGCCTTGTTCCCTGCTGGAAACGAAGTATGGACATTGAAGGTGAAGCTCACTGATAAAGCCATTAGCTAGAATATTCTTGTCAGAACTAATTACAATACACCGGAAATGTATTTTTCCTCTCTTCCAGTTGTCTTAAATTGAGGGGAAAAACCTGTAACAACAATTACAAAGCGTGGCTTATGACATTCTTTTGTCAATTTGGTTTAAAAAATATCTTTTTAGGTTGTTTCTTCTATGGGATGTAGCAAAAATACTAAATTTCTATTAAGAATTCCTGATGGGTCACTAGATGAATCCTCCAGTGATATCTGTATTATTTCTATGCCTCTCAGCAAAACTACCTATTTAGATTAAATTGTGCAAATTATCAAACAACATCTGTTCTTCTGGAAATTTAGTTCAACATGAACTAAAGCAGCATGCTGTTTGGAGATTTAGTTCAAGATAGACTAAGGTGGTTTGTTTGTTGATACCAGAATGTTCAGCTTCAGTAAACATACTGAGAAGCTCTTGTGCCTTGTATGTGCTATTAAAAAAAAAAAAGTTTTGTTCCTTTTTTTTTTTTTTAATTTGAATGGAGTGTATGTAAGTTTTGTAATTGTAATTAGAAAATGGAATAACAGGCTGTATGCTTTTTGGTACTGACTTTGAGAGTTTAAAGCAGATTACCTTTTAAAACTACACAGCTGAGGAACTCACATTTAATCAAAGAGAAAATGATATTAAACTTTTCAAAGTCTTTGTTAGACAAAAATTCAACACAAAGAAACTAGAAGACCAGAGGATAATGGAATAAAAGATCTTGGCAATTAGTCCTTGCTAACCATATAATATAAGGAGTTTTATAGTAAATGAGTTAAGGAAGGAGTCAGCATCAGCCAAATGCATTTTATGGTTATTTGAGTGCAGTTCTTTGAACAATAGGATCACAGTCTTTTTCAGACTTTTTTTTTAAGAGCTAAAGATTTTAACCTGATAATCTGCTTTAAGAAATCTCAGAAGATATGATACATTTTTCCATTTATCTTAACTTAAAGCATTTTTTTGGTCCCATTTTTCATTACCTAAAGTGCCAGATTGGAACCTATAGCTACTGCTAGAAGTCTTAATGGCAACAGCAGAACGTGCTATATTAAGAGTTTAATGCAGCCAATTGTTTTTCAAAGCGCAGTACTAGATCTCTTTTCCTAGACAAGATTCTGTTAGGAGTTCCCTCATATCACTATTTTCTTTTTAATTTGAGTAAATTTGTCAAACTGAAAGCAAAGAAAAAAGGAGGGATTTTTCTCCTTTACCCACTAGAGAACTGTTAATTTTTTTCCCTTTAAATCTTTTATGTAATTATTCAAAAGCATGAAAACATTTTCATTAAGTTGTAATGGTTCCCTTTCTGTTTTTATACTATGGACAAATGTTAAAGAATTTTTGTTTTGTTTGTTTTAGTTCTAGGGGATGATAATTTTTTGGAAATGATTGCATATCTCATTAAATATGAAGTATATATTATACCCGAGAGAAGAAAGCAACAAATAAACCTACGTTTTGTACATATCTATAAAATTTACTTTTAAATTATTTTAAACATTTTACTTTAAAAAAAGTTATTGGCTTAACTCAAAGTCGAAAACAAGTTTACACTTCAACTGTCCTGATTATCCATTAAACTGATAATCTTTATTTCTCCTGTGTTTAGAAATTCTACTATACACACATTAGGATATAAGAAGTTTTTCATTTAAAAACTATTGTACAAACTGCCTCTTATACATTAGTTAAATTTTTGCAATTGTGCGATGGAATAGGTTTTGCTTTTTCAAAGATAAAGAAAAATATTTCATCTAAATATAAATGACCAGACATTCGAGGAAGTGCGTTTCCATGAATTCCCTCCTTTTATGTCCAAATAAAGTCTGGTTGATCATGAAGTTGAAATTGCCTTTGCGCTGACAATCGAAATTGCTTTGAATATGTACTTTTCTTAATCGTCTCCTAGGGCTACTCATGGCAAAATTCATGTCTACAACCTGGCTGTTACATAGGGTTTTGTTTTTCTTTTTTTAAAGGGAGGAGGGAGGATTGGTGAATGAAGTAATTGCTCATTAGTAGTAATTAAATGATTCTCAGGACAGTCAGTGACAGACTATGAAATTCGTGTACACTGCAATCAGCAAAGAACTATTGGAAATATGGCATATGTTTGACAAGAAAAAAAACTATATTCACTAGGGAAATCAAATGCAAAGGATTTATAAACGTGTATAAAAAATTACTCTAGAAATACTGTCGTTCATGCTTCAAGGAAAAAAACACGTGAAAAACCTGTTACGCCATTATATAATCAACTAGAAATTTTTCCCTATTTTGAATTACATGTAAACTTGCTGCGCTGGCTCAGAGGTCAGTCAGCCGTAGACTCTGGTGTATACTCATCACATGATCGCGTATTTACCTGTGAAAGGGATGGCTCTGATACTTCTGTGAGTTACAAAATAAAAGTATGAACATACGCAAACCACAGAAAATGGTCAATGCAAGCCCACTTCCATTGTAAACCATGTAAACCATGTGGGAGATACCCCAGTACGACCGTTCCCTCAATGGATTTTTCACAAATAACATATATCTCTACGTAAGATCCGTCTGCAGAAACCTGTTTTTCCTCAGTAGACAACCACCTGACTTAATCCAACAAGTTTTCACAGCCTACACTCCTTTTTCCACATACTGAGCCTACTTAGATGTGGAAGAGGACCCTGTTATACACCTTAAGTATTTGTTACTCTTGTACAAAAGATACCACTGGAATTTTTTAACCTTGCCTTGGTAAAAAAATTATAGATTCTAATTTTTATTGAAATATTAGCAATTTGAATATGTAACTAATTATTCAAAGCATTAAATAAATGCCAACATTAAAGCCGTCTGGATTTAAAAATTGAGCAATCTCTTCTCCACTGGACTTCCTTTAGAATTTATTACTAAAAGATCTTACTTGGTTCCTTGACACAGGAAATGGTTGTTATACACGCTAATGGCCCTTTCATTTTCTCTTTGCTGTGGTGGATTTGCTCTTCTTTCATAGAAGTATCCTGATTCGTGAACACTGGACATCACTGAGGGGGTGAATTCAAGGAGGCTTGTTTCAAAGATGATCTCTGGATGACGCAGACGGTTTGTGCTCAAATACTAACCTAAAGCAGCCCCGGTGACGCAGTGGTTAAGAGCTTGGCTGCTAACCAAAAGGTCGGCAGTTCGAATCCACCAGCCCCTCCTTGGAAACTCCATGGGGCAGTTGTACTCTGTCCTGGAGGGTCGCTATGAGTTGGGATGGACTTGAAGGCAATGGGTTTAGTTTTTGTTTTTAGTTCTGGTACCAGCCTACCCTACGGAGCAGTTCTACTCCGTAACACATGGGGTCGCCATGGGTTGGAATCAACTTGACAGCAACGGGTTTTGTTTGAAAGAAACTCCTGTAGAGCAAAAGCCGTGAACATAAAGACTCCCTCAGTGCAGTCCAGTGGAGCAGGAGGCTCTGAAATGGGATATCTGGTTTTTTTCCCTTCCTCAAAATCCCCTTAAAATGTGATTAAAGAGGCTGCTCTACCACAGTGCAGCCTAGGCTGCTAATAATGCCTCTTGCACCGTTAACTGTTCTTAGACCAACAAAAAGCTCGACTATGATAACACTGGGCAGTGCCAAAGAGACAAGTTTAAATCACTTGCAGCCCTTTCTGGTTACAGGAAAGTGACAGTGAAAACGAATCTGTTGATAATGCCCAAAGACAGATCTTTCTGTGGTGGTCTTGCTTATAGGCAGTATGCAGGATTTCTGGAGTGTTCACTGACAGCTGAGGGAAAATGTCTATAAAATTATTTGTTAAGTTGGCTTATTTCTGAGTAGAAACTAAACCAAAGGGGAAACTTCTAGTAATTGATTTTAAGCTCTTACACTGGGTAAGGGGGCTCCTTGCTGCTGAGAAAGGACAGTATTATTTTAGTTTTAATCTTACCTGAAAAACACAAGCTCTGATTTATGTTGCAGCTTCCAGGGAACGTTTAACAGTGTAAGGAGCTCAAACCTGACCTGAATTTATTAATATTGAATAGTTCTTATCTGATGGATAAAGATGCTTAACCAAACTGAGAAAAACATAATACTTCAAAGTAGAATTCTGTTGGTGCTGAATTAAAGAACTGATAGCATGGAATGTTTCTGTTCTTCTGTTTCTTACTCAACTATGAAAGCGAGGCTGCTATTGTCAGAGTTTAGCTTGCATGTCTTTTTCCTGCCAGGATGATGGTCCTCTAACGCCTAGTGTGAAAAGCATCCTAAATGACCTAATCAAACATTTACTGTGTGAACGTTAAATACGAAAAACAACCAACCTTAATTACACACTGATCTTAGAGTAAAATGCAAACATGTTTTAAAGTTCTTCAGAAAGTGTATTTAGGCAAAACGTAGAGAATTTGGATGAGCCCCAGAATAGCTATTGAGAATCCACTGAAGGAAAGTCGGTATATACATGAGCCGCTCAAGGACAGCTGTTGGCTTGTCTTTCATGCTGACTCTCTTTATACACAGGCTTTGCAGGGATATTTAGTATCTCGATGTTTATGATCTCCAAAGTCAGGCGCTTCAGGGACAGGTTGTTAGCTGAGGGACAGTGCTGATTCCACTTGTCCATAGATGGCTCCGTCCCCGGGGTTCTTCTAACCCCTTTGCAACAAAGGCATGTTTTAAACTAGTAACCGCCAATGACTGCTTTGTGTATTCCAGATTATCTTCTTAACACCAGTTAAACTTGTTGCCATCAAGCTGATTCCAATTCATAGTGACCCTGTAGGACAGACTAAAACCGTCCCATAGGGTTTCCAAGGAGTGGCAGAGGATTCGAACCGCTGACCTTTTGGTTAGCAGCTGAGCTCTTAAACCACTGCGCCACCAGGGCTCCAGTTAGTGTATCATTAAATGGCAGAGTCTGTGCTGCCAAAGAGAATTTAGCTTTATCTGCAAGGGAAGGAAACAGAACCCTACGTTCACCAAAAGGACACTGGCTTAACAATAAGCAATGCTAATTCTGGTCTAGAAAAAGGAAAAGCAAACAGGTGTATGACCCCACAGATGAAAGGGTCCCCATCAAGACCCTTCAGGCCTGTGACATAAGAAGGAAAATGACATGTAAAAGGTAAGTTCCTTCAGGCTTTTCAAACTGGAACTTCGTAACGATTGGGAAGCCAAACGACGATGTTCAGTCTGAGGCTGAAGGAACCCCAGCTTCTCAGCATGCTGCTGGATAAAGTTATCTTTGTCTTTGGGAGAAAGAGGAGCCAACAGAACTGTGTGAAAGCAGCTGTTTTTCCCGGCCGTGGCAGTAAAGTCAGGGGGAAGATGATACTTGTGAACGCCTCTCTCATGCCGTGAAGGCCTGGGTGCCAAGACAGTATTGGTCAGGCTATCTTCACAAAGAAAATTAACAGGAATTTTGGAGGAAGGTGGCTTGGTTCACTCAATAACTATGAGCTATGGCTGTAGGGCCACTGAGTTGGAATCAACTCGACCGCAACGTGTTTGGTTTGGTTTGGGTTGGTGGCTATGAAGCAAAGAAATGGATTTCTGCAAGTGACACATTGCTTATTTGAATTGGGAGGATGGTGGGCCTCACAGCTCCCATCCAGGCAGCCTAAACACAAGCCGTGGGCCCAGAGCATTCTCTGATAGGCAGGCTGGGAGCTGGGTCTCTCTCCCGGTTTCGTCTCCTTATCGGGGAAGCCTTTCCCCGTTCTGGGCATATGGTAACTTTCTCTGCTCTGTTCATGCGCGGGCACCACATGGCACCTGGCCAGCCCCACTGCTATCTGTTCTGGCAGGAAGGGAACAGGTCTCTCTCAGTGGGTCACAGAAGGGTGGCGCAAACCTGCTCTCCCAGCTGCGGGAGGGAACTCACTGGCCTTGGGAGACTAGTGCCCCTGATCGAGGCTGAGCTGGCTCTGTCTCTTCTTTGTGTGCGTTAAGCATTGCTGTGCAATGAATATGGCCCTTCAAGCCATAGTCTTTGTAATTCCCACCAAATGATCAGGTGGGACCATAAGGTCTATGAAACCCTAACAAGGGGGTTGGTTAGTTTTGCCAACCTGCTAGGTTTAAAATGAGCCATCCCAGAGGTGGGAGGAGGGGCTCTCACCACCACCAAGGAAGAAGAGCCAGGAGCGGAGCACGCCCTCTGGACCGGGATCCCTGTGCTGAGACCCTCCTAGACCCAGGAGACAGACAGTGAGCTGTAACACCAAAGACGGCAAGACAACGAGAAGCAGCGGCAGAGACAGCAGAACCACGAGCCTGGCAGAAGGTGCAGTGGGATTCCTGACCCACAGAGCGAGAAAGCTGAGTGCCTTTGGGCAGGAGGCTTGCTGGGGAGTAGGTTGCCTCCAGGCACTCGGTGGAGCCAGGTTTGCCCACCCACTCGAAACTAGAGCTGAGTGCCTTCGCGGAGGCTTATTTGCGGAGTGGGCTACCTCAGGGCGCTTGCTGACAGAGCTAAAAGAGCTTTGTGACACTTGCCCAGTCAGGGCAGAGGCTGAGGGGCTACAAGAGCTTTGTAACACTTGCCTGAGCAGGCAGAGGCCGAAGGCCAGAGAGAGACCCGCCTTGGAGCAGGGCTGAGAAGAGGCCGTCCTGATGGAAGAACTGTATCCTGAGCGTTCCTGAACCTGAACTGGAACCTGTTACTTCCCTAATAAGCCCCGTAACCGTGAGTATTGTCTGTGAGCTCCGTGTGGCCATTACAACCAATTACCGCGCCCAGCAGAGGAGCAGAGAGTGCGTGGGAGGGACCGTGGGTGTCAGAGTTGGTCAAGATGGCGGAGGGAGGTGGCGCGTCTGTTCCCACCTCGTGGGGATCAGCCTCGGCTGTTGGTCTTGCTCCTCCTTCCCCTGGTGAAGTTAGAGGAGGTCAGAGGCAACTACCACGCCATTTTTGCAGCATTATTCCAGGCACTGTATGTGATTTGTGCCCTCTGTCGGTGAACTCGAACCTTGACGGGACAGATTGCTTGCTTTTACACTATTCCTTAAATGTAACTGTTTGATGCTGTAGAAAATAATTTAAACGCGTTAGGATTAATGGGAACTCTCCTGAGAAAGCACGTGAACGTCTTCTGTTTTCCCAGAATTGATGCTTCGTTGTGCTGATTTTCATTTAAGCTCATTCCTACTACAGTATTTTTTTTTTTTTTAACTTTTAAATTGTAAAATGATGGGGAATTCTGCAGGACTTTGATGATTTATATATAATCCCATAGTTCTACAGTGTTTTACATAATTAAAAGGCAACGTTATGTTATATACGAAACATCAACCCTCATATAAATTACATGCTCCCCCAACACAGCAAATGGCATGTGTGAATGTGCCTTAACTCACTATAAAATACCTACATTTTGAAGAAATCATTTAATCGATCTTATTTTTTTCCTACTCCTTTCAAGTTAAAAATTGTAGGTTCTAACACATAGGTTCATTCTATGGAAGTGAAATCATGTCTAAATATTCATAACTTGATTTTACCTTAGGTTGTTTACCCAAAGGAGCCATTGCATTTGTCACTTCGGATGACATGGCAAACAGGATAGGGTCCCTCGAACTTCCTGTAGTAGGGGGGTAGGCAAACCTTTCTGTAAAAGGCCAGATTGTAAATGTTTTAAGCTTTGCAAGCCAAGAAACAAAATAGATATAGGTGCTTAAACAACGAGAGACAACATTTTTGTTGAAATTAAAAATTGAGTATTTTGTTTCTTTTTTGGTATACAGGCTCGCTAATGAGAGGAATGGAATTTTGGGCGAAGGGAATAACATTTTGGTTAATTGGGGCTCTATGTTAGTGCCCCTACCCTTCAAACTGACTGCAAATGTTCATCTGTGGACGCTGGTGTGTAATGAGATTTTGGTTTTCATCTTTGAAAATGTCATTTCACATAGAAAGGTACCGCCAAGTAGACATCGACCCACGAGCGTATGATTTTGACCACATTCGTCACTTGGAAGGCATTTATAGGGCTCTATTAAGTCCCTTCTTGGTAGTTATCTTTTAGCATGTCACCCCATTGCAGATTAATCACTTCCAATTAATGATTAGATGGGAACTCCTCAATTGTAGTTAAATAGACTTTGAAATTATGAAACTTTTCTTTGCATTTACATCCAGATCAAAAAAAACTGCTGGAACTGTATCTGGGCTTGGAAAATACAGCTGCTGCATATTTACTGGGAGTGGAGACCTCGCATCTTGTTTTGATTTTTAATAGCACGCAAAGTGTAGAAAGCAGCCAGACGTTCTTCATTCAAATATTTTTGTTGAAATGACTTTAATGTAACTTTCTCATGTAAGCACCGTTTACCTTGTAATTTTAGGCTCAATTCATTAAGAAACATGATCAAGTCTGCAGCAAAAGCCAATTTCCTAAGCTACTCAGTGATTGAAAATTAGTTGAGGAGGGTTCTTCTCCTTCAGAAAAACTTCAGTCTCAGCCCCGAGTTCAAAAAAAATTGCAGGAAAACTACCACTAAGCCATCGCACTACTGTATGGGAGCCTAGTCAGGATATCAGTTTCTATTTCTCACAAAAATCCAGGACGTGACCATGGTTAAGTCCGTGAGTGAATGAAGCTCACCACTGACGCTGCTAGTTCCTGACACAGGATACCAGTGTTTTCCGCAGTGTACCTGCTGATAATAGAATGAATAACCACAGTCAGAATCAACTACATTTTCACAAGCTTTGTAGATTTAAGTGGCTAAACCTTTTTCTGCTCCGTGTACATTTTTACCACCGGTTGTATCACGTCTTAGATTCCACACTTCGGGTTGTAATGAATTACTGTTTTCTCAACTTGTTTGAAAATATTTTCACCTGTAGGTGTTCCACACAGTCTGTTAATGGGGACCTGTCCTTCAGTCACTCCAAACTCAGCATTCATTTGGCCAAATAAAATAACAGTTGAGCGATATTGATAGCACCTGTCAACTCAAGTCAGATAACCACTTAAAATAATTTTTTAATTGACTATTGATGTTATTCCCAATGTCATTCTTCAAGCGACGCTAACCAAGAGTGTAGTAGTCTTAAACAAGTTTATTTTCTCTGGACACAATCCTTTCGGTTACTGCAATCAGACATGATTTAAGTAACTCACCATCAGTAAATGGCGCTCCTTGCTTGGCTGACAAATGGGCAAATGGCCAACAAAATAAACTTGGCTTGCAGCCTCATTTCCGGGTTTTATTTTTGGGAAGAAACTACGCTGCGATGAGATACTATACTTGACATTTTCTAATTCTTTTGATTTGTTGTTCTGTGAGTTGGGCATATTGGGATGAGTATCATCTGGTAACGTCAACATATTGTATTCCTTTAGCACAGCTAAGGCACACAATGCTTTACCATGTAAGTAGATAAAATACCCACACTTCACTCTGTCTTAAAAGCACAACTTTCAAAGTATACTTCTCTTGTTTTGACGTGATGGGGATAAACTGGTAATAGAAAAAATAAAATGTTGAGGTGTGGCAATACACACGACACTCGAAATGCTGCCATCAGGGCCCATCTGTGTCCCTGTGATTTGTAGCATGCAAAGCAGCAGTGTGAAAAAATTAGCAACACAGGCAGTTTCTGTAGCAACTACTCAGCTCTGTCATTGTACTGCGAGGAAAGTTGCCATACAGTATATAAATGAACATGGATGCGTTCCAATGAAACGTTATTTACAGACACTGAAATTAGAACTTCATATAATTTTTGAGTGTCAGGATATATTATTCTTTTGATCTCCCCGACCCCCAACCATTTAAAAACAAATTCCCATCTCATGGCCCTTCTAAAAAAAGGCAGCAGACTGATTTTGTCCCCCAGGTCATTGTCTGCAGATCCCTGCTCTAGTGGATTTAATACAGTTGAGTCCAGAATACATGGCTCAGGAACATTAAGAAACTGCCAGCCATATACATCCAAAAGCTAGGCTTAGTAAAGATCTTAATGTTCCTCTTATGGAAGTTGTAAATATTATTACTTCTTAGGGACAGAAACCCAAATTGATATAAGCTATAAAATTCAGCAACTGCATGGCCACTAAGAAGCAATCTTTACACTTCCTATTTTTTAAGAAACTGAAGATCAGAATTACAAGAAACCAATTAGAGGTTTGCTATAGTGTGCCAGCTTTAAAAAGAAGCCATAAGTAGTTATACAAAATGCATTTACTCTGTCAGTCTTTCAGAATAAATGCATTCTTGGAAAGGAGATACATACCAATTCTTAACACATTGTTGAGGTGGGGCAAGAGGCAGCCAACACTGTTGAAATGCCAAAGGCTCAGACTTGTTTTTCAGTTAAGACTAAATGTCAGCTAGTTAATGAAGGAAGTTACTGAGTCCTATTCAGTTGCCCAAATACAAACAGAACATCCCCCAAATAAATACTGCTAAACAAAATCACCAGTCATCAACATACATATAAGAAAACATTTCTGAAGCCTTTATTTACAAAAACTTTAAAAACAAATACCCTCTGTTTTGCAAATAATATTTTGTTTAAAAAGGACCACCCAGTTACAGCATTGTAATATCATGACTCAATGTACAAGGGGAACGAACCAATGTGGCTGGCATTTGGAGGTCTGCTAATATTACTGATCGAGGTGTAGAGAACACACATCACAGCCTGCAGTCCATCATTTCAGGGTAGTTAATGGCTACCAAAACATCTTCCTACACATGCTCTGGTCTGGTAACATTTTCTGCATGTCTAAATAGTTCACAGTCTCTTTTGTCAATATATATAAAATAGATTGCAAAGATATACACAAAAAAAATAAACAAGCGTTACACTCCTCAGGTAATTTTATTAGCGCGCTCTCTCTCTATATATATACTTTGTATTTTGTTGTTTTGCACCAAATCTCACCGTTATTTATCTTTGTAGCAACCAGGAAAGTACAATGTTTGTCTTCTAATTTAATTTGGTACAAGATACCTAAAGGCTTCCTATCTTTGGACTTCAATGAAATTGATTTGTGGAATCAACAAATCAAGAGCATCATAAGTATGGCTATAAAATAAAAAAATAAGGGTAAACAGTGATGGAATAAACGAGGCAGATCAAGGGGTGTGTGCTATCATAAAATAACCACGGCTTCAACGTCTTGGCTACCAGTTTCCTGGCAGGAACTCAAAATCCAGTCACAAGGGATTTTTCCTGAAGGGTGTAAAGCTGGTTTGAAAAGTCTTCAGTCACAGAGCAGCCTACACATACCAAGGAGAAACTGACAGACGCTAGGTGTGCGTGGAAGATTCAACACTACATACAGAAACAGCAGTTACTACGTTCCTCAGTAGTTTCTTTTGTCTTTTTTGTTAGTCTTGATGAATCACCAGTTTGCACAATGAATGTGCTATATTCTGTGGGACGAAAACAAGTAAATACTGTGTGAAGTTGGCAGATGGTCATTTTTTCCAGCTTAGAGCAAGGGAAACCAAAATTTCTGATAAAACAGAGGATGTGAGTCAGAGTCACTCCCTAAAGTGCAAAATTGATGGTCCACAATCTCCAACAGCTAAAACTCCTGTAGGATGTCAGGGAGAGATATGGAACAGGGAAATAAATTACAGTCAGTGCTAGTTAATTTAGGAGAGGGGAAAACAAACCAAGCCCAAGTAAGTCAAGTTTATCGAAATAGTCAATACGACGGAGCTTTCCCCACTTTCTGTCACACACGCTTGCTACCAAGTGTATTAAGGCAGGGCCACATCAGCCTGAATGCTCTTCTATTTATTCAGATCTGAGATAGGAAAGGTCATACTGAGTACTGAAAGGCAGAAAATGAAACGGGCTACGGAAGGGAAAATTAAGGTACTGTCTCTTGTCTGAGGGGTTCAACCAGAGATAAAACCTATATACAAGCATGTGTGAAGCTCAAGTAAAATAAAATCCAAACAGAAGGGCTAGTCCGTGTCATGACTGCGTGTGGGCTTCCTCTTCATAGGCATTCCCAGTGCCATTCTGCACGTAGGAGGAACCAGAACCAAGGCCATACAAGTGACCACAGTATTTGGCATCATCAATGTGATCTTCAAAGAACATCTAAAAAGGAATTTTTTGGGGAAAAAGAAAGATAATTTTAACCAAAAGGAACCACTTATAGTAACTTACACTCCAGCAATGTTAGGTTCTGACAGTTCATTAACCATGATACGGCTCTTGTTGCGGGCATTCCTCTGAGCTCACACATTTAAGGTCAAGGAGTTAAGACTGACTTCTTCAAGTAGAGAGCTCAAAAGAAATTAAAAAACAAAAGACTACGAAAAACATGTATAGACCAGTTTTATGAGAATTTGTAATCACGGAAAAATGGCATTTTTATCCCAACAGTTCAACAATATTCAACAGTTTTAAGAGTAAATGACAATAGCCAAGGATGGCAAGAAAAAAAAAGTTTAGGTTTATAAGTTGCCTTGAAGCCATGTGCAAGGCTCCTTGGCTAAAAACAACGGAACCATTCAATATGTTCTGGGCGGTAAAATCTGAACATTTACGCTAGGTTAGTCCTTGAAGAAGCCAAGAAAAATGAAGATAACAAAACAATGCCAGAGAATTTACCATTAACTGAACAATTAAGGCATTTTAAGAGATGCAAAGCTAAAAATTCAAAAGGTAGTTTTAATTCTCTAATGCAGCACTGGGAAGTACCAAAAAAAAAAAAAAAAAAAAAAAGCTTGTCATGAAGGTACAGTCTGAATCACTTCTGAACTAATTAATACCACCTGGTAAAAGTAGTATTAATGCTTTCTATTATTTCATCATCTAAATTTTTGATTCTATAAAGAGCTTAGTCTTTCATTTCTTTCTAAACTACATTTTAAGATGATTTATTTTTTAACAAGTTCTGGGGGGTGCAAACAGTTAACACTGAATAATAGGGTGGAGGTGTGACTCCACCCAGAGGCGCCTCAGAAGAAAGATCTGGTGATCTACTTCCCAAAAATTCAACCAGTGAAAACCTATGGAGCACAGTTCTACTGACACACGAGGTCGCCGTGAGTCTGAATCAACATGACAACTGGCATTCTGGATGTTTAATTTCTGAACACCTTCATTCAGGTGTGGTGGATATGACCTATCTGGCACCTCTAATTATAGTTCACTTAGTATGTCCTTATTGTCCAGAAACTTCTGCCAGAGATAAAATTTCTAATGTTCTAAAGACATAACTGAGAAAAAGGCACTGATGTCTTCATACTTCTCTCATTTTGAAAAAAGCCATTCCTGTGAGCAGTGAATCCGATCCCGCCTGATGCTGCGGTCCTATCCGTTCCAGCTCCAGCTGCTCAGCAACCTCCTGTAACCCACCCTGGAAGAAACAAAACCTGCCATCAGGACAGACAGAGAGAGAGAGTGCCATCCCTGAATCCACAAATCACACAACTCACCAATACATAAACAGGCCTTAGTACGTAAAGATAGGCCTTATGAAGACGGGGAAAGACCAGAGAAATGTGTATCACTGATGTATTTGTTGAATGTGGGAAAAGTCTGTAATGTAACAGAAAATGAGATTTTAACTGGGCAAATTTAATCTTCATCATATGTTTAAGGGATGTAACAGGCAAATTACTTTCCTACTAACCTAAAGATACAGGGGCAACAAATTATATCATACACAAGGTAACATTCATCAAGTACATTCATGGTCTATACACCCATCAATCAGTTTTGCAGTTACTAAACTTAAACTTCCCACCAATCCAACTATTTTACATCTAAATAATTTTTATAAAACAAAGCCATTATGAGTAAGCAAATCATTAAGAATTCACTAAGTGCTTAACTATGGTTTTGTTACTTAAAAAAAACCCATACAACTCTTCAGAAGGTTCTGCTAAAATCTGCCTATGTTAACAGCACTAGGATTAAAAAAGAAAGAGACAGTGAAGGAAAAAGAAAAAGAACTGAGAGAGGAAAACAGGAAAGGAGGAGGGAACAGAGAGAAAAAGGAGGGCAGAACAAAGAAGAAAAATAAATTCTCTAAATGGTTACGGCTTCTACTAGCGAGCTAACCCTTCTACGTAGCAGCTTGAAATACTGCTTTGCACAGCAGTGGCTTCTGTGCTAAAAACAGCAGGAGGCTTAGGTCTCATCAGCAACTGCTTAGGAGAGCAGAATAGGGTCATACGGTATGGCTGACTATTAGCTAAAAAGCACCTTTATCACTGACCTAAATTTTAACACAGCAATGCACTTTGGGCATATTCAGAATATCTGATATACCTAGAAATTTCCCAATAATACACACTTAAACCAAACCTACTGCCATCGAGTCTATTCCAACTCATAGTCATAGCGACCCTAAAGGACAGAGTAGAACTGCCACGTAGGGTTCCCAAGGCCATAATCTTTACAAAAGCAGGATGTCACATCTTTCTCCCGCAGAGTGGCTGGTGGGTTCCAAATGCTGACCTTTTGGTCAGCAGCCAAGTGCTTTAACCACTACACCACCAGGGCTCCTCAGTATACATACAATGAGCAATAACTTGGTTCTCTGTTCCTGAAAACTGTTGTTATAAGGACATGTCCATTCTAAAAAGCATGTCCAAAGCCGGGTTACAACATGCTGGCCCCAGGTCCTCAGTGTGCAATACTCTCATTGAGTGGGCTGAGTTTCTGGAGCGGTAAGGACATCCTACTCATGTTTACTTGAGTCACAGCTGCAAGAGTCTCCTCAACTTGCACATGATTCTGCTGCTCTTAGCTGCTACAAACACAAAGAAACCTTTCTGTAAATTCCCCTGGTTCCATGCTGACCAGGTTGGATGAGAGGCAAACAAACGTTGGCCAAAAGATCACTTCTCTTATGATTTTTGGTTCAGCTGTTAAAAGCAAGTTTCCTTATTCAAGTCCTAAGTTGTTTATTTCTGCTTAAAGGCAAAGCTCTTGAAGTCCCTGCCATCTCCTAAAAGTATAACCTTATCTGCACTTCTGAAACCTGGTAAGGAAAAAGTAGACCAACCTTGGTTTCACTGGAAAAAGAACTGGCAATGTAGGTCTATGAAACAACCATTTTGCTAAAATATTTTGTTGTTGCTGTATTTTAAATATACACAGAGCTGAAAACAACAAAACACACTTGTATTCCCTCTCTGAAGGAGTACTTTTCCCTATTAAGAGACCTTCCTTTGGCAAGAATTAGTATTTAGAAGTAAAGAACTATCACACCCGCCAAGCAGTGGCAGAAGGTCAGCCACTGTCTGGGCAGGGCCTACACTTACTGCTTACCACAAACAAGCCGACTCTGTTAAGCTGGGGGAATCCAGTTAGCTGTGCGATTTAATCCTGGAAACACTCTTCTGTAACCAAAGCCAACAAAACAGCCTCTAGTGAAGGTAAGCTGAAGGGAAAATGCTCTTCACACTAACTAAAAACAGCTGCCACCCCGGCCTCCTCAGATCTGATCTAGTGGAGACAGACCATGTGTTTACTGGGAGAGAGAGAACCCACACTTTTGTGCACGTCCATCTCACTAATGCTCCCAGTTCTGTCCTGGTTCATGGTTTTCAGTCTGGAAAATTTGACCCTTGGTTTGAATTTTGTGGAAAACTTATCCTGGCAATATATACTGAAGCTTTGAAAAAAGGATGTTGTTTTCTTATGCATGAAAAAGAATCAAAAGACCAGCTAATGTGACTGCATTTAATATTAAACTAAAAAATAGGGTTTGAAACAGCATTCCATTCTAGGATCTCACGTCAGTCACTCAGTCTGAATAGTGTGCTGATGACAGAAAATGCCACTCAGAACCTTACTTTGAGATTTTTGCAGCTCTTCATGAGGTACTTCACATCATAAATGACAGGAAAAAACAACCGAAGGATCTCAAAGAAGTCAAGTTCTTCTTCAGGCAAGTTAGAGTTGGTCAGGATTTTTATTAAATAGCCAAAGTCATAACCACTGCAAAAGGAGAGGAACGCATAAATATTATAAAGACAAAAAAAAAAAAAAAAAAAATTCTGATACAAATTCTGAGCGAGTCATGCCAGGAGATCAACCACAACACCAATACAAGAACAGAACAGGACAAAAATGCTTCGTTGTAATGGAAAATGACATCATCCTACAGACAGTGCTAAGAACTTGTTACTTTAATTTCATCATTCAGAGACAGCGACATACAGATCTATTCTACCATCCCAAGCCTGCAGGAACGAAAATACCAACCTGCTGGTCCTTGAACAGAGAACACTTTCAGAAGAGTATCAAATTTCCCATAAGTGGAAATAGAAAAATAAAGATGAATGCAAAGTGTCAAAAATCTCAAAAAACAGCAAAGGAACTGGCATTCTGAAAACAAAAATTATGCAAATTTTCTCATCTTTACATAAAGTGATCGTATACTCCAGAAGTCCAAAGATTAAATTCCCTAACAAAGTTTTTTCACGTCCCCTAAGTGACTTTCTTGGTAAGTTCTCTCTTCCCTGGCTAATCTTCCCACTCAGCATGGCTCCCTAAAGTATATCAGGGATAAGAACACTGCACACAAAGAAGGGCTGGTAGTCAACGCTGAGAACCGCCGTCCTAGAGAACAGAACGCAAACCCCACACTCTCAGCATCTCCTACCTCTACCACCTGGCCTCTTCACAATCTTACATCCCACCCCCGTACTGCAATTACACATCCTTTTCCCCATCCACCTCTTCTTCTAGGACCTCTTCCAGGAAGCCTTCCGTGGACAGTCCAGCTCCCAGGGATTTTTTAGGTGGCACGAGCTGTTTTCTTGTACTACCTTTTAAAGTGTACAGCTTTCTCCATTAGTTTAAAGGGCAGCGATCACATTTTAAAAATATATTTTCTTCCGTAAAAATACTTGGAACTGATATTTTACAACAGATGCTATTAACATACCTTTTGGGGGATACAAAATTCAATTTGTGTTTAATGTTCAGAATATTTACTTTTAGTAGACTATAATCTTATAGCTTGACAAATATTCACACATACAGGTTGGACTTAAGACTCTAAGCTGTAAGAAGACATGAACCCTGCCTGTTTTTGTTCATCTTAATATCCCCAGTGCCTAGCACACAGTATTTGTTGAGTGTATTTTTTGACTGAAAGAACATGTCATATATAATAAAAGCACAAGAAAATGTTTTCCAGTTCTTTTGTATCTACTTTTGAGTAAAAATAACCCAAACATTTTTCTCAGATTAACGGACTTAAGTATCATCTCTTGAGGTGCTGGCTCAAGGGGAGAGCAGGGGGAAAGATGGTTGGTGAGAATCAGTACGCTCAGTACCTCCCACGCACCATGCCTGCTCAGCACTGCAGGAGAGTTTACACCAACAGTCCTTCACTATCATCACCCCACAGACCAGAGGTGGGGACTCACATTTAAAACAAATCTGAAATAAATTTAAAATAGATGTGACTACGAGAGCATTAACACCTGTGTAATATGATGCTTTAATAAAACGTAACAGAAGGCCAAATAAAATCATGCCCAAGGCCACTCTTAGCCCCTGCTCTGCCGGCTTAGTTCAGTTCACCTAAGAAAAGTCTTTCTCTCAGCTTGGAAGTGATTTCCTTTCTAGAAAATCTCTATTTTAGAATAATAATAATAAAAAACCTACCACTTCTTAACAACTTACTGTGAGCAAAGCGTTTTCCTAGATGCTTTCAATATATTAGTGATCATTAAAACCAGCCTGTAAGATACCTGCTCTAAGTGATGCTTCCCTGAACACCCTATTACAGAACCCGCCTCCACACACCCACCCCCAGCATTTCTCACCTACCTTTGCTGTTTTATTTTTCTCCATAGTATGTATATCACTAGCTAACAAAGCACAATACAACATTTATCATTTTTAAAAACTGGCTTGCCCCCAACCTACCAAAATGTAAATTCCCGGAGGACAAAGACTGTGGTCTTTCTTGACAGTTCAATCCTTAACACAGTGCCTGGTATGTGGTGGACACATAATAAGATCTTTTAAATGAATGGTTTCCCTTCCAAAAATATTTAAAAAAGAAAAAGGAAAAAACTAAGGCTTAGAAGATGTTCAATAACTCTAGGTAATACCAATTCCAAATGGCACTGCTAGATTTAAACCTAGGGCATCCTTTTTCCAGCCTGTACTCGTTCCACTATGCAACATGGCCTGTGACAGGCCAGACGGATCCCAAATCATTCAGTTAACCTTTAAGGAGACGAACATTAGCCCTGTAGAATTAGAAAAGCTATACTGCAGCCAATTCCTTCTAGAACCGAGACCTGCCACCGCGGTGACACAGGC
The DNA here is from genome assembly GCA_030035585.1 of Dugong dugon. Taxonomy (NCBI): domain Eukaryota; kingdom Metazoa; phylum Chordata; class Mammalia; order Sirenia; family Dugongidae; genus Dugong; species Dugong dugon. Next base: position 77,547,256 of record CM057476.1, read on the forward strand.
AAGTATGGAGCAAGTACGAGATGGTGACACAGAGGCTCTTCCATGTGGCCTTTTTACCTATGAAATGACAGCCATTTGACCCCTTCACAGAGGACCACTCCCGATGTCATGAGAAGTTCTGCGAAGTACTGGGTCTCAATTCCTTCCTCCTCGTGCTTTTTAAACTGGATACCGGATGTTGTCAGCAGCTCTATAGAGTCTTGGGCATACATGTCCTCCCTGGCAGGAGAGAGAGAGAGACAGCATTCAGAAGTGCCCAACTTCAAACAGACTGTGCTTCCCACTTCCACCCACAACTACAGTGCCAGAGACAACGAGACAGAGGATCTCTTCCAAAGACTTACATATATGCAAAGAATCTATGATTTCAACATCAAGGCCATTTTTTCAGGAAAGTAGTCAGTCCTTAAATTATCATTCAAAGAAGTCCAATGATGAGATTCTGAAGATTAGCCGTTCACATGTTAAATAAGCTGGGTTTGAAAAAAGGGTCTTCTGCTCACCAGGCACTACCACCACAGAGTGACAGACGAGTTCTTCCCTGGGCTCTGGGGCTCAGCAGCCACTTGAACGCTGCCGGACGGCACCGCAGAGCCAGCTGTGAGGGCCTGTATCACCTGCCGTGCTCTCTGCAGCACCAGGAAGAGACTAAATGCAAGCGTTGGATGTGGCCGAGTCAAACTACATTCCATCTTATAGGAAAAGGAGACGCCTCCTCTGACAAATGAGGAGCCTTTCAGGTGGCTCCAATCAGAAGTACTTAAAATTAAGGACTCCGCTAAGATGGCTATAATTTCTCCTTCCAACAATCCTAATCCTAGAAGATTACCTCCCAAAATCAAGCCAGGAAATCTAGGTACCACCAATCCTTCAAGATTTCCCTGAAGTCAAAAAGAAAGCCACATCTAATTTCTAAGCACAAATACACAAGTATCCAAAATATTAAATTTTAAAAAAGTTATCAAAATGCAAGTTATGTTTCTGAGAATGAAAAAACACTCTGTGACTGGCCATTGGATTTAACTTATTTACTTTTTTAAATTGTAAGATTTACCAGTTTCCACCATGGAACAAATAATAAAATTCTATTAAAAGCCTTAACAAGACTAATTAAACCAAAAGGTACATTTCATTTGGGCCAAAAATTACTCCTACGGCGTATTCCCTGGAAATCAATTTACTTTTAAATGTCTTAAAAAAACTGCAAAGCTGGTAACTGAAGTACTAAAAACAGAGGAAAACTCCAACAATCACCTTCAGTCAAATTCTCCCCCGGAAAACCCTTTAAGATGCCACACTGGGATACCTGAATGACTTCAATAAAAGCTTCCTCTGTTAAACAACACACACTTTTGGCATTACTGCACCAAAAACATGTACCTTTAACAACTAGATCTCACTCAGCAGGTCAAGAGGCTCACATTGAGAAGCACGCTTTAGCAACAACCAACCAAGTAAAGGCTCAACAGAGTATGTTCCAGTATCACTCTCCCAATCAGAATGGAAGCTTCAAGAGGGCAGTGATCTTTGTATTGTTGAATGTTATGTCACTAGATCAAAAAAATATATATAGAATGAACTAAGTGGAATAGTGAAGTGCTGCACTTTTTAAGTCAGTATTTCCCAAACCTTCCCTATGATAACAAATACCCGTAGAGCTTACCAAAAACACCAACTCCCAGGTTCCATACCCAAACCTATTGGATCACAATCTACGTGAGAGATTAGGAAGCATACTCCAGGTGTTTTATAATCAAGGAAGTTTGGTAAACAAAGATATGTGTGTATATAAATTCTTACTGCTTTCTCTTTTTCTCCTGTATACTTCACATTGCTCCATTCAGATAAGTTAATGTACTCATAGCTAAATTTCACTGGACTGAATGTTTTACAATTTGGAACCAAGCCCATGCTTTATAATACCCACCTCACTAGCTTTCTACTCTGCCTCCCCACCCTCAAAAATACTAGCAAATGTAGAAAAACAATGTTAAAATACGCTAGCCTCAAAAAGGAATCTAAATACTGTTTAGTCAAAATCTAACAATAGCTGCAGGTGCTGGGTTGGTTTTTGGATTGTAAGATTAATTTGTTTAAAACAGTAATGAACAATAATCTCTCCCAACACTAAAGATCAACTACTTAAGGTAGCAAAATGTCCAGTTACAATAAGTGAACATGAATGAACATGATGTACAAACCCCTGCAAGAGGGTTTAAAAAAAAGGCAGAGACTCATACTATCCTTCTCAGGTAATGTAAGGACACTGATTTAGCCAGATATGCTAAATTCAGTAAAGGTAATGAAATGACCTCTATCTACAAATATAAACCTACTCTACACAAACTCACACTTCTAAACATGAAGTTTAAAGATTTTACAATCTGGAAACGTTTTCAACCAAAACCAAACCTGTTGCTCAAATCATTCCTGGCTCAATACAAGGAAAAAAAAAAAAACCCAAAACAAAAAACCTAAATTCATTGCCATCACATCCATTCAGACTCACGGTGACCCCATGTGTCATAGAGTAGATTACAGAGTTACTTGGCTGTAACCTTTACGGAAGCAAATCACCAGGGCCTTCCTTGTGCAGCACCTCTGGGTAGGTTCAAACCACCAACCTTTAGGTTAGTAGTCAAGCGTAAACCATTTATGCCACCTGGGAACCTCAGCTCATCACACAGACACCACCAACTGTAACTATTCTTTCAACAAGCTGCCTACTCTCACATGCTTATGTTTGTAAGTAAAGTTAGTCTTCTTAAGAATGTAAACTCCTGCATATTTTAAGTTATGCTGAAAACCACTGATAAAGGCAAATAAGCCTCTATACAGATTATCATAAACACACAGATGTTTACTAAACTTAGTATTTATTTTTATTCTACTTTAGCTGAAGGTTTACAGATCAGTTAGTACACATATTGTTTTATGATATTGGTTAACAACCCCGTGACATGTCAACACTCTCCCCTTCCGGACCCTGGGTTCCCTATTACCAGATTTCCTGTCCCCTCCTGCCTTCTAGTCCTTGCCCCTGGGCTGGTGTGCCTCTTTAGTCTCGTTTTGTTTTATGGGCCTGTCTAATCTCTGGCCGAAGGGTGAACCTCAGGAGTGACTTCATTACTGAGCTAAGAGTGTCTGGGGGCCATACTCTCAGGGTTTCTCCAGTCTGGCAGGCCAGTAAGTGTGGTCTTCTTCTGTGAATTAGAAATTTGTTCTACATTCTTCTCCAGCTCTGTCTGGGACCCTCTGTTATGATCCCTGTCAGAGCAGTCAGTGGTGGTAGCTGGGCACCATCTAGTTGTACTGGACTCAGTCTGGTGGAGACCGTTAAACTTAATATTTAATAAACTCAAACAGACAAGAAAAATACAAAGATGTTCAAGAAATATGCAAAGGTTACAAAAAACAAAAACCTACCGCTGTCGAGTCGATTCTGACTCACAGCGACCCGACAGGTTAACGAGAGAAAAATGATTCATAAACTTAAAAAAAATTTACTAGGTATCAAGGAAAGCAAATCAAAATGGAATATTCTCACAAGTCAAAATAGCAAACTTTTGAAAACATGCTAGTATTTGGTATTTACATGGGTGAACAAGGGACAGCCATTTTCAGTCTGTAAAGAACATGTTTCAGAAAGAAATGTCAACCTCATTTCCCTCATCTCCTTCCTCCTTCCCTCCATCTCGATATGTCTGTATATAACATATCAAGAACCTCAAAAATACCCATATCCTTTAATAAGATAAATAAAGCCTAAAAATATTCATATCTTTGATTTAGATCTCCGCTTCTAATAACATAAATGGTGGACAGAGATTTATATCAAGAGGCACCCGTTATTTTAAAAGTAATAAAACTAAATTTAAAAAACAGACAGCCTAAATGTCCAACCACATTAAACAGTCAAGAATGTGCTGGTCTATCCAGGAGGACAAAGTATAGATATTCATTACCAAGAGCTGTTCGTAACATGCTCACCATGTAACACGTAAACGGTATGTTCATAATGCAAACAAAAGAATATATAGTTAAAAAACTACGAGAAGTGCTAGGAAACTGTAATAAGGCATCTGTTTAGATTTTTCTGTATTTTCTACAAGAATCATGCCACTTTTATAAACAGGAAAAAAAAATTGTGAAATGTTTTATATGTGACAACCACAGGCTATTATGGTCTTATCTTTCTTGTCATTTGCTCAAAATTCACAGACCTTGAGTTGGTAATTTGGTTCTTTGATGAGTCAAACTGGCTAACTGGACAGTGTTTAACTCACCAATAACCCTTAGGAGCCAAATGGATGACGAGCTAGAGGAAATACAGAGCAACAGAATTATACCAGCATTCTTCAGACCATGTAGCACAGCTGCAGCCATACCAAAACATCTAGCAACAGTGGACTGATTTCAGTCTTAGAACAGGTCACGTAAAGGAATACTAAGTAGTGATTAGAAATAAGACTATATGACATATAGAAAGATTTTAGAAATGCACTAAATTTGTGGGGAAAAAGCTCAATATAAAATAACAGATAATACGAAAATATGATTTTATTTTTACACAAAAAGGTATAGGACTAACTAATTTTACAATAAGATAAAAAATCAGAGAGATTGTAAAAATGACATGACAGCATCCTCGGACCTTCTCTAAGTTCACAAGGGGTGGGGTGGGGATCACCAATTCTTATGAGGTGGAAGTCAGACACGCCTCCTCTCTCCTACCCTTCTACCAATTCTGACCCAGCCGTCCCTCCTAGGGCGCACTCTACTCTGCTCATTCGATTAGGTTATTGCAATGGCCACAGAGAGCTCACAGACCATACTCACAGAGACGGGGTTTACCAGGGAAGTAACAGATTACAATTCAGGATCAGGAATGACTCAGGATACAGTTCTTCTATCAGAACAGCTTTCCGGCTGTGCCTGCAGGCAGGCCGCTCCCCTTAGCCCCTCAGCCTGACCTCTGCCCTGCTCTGTCAAGAGTTACAAAGCTCTTTAGCTCCACCAGTAAGTGCCTGGGAACACCCCACTCCGGTGTTGGCTATGTCTTGTTAGGTCCACTACGTCCCGTTCTCTGATGGGGATTTCTGAACTCTTTGTTATAACCTTATGGCACCACAGACATATGCCACTGATGTAGCCCAAACAGACACTGTGCGGTACATGACTGAATCCGGAAGATAATCCATTAAAAAAGCTCTAGCATTAAAAACGCATTTTCAGAGACAATCTAGAATTAAACTAACTTTAAAAACTTCAAATAGCATTTTACACGCTCTAATTTATACTGGATATCTTAGGTTAACAAGCATAAAACTAAAATTTATTAAGAGAAGAAAACTGGTTGCCTGGAACTCAAACCCAGGATACATAACAGTACACCTACCTTCCACTAATACTATCCGACAATGGAGCCCTGGTGGTGCAGTGGTTAAGAGCTCAGGCTGCTAACCAAATGGTCCGCAGTTGGAATCCACCAGTGGCTCCCTGGAAACCCTATGGGGTGGTTCTACTCTGTCCTATAGGGTCACTACGAGTCAGAATCAACTGGAGGGCACACAACAATAAGGTTACAACAGCATTACAATAGTACCTGCTCTATGGGCACACCCTCGGCATGGGCGGCCCCACCCTGGAACCTGCAGCCCCTCCAGTGCCTCCTGGCCTGGTGAGCCCCTCCCTTCACTCCCCCTCTTGCTTTGAAGGCACCCAGGTGGTGGGCAGGCGGCACTCGGGTCAGCAAAGCCGCCCCCGGCCCAGACAGTGTACCACCCTATTTCTGAGGACGACCAGCCAGCAGCCCACGGAACGGCTCTGTACTCCTTCGAGGAGGGCGAGCGTGTGACCCCTGCCCAACTGGAAGGGCTGGGGCCGGGGAGGTTGGGGCATGAAATCTCAAGTATTTCGCATAGTTGATTTTCACAAAAAGACCTACTCTCTGCAACCTAACTACGTCAATAAGTGTAGAGTGAGTGTACTTAAAAAGAAAGCAAGTAAGAAAGCTTTCCACTAAAGTTCTCTTATAAATTAATTAAGTAAAAAGCTTCAAGATGAGTGGAGGAAACGGCTGTAGAAGAGGTGCCTACCAAAAGCTATGAAAAGTGGTGCAGTATCCATATTCCCTGATACGCACTGCTTGGGGATAAGCTGTGTCATGACAGGCAAGGCCTGAAGGATGTGCTGAAAACCCAGGGGTATGTCACTACCTACCCACTAGTTCATCCCACCTACATTCTAAATTTAGTTATTACTGCAAAGGGTTATGTGCTCTAAAATATTGTTTTAAGCTATTTATGTAAAATACCTTTGTTTGCCATTTACCACAAGGAATTTTAATATGTGCCTTCCTATACAAAGGTAGGTACTAACCTACCATCGGTATTTACTAAGTTACTGTTCTACTAAAAGCACCATATCATTTCAAAGTTGTTTTCTAGTTTTTAGCAAAATCCAAATAGGCTGTTTTTCTACTGGATATTGTCCTACAACAACTGGATGATAAGCCAGTCAGGTGGTCAAGCAATACTCAGAATCCTGGGATCAGAATATCTGTTCATCCTTCTCTTCATGAATTAATCATCCATTCCACAGGAAGCAAAATTCCAATTTATCAGTGCAAACTTATTTTAACTTCCATCTCCTCACCTAAAGAGTAAACCACCTCTCCTAGAACCTTATTCCCGTCTGTCTTTCCCTCCGGAGGTACCATTTTTCATTTTTCAAATTCAAAAACAGAAAGAATGATAAATAGGACAGAACGTTTACAATTCTTTTTAGGCCTGGTACTCCACAAAATCTTTTCTCTAATGCTTACAGTTTGAAGTTCCAAACCACTCGTCTGTAATTACCAGTTGTCCACTCTACAAATTCTAACTTTCTGCATGGTGAAAAAACTCAGACAATCTCTCCCCCTTTCTGTGTGGTCTCTTAATCACCCTCCTCAGCAACCCCATTTCACACCCAGGAAACTATTTCACTATTTATGGTTTCACACTCATCTCCAACAGTCAGCAAGCACCGAAACAGCCACTTTCTGAATTCTGCCAACAAAACCAACCGATGACAGGGCATTCTGTCAAATCCAAGATTTCTCACTTGGAACCTTTCTTCTGACACCACAAGTTCTTTACCAGTCACGTCTGCCTCTACTTATTACACGTAGACATTCTTGCTTTAATCCGTCTAGACTTTCTCTTCCCATAGGACACTGTGTTTTCTTTTCTCCCCTTAGAGTTCTTTTACACAAATAACATTCCTGAAGTAGCAGCTCGCTCCCTTATTACCAACTCCACTACTTCAGTTCTGTTCTAGTATCGCTCTTCCACAAGTTCTGCTCTTGCTCTTAAGCACAAATGGAGAAACTTACATTAAAATAGCAAAGATCTGGCTGATGATAAATTCAGATGTTCAGTTACCACCTGGGCCTCATCTGGATTTGGCTTATCATTTCTAGCTCAAGGGTGATAGCTGCAGACCTCTTCCTTTAAGCCTCAGATAATGTTCTTCCCTTCTGTTCACTTCCAGCAGACGGCCTCACCCTGTTTGCTTTACAAAGAAATGCCAGATCATCAACACGCCTGCCTTTACATCTACTCATCCCTCTTAAGTTCTTCTTTTAATCTCAAAGACAGCTCTCCTGATCACCAAAGCTAATCTCTACCAATGCTTTAGATGCTATTTCATGCCATTTTTTTCAAAGGACTCCTGGAGGGTATACCCACATCATCTTCAATAACTCATTAACCAACAACTGTAATCTTTACAGAAGCAGACTCTACATCTTCCTCTTGTGGAGCAGCTGGTGGGTTCGAACCAAGGACCTTTCGTTTAGCAGCCAAGCGCTTAACCACTGCCACCAGGGCTTTTAACCTTCCAATATGCCTGTATAAAACTACCGCAATCACCGTATTTGAGAGCCTCTTGATTTTTTTATTAGTTCTCATCCTTTCAACTTGTCAGTGGAATTCTGCCCATAGCTTCCTTTTCTTCTTCAATATTCTACTTCAATTTTCATGTACCTATCAACTCCAAATTCACTTTGGAGAAAATCCCCATACACTGATGCAGTGTCTAACAATTCTAATTCTTGGACTTTAGACCACAGACAGCAGACAGAAAAGTTCTAGGAACACTAAGATGTAACAACCACAACCAACTTTGCACACCACTACGTCCCCAGTGCCTAACACAGCCGCTGCCATACTCTAGGCACCCAGTAAGAAAATCAATATTCAACTTTCTTCAAAATTTCCAAAGTTCTGGAAACTTCCTGTCATACACTCTCTCTCTCCACATCAGATAGTATCAGTTCTATCTTCCAACTGACTTTTTCTATTTAATGTTTTTTCAGTATATCCTTCTCCCTTGGTAATAAAACTAGAGAAGTCCTCTATGTATAAGAAAAAATAAACATGTTTCAAAGATTGTACTAGCCCAACGGTTGTCACTAGGACAAAAATGTTTCAGAAAAGGAAACGGTTAGTTTCACAAAGCTGAGACACTAGCTGGTCACCCCCTCCTTCATGTGCTGAGATCACAACAGCGTCTTAATTAAAACATATATATACTCTAATGATTAGCTTGAAAAAAGGAACATAGAACAAGTGAAATGATAAAGAACTCATTAAGCAAAGGGTTGTCTTTTGGAAACGGACAGAAGGAGACTTTCACTGTTACAGGGCTGTAGTACTTATCTGAATGGACAGGAGTACGTTTAACCCTGTACAAGGCTGAGGGGATAAGATATTAAACCCAACAGAGTAAATGGAGTCAGGATAAACACAATGCAGTTATAAGCCATACTGCTGCACCATTCACACCACAATCCTCTAAAGTCATCAGTCCTGCTTTTCATTAGATCTTATATGCTACACAGCATATAATCAACACAAAAATGGGAGGTTCTTACCTTTTCACTAACATTACTTCTCCTACAGCTTATTTTATGATTTTTCAAACCAGACATTATATCATACCACACAACACATAAGCACAGGCTACCAAGTAGGATGCTGTAACATTGTAACATACAACATATTAAATATCTTACTTCCCCAACGTAAGTCTGTCCTTGTCCCCAAACACCCTAAACCTCCCTCAGCTATTAGACCACTCCTACCATTGACACAGAATTATAACTAAGGAAACTGGGTTTTTGCTCAGGGCTTGAGTTAAAATTCTGATTCATGCAGAGAGGCAAAAGGAACAGAAGACTTAAGGACACTATTACTTCTCCCACATCTGAGAGGTTTGTGGACTGACCTGGGAACACACCAATATGTAACACTGCTTCAAAAGGAAAAGTACACCCAAGTTTCCAAGAAATAAGAAACGTCTTAGCACCTGAAAATATCATCTACTCATAAAATAGAGTGTGACTGTAATGAAAAGCTCTTCACAAGACGGATAAACATAAAAAAGTATACATTTTAAATTACAATACAAAATTTGAAAACTAATGCCGTAAAATTGTTTTTCTATCAGAGTATTTTAAATACTGCAAATTTTCCAAATTTCTAAAAAAAGTGGTAGCTATATTCTTAAAACACCTCTAAAATTCAAAAAGTATATGATTTTAAGACAGTCTTCCTTTATCCTAATCTTTATTGATCCATAATAAAAAAGAAACGAAACCTTCTAAAATTTTTGGTTTGATACATATTTCTAGGATATCTACACCAAATTAAACTATAGTATCATACTTTAGAGAAATAAACTCCTGAAATTAACTGAAAAAACAAAGTTTGGGTTGTATTTATTTTCCACTTACGTCAAATTAAATTTAAAATTAAACTGCCACGTTGAAGTTCCTGGAGGGTATTCTCCTTGCTCATTCATGAATGTCAGTCCTAGCTGGATTATCTTTAACAAGTCTACATTACACCGCAATAGCTGGTACTGATAGTCGGCATTGCTCCTGAACTCGCCAATGGGCCTTGCAACCACACCCGGAAACTCCGTGTCCTGTAAAATAGTTTTAAGATTCATTATTTACTAAACAGGAACAACCACAATTCACAAACTCCTAGAATAATTCATATTTGGTGCAAGTCAAAGAATCTTGTTACAGGTGATATTGTACACATTTATATTCAAGTGCCTTCTAAATAATTGCAACTAGGAAAAGAACTGCTTTTTAGAATCATAAAACTCTTTAAATATGAATAACTTTATTTTACTTTAAATACTATAGCAATAAAATTGTCTATTTATAAGACACACGTGACAATGTAATAGTCTATACCCAGGAAGGGAAAAGAATCATAACTCATGTCTCCCGAGGACTATGTTCAACTACGTTCATATTACTCCAGTGCTAAAACCCAGGTTTGGTTTTTAAAAAGAACTACTTAAAAAGCAGAGTAGAAAATGCACTGTACTTTCCAATTGTATCTCTGAGATAAGGTCTATTAAACAACAAAACCTTCCAAGAAAAGTATCACTAGCCTCCTAAATTCTTCAGCCAAGACAATACTCTTTGTATCCTCCAAAGAATGCATGCTGTCAAGAATTTCATGCCACCCACTCATTCCGCAGGACATTACCACTTCTCCAATGTTGGCACTGCTTATTATCTAAGAAATAAATGACCACTACCAATGTCCAGTGGATAAGTAAATAACTTCAAATTCTGAGTAAGTATACCTTTATTAAAGAGTCCTGGTGGTGCAGTGGTTAAGTGCTCGGCTGCTAATCGAAAGGTTGGTGGTTCGAACCTATCAGCTGTTCCACAGGAGGAAAGACTGGGTGATGTCACCCCTTTAAAGATTTACAGCCTAGGAAACACTATGGGGCAGTTTCACTTGACAGGACACAACGCAACCCTTATTAAGTAGAACATCAGTTACACACACACAGATCTTCAAATTTCAACCATTCAACTTGCTCCTCCCCAAAGAAAAGGGATTTATTTTTATTTACCTATTTCTATTAAAACTATTGAAAAAATGGTATATCAGCTCAATATCAGAATTCAAACTAGGGCTAGCTAAGAACAGAAAATATGAAATCACTATGAAAAAGTAAAGAAATTAAAACTTCTCTAAATTCGGTCCAATTGAAAAACCACTTAGTGTATGCTGTATGTGCTTTGCTAGATGTTGGGGGGAAGGATGACTAAGCCATTAACCTTGAAGCTTCATGGAGCAAATAATCCACTGAAGACAAAAAGCAGTGGAGTATCTACCACAGATATACACGCTTCAATAGTACCAAAGAAAAACAACAGGGCCGGAGACAGTCTAGGCAAACGGCCTAGCATGCACAACAATAGAGAATCTTAACAGCACAGTGTGTTCATGGACCTCCAGTGATAATTAAAAGAAAAAATGTAGACCAATTAATGTTTCACTGGGAGATCTGACTTTTTTGTTTGAAAAAGACATTGGGGAGCTCCCTGGCTTCTGAAAGCTCCTCTGTGCGATCGGCTAGGCCTTTGTGTTGCTAAGGGCAGACCTAGTATGTAGGTAGGCCCTAATAATCTCCTGTTGAATTTAAACAACTTTATAGAACTGCAGCATCAGACAAGGACACTTTGTAATCAAGTCTGAGCACAGACAAAAACATAGACATTGCTCAGACCACAAAAATGACCAATCCTGGCTAATACGAATAACTGCCGCTTCTTTACAGCTTTAGTCTCACTCTCGTTTTCCTGGTTCTAGGTAAGCTTTATTAAGATACCCAGAATAGAATTACCCCCGCCTCCTGACAGCATCCAATCCAGGGCAAAGCCCTATTTCCTTAAACTGTCCCTAAAACCACCTACCACACGCCCGAATCCTAAAAGTCCTTTCTAACACCTTCTTAGGTAAACGCCTCAGGGTTTCCTATGGTATGTATTTTCCCTCACTGCAGGCAGTAATAAACCCAACTTGTCAAATTGTGTTCCTGGTGGTCTCTGGCTGGAGGGCATTAACAAATTTTTCTTTTCATGGTTAAATCAGTCCCTAAAACGCAACCAGAAGAGTTGAATTCAAGACGTTTTCAAAGCTCTCTTCTCCCTTTTATCAGAAGCGTTTTAAAGATTTGGTCACGGGCATACCATAGCAACGTAATTATATTTTCGGATAACTTGACGAATTTTCTTCATCTCTTCATCCAAGTTGCAAGCCCAAACTTCACAGATTCTTTGGCTATGATCTACAGTTGCTGCTGGCATAGTGAGGACACAGGGGGTCTAGACGCCAAGCATCAAAATGTTATACTTGATTGAAGATTTGTTTCATAAAATACTTTATCCTTTATTTGTGAACCTGTCAAAAGAAAAATCAAAGTGAAAAACCAGTTATATTAAAAACTGGAATCACAGAACAATAAGAGTTGGTAGAGACCTGACTGTTTACTCGAAGCCTCGGATTCATAAGAAAGTCAAAGTTTAGGAAGTGACTTATCTAAGATCACACAGCTAATCTGTAGAAAAGCCAGGGCTATGACACAGGTTTCCTGGTTCTAATTTCAGTGATTTTTAAAACGTTTTATATATACTGATCATTTAAAAAAAAAAAAACAAAAAATCCCCTAATTAAAGACTGCTCTAAATTTAACTCACCTTCTAAATAAAACTTTATGAAGTGATCCATTTTCATATAAAAATGAAAAGTTAAATACTGACAAACTGACAAGATAACATGTCATAAGGGCAACGATAGCGTCTGTTTCTATTCCTCACTAACATTCAAAATTTGACTTGACTACAGAACTGGCATTTATTCATGCCAGATTGTAGGAGGAAGAAATTTAAAAGTTTCAAAGCCTGCTCTTTTTGAGAAATAAGTAACAGATAGCTGCGGAAATTGTCCAAATGTCTGTAACTGCTAGAGAATAAAGGCAAAAGTGTGCATTTAAAATTGTGTCTCTAATTTCCTAAAAACTGGTGCATTTGCCCCAGTTACCAATTACACATCTCACGTTTCTGAACCATAAACACAGGTTCATGGTATATAACAATTAATTGGATAGACAGACCAACTTTTTGATTTTTGGGCAAGGAAATTCCAAATGCGCCTATATTTTTCAGGCAAAAACAAGGATAAAAGAGGAAGGTCTTGTGACCCCTTCTGAACTCTGCAGAGTCACAAAAGTAATCTCAAGCGCCCTAAGAACAGAAACCGAAAGAGATCTATCTAGAGGACCTCTCCTTTATCACTTCCCTTCCCCATTCCGCTAACACACAGACACTGTGCAAAGACCCCTTAGTTTAACATTCTTTCTTCCATCTCTTTCTATAGCAGTTCCAGAATCCCCGAAGAAACAGCAGAGGACTTCTCATGACTGGAGATAGCATCCTGACTCCAGAGAAACAGGACTGCACCGAGGCATTCAAGTCATAGATAACTCTCTTCCCCAGCAGAGAACTAGTGCAAAGGTGATGATAATCATTTACTAGCGCCAGACTGACTCCCAAGCATTGCTGTGGGAGGGGATAAGAGGAGCTGCGAACCTAGGCCACCGCCCTCCACTTCCAATTTCCGCCCCACAACATCGAAGCCCCAGGTACAGTACAAAGCTTTACGTCATCATTCAGCGCTACCACCGTGACATACCCCAACCCCACTTACCCTCCCCCCTACACATACACCCGCCGCCAAGCTCTTTCCTCCGCCAGCCTCGCTCCAGCTGGCGCCATCGCGCACCCTCTCCGGATCCTCATCGTTCCCGCCCCTTTCTACTTCCCCAACCTGCCCCTCCCCCCGGTCTGCGGCAGACGCAAAAACTACTTGTGTCGCTGAGCTCGCGCTCCTCCTCCTCCTCCTCGCCATAGAGACAGCACCCGGCGGCGGTGGCGGTCGCGGTAGCGGCGGCGGCGGCGGCAGCGGGTGCCCCATAGACACCGCTCGCCCAGCACGGGGAAAAGGGGAGCCGGAGCTGCGCCGCACCGCCCTGCGCCGTCGCTTCTTGCACGTCCTGACGGGGGCGCTGGATGATGACGCGACACGCAGAGAGGGCGGAGCGCGCGCGAGGGGGCGGGGCACACAGGAGCCGGCTGGGGCGGCCGAGTCTCCCGCGGTCCGACTTCCTGAGTCGCTCATAGGACGGCTGGGTTCGGACCCCAGGGCTGCGGGTATCTGGCGGCGAACTCTCTTTTCCATCCGCACGCAGGCACAGCGTGCCCCCCAGGTGCCGGGACCCCGAGGCGTGTGCTTAGACAAGACGCGGCCTCAGCGTTTGGGCCCTGGGCTCCCGCCCGCGCCGCAGTCGGCGGAGAACGGCCGGGCTGAGCAGCTGCGAGAAGCAGCCGGAGCGTTCTAGAAAGGCCCTCGGGCCCGGGGACCCGAGGAGGATGAGCTGGCTCTTCCCGCTGACCAAGAGCGCTTCCTCCTCCGCGGCTGGGTCCCCCGGTGGCCTCACCAGCCTTCAGCAACAGAAGCAGCGCCTGATCGAGTCCCTTCGGAGCTCCCACTCCAGGTGACTGGCGGCCGCCTGTAGGTCCCCAGCAGGACGTGGGCGGGGGGCGGGCTGTCCTGACCACCCTCGGTTCCTCCGGCCGCCCGCCAGCAGGCTCTGGCGGGCCTCCCTTCGTCCCGGCCTCCGGCTCAGTCTTCTGTCCTAAGCCCTGTTTACTACCTGCGTCCCACCCTCCCTTTCCCCTGCCCCAGCTCTGCGCAGCTTTTCTGACGGTGACTCATCGCTGCCCACTGCCTTCGCTCTCCGTCCTTTTCCCGTTTCACTTGCCTTTCCCCCGCTTCCCCGCTAACCTTCCCTTTGCCCGCCTGATTGCCGCCTCGGCAGAGTTGTTAAATTCTGAACTTGGCTAAAGGCAATCGTGAAAAGCCATCCCCAGGTTTCACAAAGCGCGGAAAATCAAGTGTTGCACATCAAAGGAAAGGGACGCCAACATTTTCATCTGTCAGTCCTGCTCGTCTGGGAGTGACACACTCAGTTCTCCTTGTCCTGCTCCAGCGGCTTCTCCCCTTCCGGCGGCGGCGCTGCTGTCTCTACACCTCCCGCTTCTTTATTTTTCTTGTCCCCGCTCAGGTGTTGCTTTCTGTTCAGCTTGATTTTTCGGTTGTCTTCCTGTGGGTTTCTCGTTTTCAGCGTGGTCAGATTAGAGATACTTGACAATTCAGTTTATTTCAACTTTTTACAGTAAACTGGTTTTTTGCAGGCTTGTGTATTGCAAATGTCTGTAGCCCCTAATGGAGCCGTGGTGGTGCAGTGGTTAAGAGCTCTGCTGCTAACCAAAGGCCGACAGTTCGAACCCACCAGCCGCCACTTGGAAACCCTATGTGGCAGTTCTGCTCTGTTCTATAGGGTCGCTGTGAGTCGGCATCGACTCGACGGCCACGGGTTTTTACAGGTAGCCTCTAATGGTTTTCAGAAATAAAAACTGCTTCTTTACATTGTGAATTATACAAGCGTATTAAGTTTCACAGCATGTATTTTAATGTAAAGATATCAACGTCATTCAACTCTACTCCTCTTTTGAGATATTCTTTTCATACATGTCTTGAGATAATAAAATTGAATAATTCCTGTTGAGCAAACTGTTGTTGGTGATGAGCAAACCGTAGGAGCCGTTTTACCTGTTACAGTTTAATAATGCTTTCCCAACAAGTAAATTACAGCCTAGAGTCGTTTTAAATCAGATATGTTGTTCAAAGAAAAACTCATGGCAAAGTCGGTTTGGTTAAAACGAGGCCTGTTGTTGACTGAATTCAGGTGTGTTTTGGCTGTCTCGGTTGTGTTGCTTGTTCAGAACTTTCAAAAGGTGAAAATTTGTAGTATTGAACAGAAAAGAGGAGCAGGCTGTTTGATTTGCTGGTGGCTTCCTTTTTGTAAAATTAAGTGCACAAAGTTCTTAAAAGTCCATCAGAATGCAAGTTCTGTATTAACCTGTAAAAGCTACTTCTCCAAGATATGCTTAAAAAATAAGATGACATATTTTTAACCAACATAAAAAAAGTGTGTCCTCTTAGATGTTATTGCCTTGGAAGTATATACGATTAAAACTTCTACCAAAACATTTTTTAGAACCACACCTTTGGAATTAGTTGGTTTAAGCCTTTACAGAGTATTCTGTAGTATATTCTTTTAAATATTCTCAGTGCTGACAAATTTTTGTTCTTTGAGGTTGGAGTTGAATATTTGAAATACCCCTCAAAGTCCCTTGCTACTAAAGCTGGTAAATAAAGAAAGTGATTGATCTGAAATTTATTTTGCTTCCCAGATAAAATGAGATTCTAATGTAGGAATTCTTAATCTAGAGAGTCCTGAAATTGGCTTAAGAGGACCCATAAATACCCTGAATCGAATGTAGAAAGGATCCCATTATATATACATTGTATTTTGAGCCGGAAATTATGCACATATAATTAGACATGTAACACTGTTTACAAATTTGTAGTGTTATGAACATAAAACTTTAAGTGTTTGATTTCTTTAAGTTCTCTAATAAAAAATACTTGAAGTTTTATTTAATTTAAATCTTTTGCATTTACAGATTATACTTGGATAATTCTGGTAATATTTAAGTAGGTCGTGAAGTTGAAATGTCTAGCAATGGGGTTGTGCCAGAAAAAAAGTGCCATCCACCCATTCTAGTTAAGTCCACCCTTTTACGTAATGATGTGCATTTGGAGCCTTGGTGGTGCAGTGGTTAAGAGCTGCAGCTGCTAACCAAAAGGTCAGCAGTTCGAATCCACCAGCCACTCCTTGGAAACCCTATGGGGCGGTTCTACTCTGTAGGGTTGCTGTGAGTTGTAATCGACTTGACAGCAGTGGGTTTGGTTTTTGGAAGAATGATCTATCAGTGCAGTATCTAACAATATGTTGCTCAAGTAGCTAAATTCTGTAGAGCAACATATACTTTAAGAATTTCCTGCAGAAGTACACCACCATTGCTTATTCTGAAGGTGTGCTCTGTATAAGTTGAAAGAATCTTTCGATGGTATTTTGATGAATAGTACAGAAACTTGCTTAATTATGGACATCACTGTCCTTGTGTGCTGTCCAACACCCTCGTATTTCATACTCTGTCCTTTCTCCAAATGTAAAGTCAGCAGCCCTCTCCTGCAGTGAAAGTCTCTGACTTTTCTTTTGCCTTCTTCAGTAACCTTCCCCCACCACCTTTTCTTTTCTCCCTTCCAGCTCTTACCTTCTTTAACTCCTTATGACTCTGAGAATTCAATCTTAGCAAATAGTCTCTAATTCATTTTCTGTAATGGATGTAAACTATTTTTTTCTTTCTTTTTTTTTTAGTTAGGTAAGAAATCCTTATTTCCTCATCTTCCTCAGGCCTCTCAAGGTTAGCTGAATTTTGTGAATATTTCCACCTCTAAGTCTCATTGGTAACCAGTAATCAGTTGCTGTCGAGTCATCTCCAGGTGTGTCAGAGAACTGTGCTCCACAGGGTTTTCAGTGGCTGATTTTTTGGAAGTAGATCACCAAGCCTTTCTTCCAAGGTGCCTCTGGGTGGACTCGAACTTCCAACCGTTCAGTTAGCAGCCAGCCTAGCATGTTAACCATTTGCACCATCCAGGGACTGGTAAGGCAGGGCAAATGGGAAAAGTTTTCTCCAGCTAACTGTCGGTTGCCCACTCCATTTTCCCTGATTTCTTGGAAGAGCCCGTTTTGACTTGTGTTTGCCCCCCTGCAGGGCCATGTACTCAGTGGAGGCAGAGCTCTTGCCACTTCAGTGGATGATTAATGATTTGTTTAAGCCAGTGACAATGGTCTTAACTGCCCCTGGTAGTTACTGCATAGGCGGAACTAACTTGACCTAATCCTGATCAATGCGAGTTGAAGGGGAAGTCTACTGGGGGACCTGCTAAAAACATTTTTCTCGATAATAAAAAAAGATGTCTGGGAGGAAATGCCTCTCTTATGTTTTAGATATTATTGTCTTACATGAGATATCTGGAACTTTTTGCACCGTGAGTGAAGACAAGGCTGACCACTGAATGTGGTAGAGATGGAAAACATCTGGGTCCATGATAATGCTCTGATGCTAAGTTAACCAGCGGTGGAACCTCTCTGCTTCTAACTTGTGTTGTAAGATAAATAGCCCCTCACTGCGTAGGCCACTTTCAGCTTGGTTTTAATACTTTATTTGCTGTTGTTGAGAATATACACAGTAGAACATAAACCAAATCAGCAGTTTCTGCAGGTGCAGTTTAGTGACATTGATTACATTCTTCAAGCATGCGTTCTCTCCCTCCTTTTCTGAATTGTTCTTCCCCCAGGAACATGAACTCACTGCCCCTAAGGTTTCTAATCTGTCCAACTGCTGTTGCCAATTTGATCTTTTACAGATAGTTCTTAAAAGAGCACAATGGTCAGGGCAGACATTCTTTACTGGTTACGCTAAACTACTGTTTGGTTTAAAGACGACTTCAGGGGATATTTTTGGTTTAAGGTTCAGCTTGGTTTTCTGTTACTTGCAGGTGAAAACTCTCAAGTGATAGTCACTAATCCTAATATGTAAAGTTTCTTTAGAAGTGAAGCTGTTAAGTATTTCCTTGCATTGTGTCCACAATCATAAATTATTATTAAAATCTAATGATCGTAACAGTGAATATTCTAACTATCCAGGTCTTACTTTCTCAGTATGTAAAATTAGTTTGCTTCTTTATTATTTTTTTGTCTCTAAAACAGCAACATAGAGCTGTGTTGTGAATGGTAATTGTTTGTAATTATGTAAATTCAAAGTTATAGAAATAGCCTTTATTTTCTACTTAAGGAAATTAGCTCCTTATGTAAGAACTTCTGCATTCATTTTAGTAATATTCAATTCCATGATAATTCTGCTGCTATTTTTGTTTTATATTTGATTTTAAAAAATTAATTTGGGAGTTACGCTTTATTTTATTTTTTCCATTCTGGTAAAGCATTAGCCTCATATCAGAAGTCATGAGTATGGATGTGTCATTGACTGGTGGTGCAGCCTTGGTTGGTCACATAACCTTTATTCCCCTCATTACACTGAACGAGAGAATTGACTACAAGATCGCTTCCTGCCTTGCCCAGCTGTGAAAGTCTGCTGATTCCTCAGGCTTCTCAGTGGGAGCACTCTTTCAGAGATAGAATTGTGTTTTCTTTTGCTAGGGAACCCTGGATACCATTGTTCTTTCTGATTCCCAAAACCTTTAGCCTTATTGCTCCCTTGGAGAATCTGCAATTGTATGGTTTTCTTTCCTATAGCTGTCACGTTTAGCTCTCCCTCACAACTAAGACTTCTTCCTCACAACTTACAGGTTTCTGAGTAAGCCTAAATTTTATACCTTTCTTTCTAGATTTTACTCTCCACTCATAAGGACTCACACACATACTTGATAACAAGACAAACTGATAGTTGCCAGTATTTAAAATTGAGATTTTATTTTAACATATCCAGATTTTCAACTTTTTTTTTTTTTTTTTTTTTTTACAATGGGAAGATCTGTCAACAATTCTCATAGTCATAGCACTTGCTGGGAGCTGCAGAGTAGCTGTGCCCTGTGCTGTGTTGATCCCACTCTGTTTCCCCGTCACTCCCTGTGGTACCGTAAGCAATGCCTTCACTCATGTCTGTTATCTAGATCCTGTGGGTATTTGAGATCACAGCTCTGTTAAGGGAGGGAGTCACTTTAACATATTGCAATAAAAAGTTCCATAAGAATCGGCTATGCCTTAGCCTGTTGAAGCTACAGAAATCTACAGAAGTCAACATTTTGTCTCATAAAGTGAACATTGAGGTCTTACTGTGAACTTTGAAATTATGTGTATCGCAGTCCCACAATTGAGTGAATTTTAAATTGCTGCATTAAATCAGTCTATTTATAATCTGTGATTAAAATTTATGATTGCAGAGTATATGACCCAATAAAAGCACGTTACCATTTTAGGAAGACTTTTCCTAAATAGATCATAACAGCCTAAGTGTTATCTCTAGTTAATTTTTCTGTAGTAGTATCAGTCCATGACGCTTTAAAAAAAGATTATAACGCAGGCCGTCTTTCTCCATTGCTAGTTGAATCCAATCCATCTACTCCCTCTACCCTATTCCTGAGTGACTTCAGGGCTGTCTCTGCTGTATGCTAACCTAACCAAAAACCTGGGTGTCTTAGTCATCTAGTGTTGCTGTAACAGAAATACCACAAGTAGATGGCTTTAATAAACAGAAATTTATTCTTTCATGGTCCAGAAGGCTAGAAGTTCAAATTCAGGGTGCCAGCTCCAGGGAAAGGCTTTCTCTCTCTGTAAGCTCTAGGGAAAGGTTGTTGTCATTAATCTTCCCCTGGTCTAGGAGCTTCTCAGTGCTGGGACCCTAGGTCCAAAGGACGCATGCTCCTAGCACTTGTTTCTTGGTGGTATGAGGTCTCCCTGTCTCTCTGCTCACTTCTTTCTCTCATATCTCAAAAGACATTAACTCAAGATACAACCTAATCTTGTAGATTGAGTCCTGCCTCATGAACAGCATAGAGGTAGAATTTACAACACATAAGAAAAACCACATCAGACGACAAAATGATGGATAATCACACAACACTGAGAATCATGGCCTAGCTAAGTTGACACACATTTTTGGGGGATACAGTTCAATCCATAACATCCTACCCTTTAGCCCCCTAAAATTCATGTCCTTGCCACATGTAAAATGCATTCACCCCGTCGTATCTTACCAAAAGTCTTAAATCAACTCCAATCCAAAATCCAAAAATTCCTCTTCACTTGTGAAATCTACAAATTATCTGCTTCCAAAGTACAATGATGGAACAGGCACAAGGTAGACATTTCAATTACAAATGGGAAAAATTGGAGGGAACGAATGGATAACGGGCACCAAGCAAGTCAGCAGAACACATTACATTAGCCCTCCAGGCTTGAAAATAATCCTGTTCTCTGAGACCATTTAGGCAATGGCCCTGTCCCCCAGACCATGGGTGTTGGCCACACTTTCCAGCTTGTGGATGGAGGCCCCTCGTCCATGGGCTTCAGCTCCGCCTTCCAGGCCCACAGGAATGGCAACTCTGCTGCCTCGCATTTGGGCAGCCCCATTCTCCTGGTCCATCTGAGTGGCGACCCTTCCCCCTCAGCACCAGCAGGCCCTGTTCTTTTGTCCACCGTTCAGTCCTTAGCACTGGGTAATCCTCAGTTTCCACTCAGTCTTCCATCCCCACTGCCACTTGGTGATCGTTGTTAGTTGCCTCAAGTCGATTCCTACTCATGGTGACCTCATTTGACCCCATGTGTACAGAGTAGAACTAGTCTATTGGGTTTTCAAGGCTGTGATCTTTTGGAAGCAGATCACTACGCCTGTCTTCTAAGGTGCCTCTGGGAAGATTTGAACCACCAACTTCCAGCGAGTAGTTGAGTGCATAGCTGTGTGCACCACCCAGGGGCTCTCTCTCACTGCCAGTGGGCTCTAATATTGTCTCTGCCTTCAGTCTTGTTCCCCCAATGTTTTCTTCCACTTGGCTGTCAGAGGGATCTTTCTAAAATTCAGCTTTGACCATGTCGTTCTTTTCAGAAGTTCCAACTCTTGCCAAAAACAGATCCGCCTCCTTAGCTGGATGCCTGGTTATTACCAAGGGTGGTGACGTGACAGAGAGGATGTCCAGTTTCTTTAATGGCCAAGGATAAGGAGACTTTAGAAACCTCATGTTACTTCATATCTGAAGCTTTTCTGGTGGTGGTGACTCTGGCTAGAATGCCCTGGGTGTTGACTGTTAAACCAAAAAAAAGAGAAGACCAAACCCATTGCCATCAAGTCATTTCCGACTCCTAGCAACCCTATAGGACAGAGTGGAACTGCCCCCTAAGGTTTCCAAGGTTTCCGCTATGCCACTAGGGTTTCCTGTTATCTCTTACTTGACATTTAAATGTAGCTCAGGTATTATTTTTTCCCCCCAGGAAGTGTCATCACCACTACTCCCGTTTAGGTTAGGTACTTTCTTCCGTGTTCCTGTACCTTCCTTTGCAAAACTGTCAGAATCTATGAGTTCTATGGAACACTGTTAAAAAATATTCTGGAATAAGTGTTCCATATCAAATGCATCTGGGAAAAAAACAAAATCAAGCGGTTTACTCCAGAATTTCTCCAAGCCTTTAATATGCCAAAGTGTGTCAGTGATCTTAACATGAAGCTCTTCTCAACAGAGGGCTGAACCATTCATTTATTTGAAGTATTTATTTTAAATTTCCAGTTTCTTAATTTTGGGTTTTCCTTTCAGTATTGTCTGTGTGTGTGTGCAAATGCTATTTTCTTTTGTTTCTCTGAGGGTATTAATTACATAAATTAATAGTCTTCTCTTTGCTCTATATTAACTCTGTTTCCTTGAGTGTTGGGATTTTTTTGTTTTGTTGAGTTTGATACATGCCTTTCATGGTTTTGTTGTTTTCAAATATCTAGTGACTCCTGGTAATATGTTCTGTGTTTGAGGTTCCCCATGGACTTGGTTGTGCATACTTACTCTCTTTACCATAGCCTGTGTCTGGGGATTAAAGGAGAGATTGCCTCCTGTGGGGCAAGCTGATAATTTGTCCTAGGGGTTAGTAACTTCCTGAGGCACTTCCTTAGAGTCTACCTCATTGTTTTATTCTGGGTGCTGCTCTGCTGCTTGGGAAAAGGGAGAGTTAACAAGCCTACCTGCTGCGCTCCATAGGTCTCCTCATTTATTACCCTGAGAAATGCTCCTGCCCCTCCTCCACACTCTTGGTTTGCCTTGACCTGGCTCAAGGGCTTGGAGGACCTTCAGGCTGCTCCTGACTTTACTGTTTGGGCTGTGGTAAGTTCCTGCATTTACTTTCTCTGTTCTTTTTCCCATTTCCGTCCTTAGATCTGATCTCATCTTTTTATTTTTATGTTTGCGGAGTTCCTCAAAATTTCTCATCTGCTTTTGATTCTGTTTGCTTACTAGCACTGTTATGTATTTGCTTTAAAAAATCTGTTTTGATATCTCATAGAGATTTAGATAGAAGAGTTGTCTCTTCTCCATCTACCGTCTTTATCTAAGCATCTGAATCCTTTATTTTCAAGGTACACCTGTAAACTTACTTGAGTTCCCCCACACTGTGGGAAATGCATGATAATCACTATGCTGAAATGATCTTTTTTAATTACTTGACTTTCTCATCAGGCCATGTGCGACTTTGGAGCAGGACCGTACTATATTCATCTCTGTATTTCCATTGCTTTGCAAGATGATCCTTGATATTTAGCAGCTGTTTATTTGAACTGAGTTTTACTATGAAATCCAAGTTTATAAATGAGGAGATGAATGACTGTTTATTCTACAAAAGGAATCTTTCAACTATAATGCCTCTATTGCATTTCTTGGTCTATTTGTTTACGGTTTTGGGGATAATTAAATAAATAAAGGTGCTAGTTAATCACAAATTCTGATTAAGAGTTTTATCTGTTGTTCTAGCTCTTTTAGCCACAAATTCAGAGCCATGGAGGTAAAACCATAATAATTTTCTTCTCTTATAAAACTTAGAAGATAAAATTATTAATGGAAATCCATTTAAATTTTCTCCTGTGATTACAGTATTACTTTAAATATAAATATGTAAGATGTATATTTACATCCAAAGGAGTACCACCTTCAGCATAAAAATATGGCTACAAGAATGTTTTTCAGAGCATAGGTTTATAATAGTAAAAATTGGAAACAATCTAAATATCAATCAGCAGGGAATAGGTTAAAGAATAGTATGACCGTATAGTAGAACACTCTGCAGCCATTAACAGAATTGTAAAATAAAATTTACTGGTTTAAAAAGCTAATAACAATAAATTATTGAGTGAGATAAGAGCGAGGTCCAAAATTAAATGTATAGTGTCATTCTATTTTTGTCGTAAATAAAACTGTGAAGGTAGATTGGAAGGTTATATACCTATATGTTAACTATAATTGTTTTGGGGATATGCAGTCATGGTAATTTTTATGTTCTCTTTACTTGGTTTTGTCTTTTACAATGAAAATAAATTCTTTTCGGAATAAGTTTTTAAAAAAGTTATTAATAGCAAAATATTCAAAATCTCTTTTGTGACGTATTATATCCAGGGAATGATTCTTGTTTTAATTAAGTAAAACGATTGAATATTTGCCGTACTGCCTAATGCAGCTAATCAGAATGCACGTCTACATTTTGAGTAACACAGATTGAGCCAACAGTTGTCTCAGTGCACAGTTTATAGTGCTAATCTATTAAAATCTACAGGCTTTATAATTTGACAACCATACATTTAACTTGCATGCTAACTTTAGATGGATTCTTTCCTAAGCTGCAATTGAGCTATTTCCTTGAATTCTTATCACATCAAACTTGTTTAAAGATTGTAGAGACTGAGTATTACAACAGGATGACTCACTTGAACTCTGAAAGTAAGCAGGAACATTAGAACTCCTCTGTTTCCCCCTTGGAATTCCATAGTTATCTAAAAGGGTTTGAATACCTGCATATCTAGTAATGATCATAAAAAATGATAAGTAACATATAAATTGTGTTCATCATGAGCACTTTACATTTATTAACTCACAACAACCCATTGAGGAAGTTACTAACTTACGATAAGAAAACCAAGGCTGGAAAAGTAACTTGCTCAAGGTTGGCATGCCAGTGAGTAGACTTTCACTTTTACCATCCTTTTAGATTTTCCTTCAGTCCATCCTTCACTTTAGCTTAGGAGTTCTCAAACTTTCTGTAAGAATTCTTATATATAAGCTGCATACCAAAAACTGCATAAACTTTATATAGGATTTTCAAGAGTAATTTTGACTCTAAAGGATTTCATCCCAAGAACTAATCTTAGAATCTAATCATCTCCCCATCCTTCATAAATAAGATAGGGTTTCACTATATGGAGAAATGCAATGTACAAACACACACACACAAAGAATACAGAGGAAGTTTAGCATTTTAGAGTTCAAGTAGTAGCAGGCAGCTACTCCTGCATTTAGGGCAAATTACAGACCATAGGTTATCCCTGTCTACCAAAGGGCTCACAATTGCTTTTACTACTGATGAATTGGATAAAGTATAGTAAATCAGTCTGGCATTAATACAAGAATTTCCCTTGCCTCTTTGCTTCAACATCTGCCTGCCCATTTGGATATTTCATAATGTTGTTGGTAGTTGCCATCCAGTTGACCCCAACTCATGGCAACCTGTGTATAACAACGGAATGTTGCCTGATCCTGTGCCACCTTCATGATTGTAGGGATGTTGGAGTCCAGTGTTGTGACCATTGTGTCAGTCCACCTCATCGAGGGTTTAACCACATTTGCATTGACCCTCTGCCAAACATGATGACTTTTTCTAGCTATTGGTCTTCCTTGATGATGTGTCCAAATTTGGTAAGCCTTTCTAACTATAATTTTTTTTTCTTAAGATACAAGTTTTACTGGCAGCCCAGATTCTGTGGATAAATTAAAGTAACTGAGTTTTAGTAGTGCTAGCATTTAACGTTTGTTTTTAGCATTAATGGTTTTATAACTTCGGATAATTTGTTTCTTTTCAAATTTTTTCCTATAGTATAGCTGAAATACAGAAAGATGTGGAATACAGATTACCATTCACCGTAAACAACCTGACAATTAACATTAATATGTGAGTAGAATTGTATTCTATTTTGTCATGTAATAGGACTTTTGAAAAAAATCTTTGTTTTCTGTTTCTTAGTTATTATTAGAAATAAGTTATTTAAAGTGAACTTATTTCAAATATTCATTTTCTAATAACTAGAGTTTATACAGTGTTACATAATATAGTAAAATAAATATTTTCGAAAGACATCACTGTAATTTATATTGCCATGAAAAAAAAGTATAAAAGAAGGAATACAATAAAATATGTAATAATACTCTTTAGTACTGTAATCATTTGTATTTATTTACACTCAAGTCTTAGCTGGAGGTAGACTGAAAGAATCAGAATGATAATGACAGATAACCCAAAGGATCCTGCATGGAAATCCATTAGAGATATATTCACCTTTGTATCAGAAACAACTTAAAATATTCTAATTTCAGCAACAGAAATGTTCTACATCAACCAGAACATTCAAGGCTGAATTTGATCTGCTGATTATTTTTAAGGAAAAAAAATAAAAAATATAATCATGAAGATATTAAGTTACAATAGAGAAAGATTGAACAAAATGATTTCTGAAGTACCCATTTAGCCTTAAATGCACTATTAGTCTTTAGTATGAAAGAATTAAGTTAGTAGGTGCATTAGGTGGCTGACTGTTAGAGAAAGTGCTTGGGCCAGGTAAAACAGTGCCTCATTTGAAGACAGGAACCACGTGTTACTCATCTTCATATCCTCATTGCCTGGCATAGTGCCTGCACATAGTAGGCCTTATCAAATGCTAGTTGAATGAATTAATTAAAACATGAATATATAACTATGCCAAGCATTACGCTAGGTTACTTTGATATATGTGAGCTTTTGAGATCCACACAGCATCCCTGTAAATTGGTGCAAATTACATACATGTAGGTGGTGAATAGCACAGTCACAATACAAACCCAGATGGGTTGGACTCCAAAGACCATTCATTGCCTTTTTACCAAACTAGTTTAACCTCTTCAACTATGTAAGTGAAGTAGTTTTCTCTTTCATCAAATGCCCCTGGTAGAGCTAAGTAGGAGAGGCTGACAAGCACCTGGCCATCTCCTTCTTGACAATGCTGCCGACAGTTTTCTAAGTTATCAGGGGAAGAGAGGCAGTTTAAAGGGAAATAAAATACTCTTCTGAATTTTAGAGGAGATTTGGAAAACAAGGTTCTATATTTAGTAAGATTCCATTTTTTATGACTTTACTCACGGTTCTTAATTTTGTAGCAGTTCCAAAAAAGGTTAAGATACTCACTTTTTTGTGTTGAGAATTTATTCTTCTTTGCTTGAAATAGTGTGATTGACCTCAAAGTTGGAAGAGGTGTTAATTGGGAAGCTTAGAAGGGAGCCGTGCAGAACCAAGGCGTGCTGACAGCTGCAGTGTTTCACTCTTGGTGCTTCCCTTTTTGTCCCTCTTACTCTGTGGTAATAGATTGTGAAATAATTCTTGGCAGCATTTTAAAAGTAGAAAACCCACAAGGAAAGTTATATGGCCAGATCCTGTCGTCCAATAAATAGCTAGATTGGGTTGATAAGGTTCGCCTGATCTAATTTTTAGCTGAGATTTTGTGTAGCTTGGTATGGTATTATGTTTGAAAGCAATTGTTTGGCCTGATGTGAAGAATATTTTACAATTCAGGATGTCCATATTCTACATTATGAAGGTTTTACTTTATTAACTCATTTTATAGTCTTGCTGCCAAAGTGTAACCTTTTGTATATTTGCAGTCAACTCAGCGTCCACGATAGGGTACTTATTATTGAATAATTAGTCTAAATAAAAGTGTGAAAATTTCATTTGCTTTTAAATTTGTTTTAGGATTATATCTATATAAGGTAACATTTATGGTCTTTATTTTTGGTGTTCTTCTGTTCTGTCTTTACTAGATTACTTCCTCCTCAGTTTCCTCAGGAAAAACCAGTGATCAGTGTTTATCCACCAATACGACATCACTTAATGGATAAACAAGGAGTGTATGTTACCTGTCCATTAATAAATAATGTAGGTATGCCGTATAATTTATTTCAGAGTAATATAACAGTTGTACTACTTTTCTACAGAATAGCTCTGAAACTTAAAATTTCATTTTGGAATCAGTAACTTCAAATTTTATTTTCACCATGTATATAATACATAATACTGTATTTACTTACCACTAAAATTCTGATTTGAAGGTTATTTGGTTTCCATTGGTGAGGACCTGTTGATGTTAGAATTTTGTTTCAGAGTGGATCATTCCATAGTTTTTAGGAAAGGATATAATTCACATATGCCTTAAAGTTCTTAGGATATGTATATGATTGATTACCTGGAAGACTGTAGCTTAAATGCACTCTCCATGTTTACCCTTGGCTCTTAAATTCCTGTAAATAATAAAATGTGGAAATATTTCAGATCCATTATTGACCAAGTAGACTTCTAACCTGATTTGCTGACGGCTGCATATTTATGGTACTGATTCTATGAGAAAAGTTTTAAGTCATGGATTGCCTGTATTTTTAATTGACACAGTATCTTTACTTTTCATACAATTCTTGACCTACAAAAATGGATTAAGATGTAAGTTTTAGAGTGACATTATTCTAATGAAACTTTATAGTCTTGTTTTTCTGAAAGTTATTTCAGTCATATTATTTTTACTTTCAGTTTACGATGCACTCAGACCTTGGAAAAATTGTTCAGAGTCTGTTAGATGAATTTTGGAAGAATCCTCCAGTTTTGGCTCCTACTTCAACAGTATTTCCATAGTAAGTATATTTATAATAAATTAAAAAATTGCTTATATTTGATTTTGTTTTTATCAAAGTAATCAAAATATAGTTAAAAAAATCAAATAATGTTAAAAGGCAATCCTCCACTTACCATATCCCCACCTTCATGCAAATACTGTACATTTACACTGTTGAAGGCAAGTGAGTTTTACTCTTTTAGATGATGCTTCTTCTGATACTTGGCTTCATCTTTCTGAATAATAGGTGCATACTGCTATCTCTTGATCTTTCATTATAGTTATTATCTATAGATACCCTATTATGATAGGTGAGGGGTTTAGTATCTTTCACAAACCTGTAATCTCCCTCATCCTCCTGTTAAATTATTTCGTGATTTTTTTTACTTAAATCCATATTTGATGATTTCATTATTTGACTCTAAATATTGTCTGTAGCTAAGCCAAGTACTTTACCATGATTACATTTCCCTAGTGGCTTTTTTTTTTCCCCCCCCTTTTCTGGAGCTAATAATTACTTAAATTTTACAATTGGTTTAGTTTTCTGAGAGGATCTGTTTAGTTCTCCACGCCTTTCAGCAGCTCTGTGCCCATTCTTGTGGCTGTTGTGTTGGTGCGTCTCATTGACGGTGTCCCTTGTTTTCATTGGCCCTCTAGTGAACCAGACATGATGTCCTTTTCTAGCGATTGGTCTTTCTTCATGCTGTGTCCAAAGTGGGCAAGTCTAAGTCTCGCCATCCTCCCTTCTGAGGAACATTCTGGTAGTGCTTCTTCTTAGACTGATTTGTTTGTTCTTTTGTTAGTTAATGGTACTTTCAGTATTCTTCTCAGACACCACAGTGTGA
Source organism: Dugong dugon (assembly GCA_030035585.1). NCBI lineage: Eukaryota > Metazoa > Chordata > Mammalia > Sirenia > Dugongidae > Dugong > Dugong dugon. The sequence goes on from CM057476.1 coordinate 77,576,386, forward strand.
ACTCATCAACAACTCTTGTGTCTTCCTTTTTCATATGCATATAAGGTGACTGAAATGACCATGGCTTGGGTTAGACACACCTTGGTCATCAAAATGACGTCTTTGCTTTTTCAGACCTTAAAGGGGTCTTTTGCAGTACAATTGCCCAATTCAATGTCGTATGATTTTTTTCACTCCTCCTTCCATGGACATTAATTGTTGATTCGAGTAGAATGCAGTCATTGACAACTTCAGTTTCTTCACCATTTATCATGATGTTGTTTATTGGTCCTCTTGTGAGGATTTTTGTTTTCTTCACGTTCAAGTGTAATCCATCCTGAAGGCTGTGACCTTCATCAGTAAGTGCTTCAAGTCATCTTCATTTTCAGCAAGTAAGGTTGTGTCAGCTGCATATTGCAGGTTGTTAATGAGTTATCCTCCAGTCCTGATGCCATATTCTTCTTCATAAAGTCCAGCTTCTCAGATTATTTGCATACAGATTGAATAAGTGAGGTGAAAGGATACAACTCTGCTGCACACCTTTTCCATTTGTGGATCACAGTGTCACTTTGTTCTGTTCAAACAACTGCCCAGCTGCCTCTTAACCCATGTACAGTGTCATGGATTGAATTATGTCCCCCCAGAAATATGTGTATCAATTTGGCTGGGCCGTGATTCCCAGTACTGTGTGGTGGTCTTCCATTTTGTGATTGTAATTTTACGTTAGAGGATTAGGATGGGATTGTATAACCCCTTACTCAGGTCACATTCCTGATCCAATGTAAAGGGAGTTTCCCTAGGGTGTGGCCTGCGCCACCTTTTATCTTACAAGAGATAAAAGGAAAGAGAAGCAAGCAGAGAATGGGGGACCTCATACCGCCAAGAAGGCAATGCCGGGAGCAGAGCATGTCCTTTGGACCTGAGGTTCCTGTACTGAGATGCTCCCAGACCAAAGGAAGACTGATGACAAGGACCTTTTTCCATAGCCGACAGAGAAAGCCTTTCCCTGGAGCTGATGCCTTGAATTTGGACTTACAACCTACTAGACTGTGAGAAAATAAATTTCTCTTTGTTGAAGCTATCCACTTGTATTTCTGTTACAGCAGCACTAGATGACTAAGACATAAAGGTTCTACATGAGAACTATTAAGTGTTCTGAAATTCCTGTTCTTTGCAGTGTTGTCCATAATTGGTTGTGATCCACACAGTCGAATGTCCTTGCATAGTCAATAAAATACAGATAAACATTTTTCTGCTATTGTCTGCTTTTGGCCAAGATCCATCTGACATCAGCAGTGATATCCCTGGTTCCATGTCCTCTTCTGAATCCAGCTTGAACTTCTGGCCGTTTCCTGTCAATGTACAGCTGTAGTTGTTTTTTAATTACCTCCAGCAGAATTTTGCTATCATGTGATAGTAATGATATTGTTGGATAATGTCCGCGTTCCATTTGATTGTGTTTCTTTGGCATGGGCATGAATATGTATCTCTTCCATTTGGTTGACCAGGCAGTGTCTTCCAGATTTCTTGACATGGACGAGTTAGCACTTGCAAGGTTGCACCTGGCTTGTTGAAACATCTCAACTGGTATTCCATCAATTCCTGGAGCCCTGTATTTTGCCAGTACCTTCAGTGCAGCTTGAACTGAAGTCATGCTTGCTACTGAGTTCAAAATAAAGCAGATTGGTTCAAACTTATTAAGACGTTAATTCAGGGATAGTATAAGTATTTTTTCATGTTGGTCATGTTTTTAAATAACTTAAGTTCACGTGTATATCACTAATACCTTTAGACTAAAGTTTTAAAATAAAAACGAGCCATTCTTTGAAATTAATAAGTTATCAGAAAGCTTTTAATTTTTGGAATTGGTCATATATTCACTTGGGTCAAAAAATATTATAAAGGCATATAGAGTGAAAAGTATCGCTGTCACTTCTTTTTCCCTTGCAGCTCAGTTTTTCTCCTCATTGGCATCCAAAGTTGTTTGTTCAGGTGGGTGTTTATATAATACATATACTAGGAAATATGTATATGTAGTGTTTTATTCTCCCCTTTTTCACACAAAGAGGGGCCTTGGTGGCACAGTGGTTAAGTGCTTGGCTGCTAACTGAAAGATCAGTGGTTCAAATGAACCAGTCCACTCCACAGAAGAAAGCTGTGGCAGTCTGCTTCATAAAGATTGTGGCCTTGGAAACCCTACGGGGCAGTTCAGCTGTGTCCGGTAGAGGTGCTATGAGTCGGAGTTGACTTGATGGCAGTGGGCTTGGTTTTGGGCTTTTTTACACAAGTGGTACTGTATCTTTTTTTTTTTTTTTTAATTAGCTAAATGGTGTAGTTATAGAGAGCTTTTCATGTTAGTACATAAGGGACTTCCTCCTCCTTTTTTGTGGCCACAAAGTATTCATCTTTCATGGATGACCGTAGTTTGGTTAACAGGATTCCTATTGATGATGATTTTGTTGCTTCCAGTCTTTCCCAAAAGGCCTGCCCTTCATCTTTGTCCTCAGTGTTGCAGTGAATAAACTTAAAAATAATAGTTTACCCAAATGTGAGCATATTTGTTGGGTATATTCTAGAAGTGGTATACGTGTTTGTAATTTTGACAAATACTGCAAAATTGTCGTCCAGAGTAATTGTACCAATATATACTCCTGTACAAAATGCTTGTTTCCTTGTATCCTTTGCCAAAATAGTCTATTATCAAAACAAATCTTGCCAGTTTTATAGGTGGAAAATGGTGTGTTAGTGGAATTTTAGTTGCTTTATCTAACAGTGAAGTTGAGCATCTTTTCCTATGTTTTAAAGACGTTTTCATTGCCTTTTATTTGTATACTCTCCTATTTTCCATTTTGCTATTGGGTTGTTAGTCTTAAGAACTTCTAAAAAAGTTCTTATGTATTATAAAAATTATTTCTCTATGATATGAGTTTCCCATGTTCTCTTCCATATGGCATTTGTCTTTACTTATAATGGGCTTTGTCGTGTAGAATTTATTCATTGCCGAATATATCACTATTTTCTTTTGTGACTTCTGGACATGAGATCACAGGAAGTCTTCTCCCACCCGAGACTGTAATTTTCTAGTTCTTTTACGATGCTGATTGATGCCAGCGGAATTCTGAAAACTCAAGAAATGCCTGTCTGCTCACTGCTTCTCTGACCAGTCTGATCATATGCTCTTTAAAGCATTCATCTTCTTTCCTCATGGAAGCCACAATTCTCTTTCTTTTGGAGTTTATATTTCATTGATTTATATAAGATTTAATTCAATTATATAATTTTAACAAGTATTACCTGCTGTAAACAGATTCCATCTATAATGCATGCCTATTGCTATTTAGAACAATTTGTGAATAATTTTATAAATTTTACCCCTAAAATCTAATCTCATCTTCTCTCTTTCTCTTTAGCCTATACAGTAACCCGGGTAGACTGCCTCCTTATACTTCTCAGGGTTTTCCATTTCTTCCTCCGTATCCCCCACAAGAAGCTAACAGGCCTATCACTTCTGTATCTGTTGCTGACACTGCTTCTTCAGCCACAAGTTACACCACAGCCAAGCCTGCTGCTCCCTCATCTGGCATTCTTTCCAGTCTGCCGCTACCCGTTCCCACGACAGAGGCTTCCACACCGGTTGGTATCTCTGGGTATCTCTATTTTTTACCTTTAAAACGTTCAGTCGGTAAACACTTACCTATGCCTGCATTGTGCCAGCCACTGAGTTAGGCACAAAAGATAAAAGGATTAAATCAGATTTTCCCACCTGAGTAACAAACAGGACAGTAGAGGAGAACAACAAATAAGCAAATACTTGCAGATTGGGAACTTCCTGTCGAGCAGAGGGACAGCCAGGCTAGAGTTGTGGTGGAGACGTGGGCGAGGGATAGCCAGCGCTCATGGACTGAGGCAGAACTGGTAGGGGCGTTTTCAAAAAGTGTGATTATTTTTCTTCACCACCTTATCCCTAGTTCCTTGAACCGTGCCTGGTACTTGGTAGGCACTCAGTAAAGATGAGATGAATAAATGAATGAATTCATGCATTTGGGGATCAGGTTTTGAAGGGTGGTTCTGAATTTGCCAGAAGGGCAAGGGATTATATATATGGCATTCTCTGAAGAGGTAGCAGTATCGATAAATGCACAAGTCATAAACCAGAGGGCATATTTGTGAATCTGTGTGTAATAGGTCCCTCTGGCCAATGTATAGGCCGGAGGACTAGACATAACAAGTGATCTTAATGGAGAAGCAAAAAAACCCAAACCTACTGCCACTGAGTCGATTCCAACTCATAGTGACCCTGCAGGATGGAGTAGAACTGCCCCATAGGGTTTCCAAGGAGCGCCTGGTGGATTCAAACTTCTGAACTTTTGGTTAGCAGCTGGACTCTTAACCACTAAGCCACCACAGTTTCCGTATAGAGGAGAAGTAGGTATTATATTGTGCAGAGTATGCTATATCATGCTGAGGGCTTCAGGTATCTCATTAGTGTGAAAAAGTTGTGCTCTTCAGTTAAGCTGGGAACTGTTGCCGTGTGGAATGTTACTGAGGGAAAAACTGATAACTTTGTGCGTAAAACTTATAAAGGGATTTAAAAACTTTCACTTTTAACCCTTAGTGAATAGCATCCACAGTAATGTTCAAATACTGTAAAACCTTATTACATCCAACGATACTAATTTCAGAATTTGTAATCGTTTAGAAAATGAATACAAGTATACTTTGTTTTTCCAAGCCATTTCATCATTGTATTAATGAATGTTATATGAATAAGCTATAAATTAGTATAAACAAATCACAAGAGAACTTTTCACAGGTTCTTAATGTTAAAACATCGTCTGTATTCAGCCAATGCATAGTTTATTCCTGGCCTACTCTACTGTTTAATTATTCAAACTTTTGCCAAATTATTCATTTTTTTATACTGTTGTTTTTCACTTGAGATAAATATATTCATATATATCAGTGAAATCCACAGACAGTTCTCTACATTGTCACAGATACACTTGAGAGACTTATTTTACAGTCATGTACTTGCCCAAAAAAACGGAGCTAACATAGGCACTCATAGGGCCCTCACTGCCCCCTCGCCCCCAAAAAGGAGCCCTGTATGTACAAAGTTAAACTGAAGAAAATAGCCTGCAGAAAGAAGGGGAGAGTGAAGAAAACGTGAAGTGCAAAGATGAAGACGTAGTAATGGAGAGCAGTTATGGGATGTAGTACCTTTAAACTTATTTTTGTAATTGTAATTATTTTGTAAATGAGAGCAGTCACAAAGACGGTTGAAATTTAATGCTATTTAAAACTCTTTTTAGATAAACCAGAATGGTTTTGGTTATAAGATGCCGGATGTCCCTGATGCATTCCCAGAACTCTCAGAACTAAGGTAAAAACCTTGAAGGGTAAAGTCAGCATTCATTGTCTGTTTTAGTTTTCACTACAAACCAGATCATCGTTTTCATATCCACACCGAATAAAAAGATTTTTCAAATCCTCCCTATTCCTTTGTTGTGGTTGTCTTAATGGAAATTTTAATCAGTTTTAGATCATGTAGGTTGTATTTATTGAGTTACTAGTACATATCCGTGGATTTTTCTTGAAGCTGGGAATGATATAAGAGTTAACCAAAATAACAAGGTCATTTCTCTCATGTGATTTAAACATTCTTTTGAAAATTAATTTTGAACACATTATTCCTGCAGATTTCAAAACATATCTTGGCCTATTTTAGACCTTTGCATTGTGCCATTAATAGAACTTTGTGTGTAGAGAAATAGACTAAGGTTATCACAGATTATTACAGGGTGTTTCTACAGAGCCAAAAATTTATACAAATTTATGGCAGGTATGTTTGTAACATTTAAGTTGAAAGTAGCATTTTTCATGGAGCACTGGTCCTGTGAGATGCTCCATGAGAAAAGTGTTTTGTGACCCTCAGCTTGGTGAAGCTTTGCATCCTTTCTGCCCTCATGGAAGCTTTACAGTGCACAGGCTGTTACTACTGACGGGGTTGAATACAGTTTTGCAGCTCTTTTTGCCTTTAAGATCTATCCCACCAGGGATGTATAACCACATACCTGTGAGGAATCTTATGGTTTTAAAAAAAGTCATTTAACTATATTTGATGTAGTGTTTTATAGTCATTTTTAGGAAATAGCAGTATTAATTTTTTTGTTAATAATAAATTAATGAATGCTTACAATATGCCAGATGTATGTTATGGGTATATATGCATTGTAATGCTCACCACAACCCCATGAGGTAGGTACTATTATTGTTACCATTTTATAGAAGAGGAAACAGACTTTGGTTAAGTTAACCTAGAGCTCTTTGATTCTAGAGTCTCAGTGATTCTTGATGTATTATACTGATAAAAATGAATAGTACTTTCTCCTTTTTTAAATTATGGAAATGTCAAAACTATACAAAGGCAAACAGAATAATGAGCCTCCACATACCCATCATTCCGCATCAATAGTTATTATTCTCTTGGTACATCTTACTTCGTATACTGTCCTACCCAGCTCTGTTTTTGGGGGTGCAAGGGGGAGGTGTGGATCAGGATCATTGTAAAGCAAATCCTAGATATATTTTCACCCATAAATTGTTCTGTAAATTTCTCCACCAGATAAGAACTTTTTTTTTTAAGCCATAACCATAATCATCATTATGATCCTTAACAAAATTAATAATAATTCCTTAATGTAATCTCATTCCCCCAGTGTCTTAATAATAAAATATTTTTGTTGTTGGCTTGTTTGAATCAGGATTCAAAACAGAGTCCACACATTGCATTTGGATGCTGTATCTCTTAAAGTTTCTTTAATAACCGTTTCTCTTCAGCTTTTAATTCATATATTTATGTTTACACTTATATACATGTATGTATGCATATATGTTGTATTATTTGTTTATTGAAGAAATTGGTTATTTGTCCTATAGAATTTCCCATCTGATTTTGCCTGATTGCCTCCTCTAATAGATGTTCCTCTGTTTCCCATATTTTCAGCTACTGGTGGTTAGATCTAGAGGCTTGATTAGATTAAGTACACTTCTTTTGGCATGAGTACTTATACATAATTAGTGGATACTTTGTTGGATTACATCAGGCAGCAGTGATGTCTGGTTGGCCTATTTTTAGTGAGATTAAGATCAGATCAGGTTGAAACAGCTGAAGCCATTAATCATCCATTATTTCATTAAGGGTTATAAACATGATATTCTGATTTTGTCATCCCTTCTGCATTTATTAACCAGAATTCTTCTACAGACAACTTTCTTTAATCAACTCTTTAGTTTTACTGAAAAATACTTCATACAGGAAAGGCAAAATAAATGCTTGACTTTTTTCCCTTTTTCAATTTTCAAAATAATGCATTGGTACATTCGCAATCTGCAGAGTATGTTCTGATGGGTGGGGTTGTTTTTGTTTGTTTTTGTATACTGTTTTTAAAAAATATATTTAATGTGCTTGATCCATTGAAGACATTATCCTTTTTTATGCTTAAACTGTCCCATGTATACCAAAAACCAAACCTGTTGCCGTCGAGTTGATTCCAACTCATAGCGACCCTATAGGACAGAGTAGAACTGCTCCATAGAGTTTCCAAGGAGCACCTGGTGGATTCGAACTGCCAGCCTCTTGGTTAGCAGGTGTAGCTCTTAACCACTGCGCCACCAAGGTTTCCCATCTGTAGTTAGTAGGAAACTCTTCAAGTTGACTTCTGTGTCCTTTCTGACAAAAAACAAGGCTCATCATGAACATTTCTTTCCCCAGATCCAGAGCCGGCCATTTCTCTGAAGGGCTCTCATTTGTTTTCAGAATTAGAATACCAGTACTATTACTAAGATTATTGAATGCAGCTTACATTTTTGGTTTTGGCTTTGATTTTTAGGATATATTCTATCAGAGATGTACACCCAAATACTGTTTTTTAAAAGTCACTTCAAGTAATACTTCTCTGTTTGATTATATAACTTAGCAAAAACAGGTTCATTTAATTCCATCTGCTTTGAATTGTAAGGCTGCTTTGTTTTCAGTTTCTAAAATTTTATGTTTTATTTATATAATGCTTTTATATGGTTCCATGGTCAGAACTAAAAGATGTGTTCAGGAGATTGAGCTTCCATCTCCACCCCTCCCAGTTCCTTCTTTCCCTCTGTAGATGTTTATGTTTTTTCTGGTTTAACCTTCCATTATTCTTTTTTAAAACATATTTTCTGAATATACGTGCCACACACAGATTCATACGCTTACACGTGTACATGTGTATATCTTTTATTATGACAGTCAGACACCTATTAGTTGAATAGGTGCGTGGTTAAAACTGGGAGGTTGTTACAGTTATTCATGCACGCTAGTCTTAGTAGTCCATAGCAATGTGACACCTGACAAAAGCAGAGACTATTTACCTTGTTGTGTCTTGGGAGATTTTACTGGCTACATCATGGGCAGCATACTGTTAAAATCAGGCACTGACCTGGTCCAAACCTGAATAGAAAGACCAGTCTTCTGCAGAGGTTTTTATAAACCAAAACATTACAGTAACCACTGGCTTTCTTTCCAACTCTGTTCCCCTCCCATCAACACAGTGAAAGAAATACAGACAAAAGCGTCTGATGGTAATTTGTCTGTGAACTTAGCTTCTTTGAATTTACTATGCTGTTACTAGGTTCAGCGTGTGCTTCTTTGAATTTACTGTGTTGTTAATAGGTTCAGCGTGTGCTTTGAAGAAATAGCTAGCTTAAACTTGACATCTCAGTAAGCCTGGTTCCTATCAGGGAAGTTGAAGAAATAAGTGCTGTTCTAAAGCAATGAAATTAAACAACAAAAGAAAAAGAAAAAATGTTATAAATGTATCACTGCTCTCCTATTTTAAGGAGCCTCCGCTGAATAAGGGAGGGCACTGGTTTCATCCTTTTTTCTTTACCTGAGTTAAGTAGATCTTATTGTTAATTTCAGGGCACTGTTTAATTGTGAACACTTCCCCACAGCTGTGATTTTAAAGAAAGTAGATAACATCAGTATACCCAGTGGACCAGAATTCACTTCTGTGAATTCTGTAAGAATACAGACTGTTTTATATTCCATCGTGGTTGATACTTCGTTATTAAGGTTATAATTAGCCTTCTTAGGTTTATATGTAAAAGTGGATACTTTTAAAAATTATTTAGAACCCCCTCAGTTGGGTACAACTGAAAAATCATGAATATTTATCATCGTGGGGAGAAACTGGGTGACTGATTTTCATTAACGACGTTTTTTTCTGCTGCGTTTCTAGTGTGTCACAACTCACAGACATGAATGAACAAGAGGAGATATTACTAGAGCAGTTTCTGACTTTGCCTCAACTACAGCAAGTCATTACTGACAAGGATGACTTAGTAAAAAGTATTGAGGAGCTAGCAAGTATGTCTTCCCTTGCTTCAGCTCAAATTTCCTGTGAAAAATGTGATCTTTATCTAGAAATAAACCAGACATATTTTTCTTACAGGAAAAAATCTTCTTTTGGAACCCAGCTTGGAAGCCAAAAGGCAGACTGTTTTAGATAAGGTGAGTGAGGTTATTCTTTTGAAGGAAAATATTATGCAATTTAAAAATAAGATAAGGCAGCGTTTTTATGTTCTCTTTTAGTATGAATTACTTACACAAATGAAATCTACTTTTGAAAAGAAGATGCAAAGGCAGCATGAACTTAGTGAGGTAAGATTGTTTAGCTCTTTTCCTTCGCCATAAGAATTTTCAATCAGTGTCCGTGAACCACGTTCTTGCTTGCGTTATTATCAGAAGGCATTTAGACGTCTGACTTCCTAGGGCATGATACCGTTCAATTTAGACAAACATCGCTCAGATATGAGCATTATAAATCATGGATGCTCATGCAAGAGCATATTTGGTTCCAGGACATAGAAAACTATGAAAATCCTTCCTAAATAACTTATATGAAGCCAGTGTAATCCTTGTAATAAAACCTAACAACAAAACAGTTCAACGTTAGACTCACTTGTATGCTTACGTATAAATATCTTAATTGGAAAGTTAGCACATTGAAAAGCTAAAGTATAATTGCTACAACTAGTAGGTTTTATGCCAGAAAGCCAGTTACATGAATAACAAAAAGATACTTTACAAAATTCAGTCCATATTTCTGAAAAAGTAAATAAAAAGAAAATGGAAGGCTACAACTTTGTCTCACACCAATAACCAGCATCATAGTAAATAATGTTCCATTTCCTTTAAAAGCAGGAATTCTGAAAGGTGAAACCAATGCAATAAAACATAAAATAGAAATAAAACAGCAGGAGCAAAAAGTGATGGTAAAGGAGAGTCCAGCTTTATTATGAATTGCAAATAATGTGATAATCCTTTAAAATAAATGAAATAAAAATAATAGCTAACACTGAGCAATTATTATTTGATCTGTACAAAGCGATTTACATGTATTGGCCTACTCAGTTCTCCCCAAAACACTATGAGGTAGGTATTGTTTTTTTTTTTTCTTTCCATTTTACAGATGAGGAAACTGAGGCACAGGGAGATACAATAACTTCCCTGAGGTCATATAGATAGAAAATATCAGAGTCAGGATTCAACCTAAGCAGCCCCCTCCCCCCCTTAACCGGAAAACCCTGTAGGATCAACTGAAATGCTCTGAGATGCACATTAGCACTTAGCAGATGCTGAAAAGGCTTTTCACAACAGTCAGCATCATTCCTTATACAAATTCTTAGTACATTGAGAATGTAAATTACTTTATTAATTTGGTAAAGAATATTAGAAACCAACAGCAAAGATCAAGCTTAATAACTAAGCATTACCAGGATCCCTTTTGTGTTAGGAATAAGACAGTGATGTCCCATTATCAATGCTGTTTAACATTGCTTGGAAGGTTCTAGCCACTGCAACAAGATTAGGAAAAAAAAGAGGTTTAATATAAAAGAAGAGATGAAATGATTGTTTACCAAAAGCAAACAGGCAAAAGTCCCAGAGAACTGAGGCGCTTTTTCCCCTTGCATTCCAGTAATTCCTAGTGCAAAATGAAATGGAGAAAAAAAACTAAAGAAATAATCTATAAATTTAATACAGTTCCAATAAGAATCCCAAGAGTATTCTTTTTAATCTTAGCAGATTTATTCTTAAGTTCACCTAAACAACTAAATAGGTAGAAATAATCAGGAGTGTGAACAAAAGGCAATAATGAGGAAGACTTCCCGTTCCCAGTATCAGAATGCACTGTAAAACTTCAGTATCTAAAACGGTGTGGGAGTTTGGTAGGGAGAGGAAAATAGTTCCATGCAACAGGCTTCGGTTCTGAAACAGACTTGTGTATATGAGTAATAGGTTGGGAAAAAGATTGAGGGTTCAGTATACTATATCATTGGGTAACCATTTAGGCAAAAATTAGGTTCATACACAGATATTCCAGATGGAGCAAATATTTAAATGGAAACCATAAAATTAGGAAAGGCAGCTATCTCTTCATATGGTGGGAAAAACCTTTCTCAGCATGGCACAAAAGAGGCAGAAGCGTAAGGGAAAAGGTTGACATATTTGGCTACATACAGACTTAAAACTTGTGTATAATAAAGACCATAAACAAAATTGAAAGCAAAGTGAAGAAATGGGCACAGATTTTATAGCATATGTAACGTAGAAATCCTAATACCGATGGTATGTATAGGCCCCTTATAAATGGGTAAAGGAAAAAACTGGAAGTGTACAAAAGAAGAATAGAAATGTCCAGTAAACACTGTGGTGTTAACAGTTATTCTGACCCCCCCCCCCCGGGTGCTTTACAGCTTTGTATTAGAATTGCTTGAGGAGATTCTTTTAAAAAAAACTTGGACTCCTGAACCCCTCTGTAGGTGTGCCCACTCAGAATCTCTGGGGATGACGAACCTTCCATACACTAAAGTATGAAAACCATTTCACTAGACTGTTGGTTCCATGGGTACGGGACCCTGTTCTGTTCTGTTCCCTCCTGTAGACCTAACACTTGGCCTGTAGTAGGTACTCAGTAAATATTTAATGAATAAGTAAATGAACACCTTTGAAGAGATGTTCAACCTTACCGTAATTAAAAAAAGCAAAATAAAACATCATCCGTGTGAGCCACACTTTTATAAACAGATGACCAGTGTTGGCAAGGTGAGAAGACAACGGTGCGTCCTGTCCCTGTCCTGTGTGTGACGTGACTTAGTACTGTGTTCTTAGGGAGACAGTTCAGCTGAGCTTTCATCCATCTTCTGCTGCTCGTTCAACAGATGTTTATTAAGCGCCAACTGTGTGCCCGGCCCAGTGAGAAATTCAGTACAGCTAACTCGTCATAAAGGGTAGTTTTAAAAAAAAAACTATTCTCACTGAATCCAGGGGTACGAAATTAAGTTCAGTTAGAAGGACAGTCAGAAACCGTCTATCTCAGGGACCCTATTTTCTTTTCTCTCTACGTTTTGTCTACTCACATTCCGTGCATACAGCCAGCGTGGTGGCCAGCTTCATTTCCACATCACGACTTGTTAAGTGGCCACTACCACCTGACCCGATCTGTCAGCCATTACGTTGTTTATCTATTGCTGTGTAACTTATCACCCCAAAACTTAGTGGTTTAAAACCACTAACATGTATATCACAGATTCTGTGGATCAAGAATACAGAGATGGCTCAGCTAGGTGCCTTGGCCTCAAGGCTGCAGTCAGCGTGTCAGCTGGGCTGTAGTCTTATCTGAAGGCTTAACTGGGGGAGGATCAGCTTCCAGGCTCACTCATGGCTGTTGACAGGATTCATTCCCTTGCAGGCTGCTGGACTGAGGGCCTCAGTTCTTCACTGATTGTTGGCCAGGGGCCTTGCTCAGTTCCTTGCTATGGGGGACCCTCCATAGGGCAGCTCAGCATGGCAGCTGGCTTCCCTCAGAGCGAACGAACGAGAGAGAGTGCAAGAGAGGCATACAAGACGGAAGCTTCAGTCTGTTGGAAACCTAATCTCAAAAGTGATATCCCATTCCTGTTGCCATATTCTGGTCTCTAGATCCAGCCCACACTCAAGGGGAGGGGATTACACCTGGGTGGGAATACTAGAAGGCGGGTACCATTGAGAGCCACTGTAGAGAGTGACCACCACAATATTCTAATTCCTAAATCCCCAGGAGAGGATCGTGGTTTGTAGCCCGAGGACTGGTTTCTCATGCGTTGGATACCCACCCCTATATCCAACAACAGAAGACCTCGGTGGGACTTTGTCAGGTAGCAGAGTCCCACAAAAAGAGGCCGTGTAAGGCATATAATGAACGGCTTCTCCCCACCTCTACCTCATTTTCTCTCCCTCTAAGGAGTTTTTCTGAGCATTAGAAGCTCATCCGGTGCTTGGTTTTCTTTTTCAGAGCTGTAGTGCAAGTGCCCTTCAGGCAAGGTTGAAAGTGGCTGCACACGAAGCCGAAGAAGAATCGGACAATATTGCCGAAGACTTCTTGGAGGGAAAAACTGAAATAGATGATTTTCTCAGTAGCTTCATGGAAAAGAGAACAGTATGTAACACTCCTCAGTTGAGGGTGAATGACAGTGTAGTATCAATTACTTAAGTTTACTCAAGAGTAAAAACTTAAGCACATTACCGAGCTAGAGTTTGGAGTGTCATGGAAGGAAACTAAAGAGTCTCTGTTGAGAAGAGAGCAGTGTCCTCCTGGCACTTTAAACCTCTTGTGTGCACACAACAGGTAAATCAAGCGATAGTTCTGTTTTAGAAGTGATGCTAGCTGTATCATTCCGTAGTAAAGCTGCTAGTCTTCATAGTTGTAATACACTCCTGAATAATCTGTTTGACAAGTTATTTAAAGAGAGAATAATATATAGATTTTTAAAAATGTTTAAAATATTACATATAGAGATGGTTAAAATATTACAGTTTCTATTCTGGTATTTTCATTGAATGTTTAAAAGACAAAGGGGGGAGTTGCTTATAATTTGTTGACTTTTGATAGAGTCCTAAGTATTTACCTAATTTCTCTGAAACATCACATTTTGAAAATAGCCTTTGGTTAGTAAACTTGATAAAAACGTGCTATGTCTATGTATATCCTGTTCAGGCAGGTGGGGTAGATTTTATTATCCCCCATTTTCCACGAGAGAAAATTAAAGTTCAGGGACAAAGGTAACCTGCCTGTGGTCGTGACGTGAGCAAGGCATTGATTTCTGGGCCGTTGTGCTATTGCATAAATGACTGTGTCTGGAATCTTTTATTTATTAATCTTACTGGTTAACAACAGAATAAAAAAATTATTCCCGTATTTTTAAAACACAGATATTTGAAATTACATAATTGGAGAAAATGGTAGAATCAGAGTTTGTTTTACATTCTGGAAATTGGTAGGCAAAGTCTATTTTCTGATCAAAATTAAAGTGTGTGGTTTTTTTTTTTTTTTTTTTGGTATTTTTAAATTCTGAGGAATTAGCTACTTGAAACATTCAAAACTTGACCTGACGTGAGCAGGTTAAGATTGTTAGAATCTGCCACACACAGGAAGTAGCAGGTACGTCCTTTGGAGATGTGACTGGTATTCGCAATAACTTATCTTCTAGATCTGCCACTGTAGAAGAGCCAAGGAAGAGAAACTACAGCAGGCGATAGCGATGCACAGCCAGTTCCACGCTCCGGTCTAGGTGAATTACTGCATCGCACCACGTCGGAGTCTCACTGGCGGTGTGTAGCTGTTCTGCAGTCGGGGTACTGTTAGCGGTGCCTGTTCCTGGCAGCTTACAGCATAATTCTGTCGTACTGTTACTACACTGTATAACATAGAGAATGCTTTGTAATATATAGACAAGCACATCAGCAGTAGAAACCTTTTAGATGTTTTCTCAGTATGATAGCTTAAATGAAAAGTATCTTCCAGTGTTTGATAGCTCCTTGTTTAGAAGTTAAGCCATAGTTACTTCCTCTCTCTCAGTGGGTATGTAGACTGTTGCCATACCATCCAGTTGTCATATTTCTCAGTAATCTCCTTCATCATTTCTTCCTCTAAGTGAACGTCCTGTCTGTCTCTTTTCCATCTCACACCAGGATTACTCCAGGAATTTTCTGACCAGTCTCCCTGACTTCAGGGTTTCTCCTTCCTGCACAACACTGACAGAACGATCTTCCTAAAATATCGCTTCTGAAATACAACTTCTCTGCTCTGCAACCTGTAACAAGCCCCAAGCAGTAATAGTGTCAACACCAGATTTCTCTCTCTAGTTTTAAGGTTTTAGTAATCTGGCCTGTATTTCAGATCATCCATTTTAATTTTCCATTTTCCCCGTGTTCTTTTACGTGTCACGGTCTTTCCTCTACCACCATTCTCTCTGCTCGTGCTCTTACCCGATTTCTTCCTTTTCCTCTCCGTCTGTCTTGTTTTAGGAATGATTTGGCTGCAAGGACTAGTTCCTGCCAAACATCTTAACTAAAGCTTAGGTTGTTGGGTAAAGACAGGGATGTATCACACAGCCAAACTGCTGGAAAGTACTGCCCAGTCCCCCAAGAGACCGAGAACACAGCCAGAAGCCATCGCTGACCGAGGCGCCCTTTCTGCGGCTGCTGGTCTCCCATCTCCGCATCTCTCCTTTCTCTCTTTTGCTCTCACCTGCTTCCTCGCCCGCTCTCTTCACACAGCCTTCTTTGCTCCACTTGCACATAGCCCACCTGCCTGCAGGCCTGGTTATGGCATCTGACAAGTTCAGGCAGCCACTGGAGACTGGCAGGAGTCTCTCGAGTCCCATACAGATCCCCAGGGAAGAGCTGTGCACTTAGGGCTGAGGTGTCCATGGGGTCCTCTGCCCACTCGCTGGGCTGAAGAGGTAGGGAGGGGCCACCGAGAGGGAAATGACAGGCATTCCTCATCTTCAGCTCTAACTCATCCGCTCCTCTGCGTCTCTTGTACTTAGCATCTGTGTACCAACATTGTATTGCTTTTTATCTTATCTCCCAAGTTATACTGTAAATGCCTTGAGGGTTGATTTTTATACCAAGTTTGCATTTCCCACAGCTTGAGAAGAAAGTAGACATTGAGTAATTGCTTACTTATTTGTACAAACTAGAATCCTTTCCTCATCTGTCCCCTCTCACTGTCAAGTTACCTCCTTATTGGTAAATCTTAACTGGAAGAGAATGTAAAGGGATGAAAAATTATCATCTTAAATTAAATCTTACAAGTTCTGTTCTTCTTTTTCTTTTCTTTACAGATTTTCCTGAAAACATGAACTGCCAAAAGAGGAATGGGACAAAAGACTAAGCACATGGTTTTATATTTATGATTCGCAAGTGGCATTTCATCACAGTGGGTGGAATTCATAGACAGACTATATAGATTGCATGTAGAACCGAGACGGATTCTGTACAGGTTAGAATGGTTGCTATAATCTTTGTTTTGAAAGTGTTTTCTGCACTCTTTGCACTAAAAGTGTTTATTTATTGTTGATAAGTCCTGTCATATTTAAGTTCCTCTGCTGTTCCCCTCTTGTTAGAAATTAAATACCTATGCATGTAATTTTAGTAGGTTTCAATATTTTATAAATTATTTCATTTAAATTTGCATTTTTTAATTTGAAACTGCCTCGTTTCTTTACCAGAAATAGTTTGTTATTTAGATTTTTTCCCTTTCAATCTTTTTTGAAAAAATTAGTATTTCTCCTCTTTCTTTCTGGATAAAATTTTGAAAAGCAGTTTGTTTTTAAATATTCATAGTGTCAGGAAACACCAAACCTGCCAATGTGCTGTCTAAAAAAAAAAATTAACTTTTAATAAGTACAATAAATCAAAAGGATAAACCACCTGCTCTTATATATTGTTGTTTTATTTTTAAAACTAAATATGCATTTAAAAAGCAATACAAGTGAATGGATGTTTTACCTAATAGGAAAAAAATTGCCTTTCACTTAAACCAGTCCAATACAAACTCTCATGGTGGTTTTTTTTTTTTTAAATCAATATCTGCTGGGTTTGTGGTTAGATAAGGATATGCTTTCTGAATTCATAATGTTAAAGTTAATAATGGTAATGGTCTTTTTATTCAACAGATAGTAAATCTAGACACAAGAAGGTCAATGAATTTTTCTGACTTTTTACTGTGGGTTAGCTTTTCATAAGGGAAAAGCTGTAGTAAGTATTCTTAGGAAATCCTGATTTTGATGAATGTAATTGAATCTTCTCTCTGTCTTGTACTGTGTGCAGAGATTTACTCCTGTGTCATGGAATGATAGCGTTTCACGGGTATCCTTAAATGCTAATAAAGGGAGAATCTTGAACTGTATTTCTGAGGCGTAGGGAGGTAGTGTCCAAATCACAAAACCATCTAAAGTATATTTTTGTTTAAATTTCATCCCAATATGATTGTCATTCCAAATACCAGCATATAGTACAGTTTATCTTTTCTTTTTCCTTCTTTTCTTCCTATATGTGTTTTTGGCATTAGAGCTTTAGGAAAATCAAGGTCATTTTCTTACACTTGAAACGTACTCCTGATTTATGTTTGTGGAAGGTCAGGTATTCACATGAACAATAAAGAGACAACGTTAGATCAAGACAGTAACTTTTCATTACTCCCCTGTCTTCTGGCACTGCTAAGGCTTAGTCTTCAGAATGAGCGCATGAGGAGGTGTAATTATTACTCCTGATCTGTAGGGGAGATAACTTGAGGTAGAAGTTAGTGTTTCAAACTTGTGGCAGAGTCCTCTGGGTACTGGAAAGCTTTCTTTACTGCGCTGGCCATCAGGGCTTCAGTTTTCCCAACCACCGTCACAGTGGAGGACCAGAGAGTCCCACTCTCTTGCAGACAGGTAGCTTTTTAGAAACCAAGTCTAGCCCACAACAGACCAGCAGACCACACCAGTTTTATTAAGCACTTACTGAAAATAAGGCATGTGAAAATACTGTACAAAGATGATTCAAACATGGTTTAGGTGCTTATCTACCTACCTCTCCACAAAAAAAAAAAAAGAAAAAGAAAACTCATTGTTATGCAGGGTAGATCTCTTCTATGTAATCATCTGCACGGTTCATCTCAATGACTTTATGAACTGCCGCCGTTAACACAGCCAGGTTTCTCCTTGCAAAATAGTTTATTACATAACCTCATCACAACCCAGTAGTTAAATGAAGTGTTTGATCACAACTATCTGTATTTATCAAACTGACAAATTAGTTTAGATATAAGTTATGTAAGTCCCCCAGGATGCAAGTAGTCTGCATTGGAATTTGGGTTCTGCTTTTATAGTAGAAATTTTAATAAAAGTTAACCATTTTTGTAATTTTAGGGCTGTCTTTTTTTCTTCTTAAAATCGGCCATATTGGAGAAGTAGTGACAAAGGAAAAAGAGGAATGCATGTCAGAGAGTCGGATTTTACTTTAACACATAATAGAAACTAGATGGAAATCAGAATGATAAAGCTTAGGAGTTATAGACTGTTCAGGGAGGTAGTTGGTAATGAGTAGACATTTAAAACCTAACATCTCAGAACAGAAGGACGTTCTAGACCAATGAGATAACATAATAAAGATATGTCAAGGTTGAAAGAAATTTCTAGGGATAAATTGAGAATAAGGAATTTATATTGGAGTAGAGGCTGTTTGACAAGTTTGATCATAATGTATATTATTAAGCTGAAGGACAGCTCAGATTCATTTTAGGCAAAGAAGTTCCGTTCCCCTAAAGTGCCCTTAAGGAATAAAAATGTTTACCAGGGTTTCCCCTCTCCTTTCCACACCTGCCTTTATTGTAAAAAAAAGTGTTATTCTTGATTAAGAATATCAAGTGAGTAGGGGATTATGATCAAAATTTTTATCTATTATCAAATGCGTTTGAGTATCACTAAATAGTAAATCACTTGAGCACTACAAATTACTAACTGGGAAGTAATCTGCTTTGAGTCAGTTTTACAATTTCTTTAAACCAACTGCCCTAAACAGAGCACTTCTCGGTTGACCTTTGATTTAAAATGAAAACGTATGGTCAGAGAGTTATTCTTGTTGATGCACTGGCCATGTTCTGTCACGGCCCTGTGAAAGCACAAGTCTTAATGAGCAATAAATGTCACCTTTTATATAAATTTCAATCTCAGGTCAACTTCTCAGAAGAAGACTATATATACTTATAATGTAACAAGGTTGGGGGACCAAAGAACATGTCTGGGTCTGATGTAGAAGACATCACATTAAATAATTAAATTTTAAAATAGTAAATATTTGTACTGTTTGCTTTTGAAAATAAATGTATAATCCTGTTTGACGTAGTTACTGTGTCATTTTTTTTTTTTTTTAATTTTATCATTTCCTTTTTGTTCCCCTTTGGCAGAAGTACTCTGCCAAATGGAATAAAGTCCCATTTTTAATAGGTAGCAAAGTGTCTAACAGTTGGTAACTACAAGAATAACATGAAGCAAGTTACGTTATAAAAATGCAAAGTCAGTACTACTATATCCTAAGTATCTGTCATTAACAAGGTATTCTCTACTGCATACACTATAGTGCAGAAAATGAATAAACATTCCTTGTACTTAAATAATTTGGGAACTCTCATTAGAGAATGCTCAGATTTTATATTCTAACAATTATACTTGCCTTATTTTTTACATTCACAGTAATTTTATATCTTAGGTTTCTAATATACTAAGTTATATAATAAAGTTATTAAAGTAACACATTTAAATATGAACACAATTACTATTATACTATATTATTTCATTTATATATATTGCTGCACTCTCTCTGAATCTTTCATGCTAGAGATTTCAATACTGTAGCCTTCCTGCCCTTTCACTGTGTTCCCATTTCAGTAAAATCTAACACATTTTCCTATAAAAGAATTCCACACGTTCAAAATATTCATGTACATGGTAAAAGTTAAATCTAAATCCTTTATATTATAGACTGTACTATTTTAAAAGCATACAGTGTGAATATTATTTATCTCTGTCCAAACATAGCAACTTCTTGCCACCGTTTCTTCAGATGAAAAGTTTAGTTAACCCAGTAAAGTCCCATGTTTGATAATAAGACAGTGCATGATTCAGCTTCAGATGTGCATTTTAGCCAAACAAAAACTCATGACTTTCAGCAGTCAGTGGTCATCAGACGTTACTAATGTTAATTAAACCATTTTCTAGTTCTTAAACAGGATTTTCCTTCCTTGAAATTTTACCCTGTGAGCTGCTTCATGTTAGTCTTCAGGGGTCCAGCTGGTGGTTGGCCCACAAGGTCTTGGTAGTTGTCATCTCTGGAACAGTAATATAAGTTGTTATTAATAAAGCTAATGTCATCTGAATTCAGATGTAAGAACCAGAGAGCGAAGGTTGCTTTTACTTTATTAGGTCTTAGACCCCTGTTAAAGAAAAAGTCACAAGTCTTAGCATTTTTTAAATGATGAGTAACAGGAGAGGTTCAGAGAAAAGCAACAAAATTATTGTAACAATGCAAATATTTATCTAAGGAATGGTAAACATTATTAAACCCGCAACATAAGCTTAAGCAATCACAGAGCTCCTCAATTACAAGGATATATCTGTAACCACAAAGGGTGCATCTCAACAATGTGCTCCGTTTATAAAAATATTGATAAAGTCAGAAAGGAAGATAATGTCAGATGTTTCAGAAAACAAAAGAGATCTGGAGATGAGATAAGGGGGAAGTAGAAGATGATACTGGTAGAACAGAAAGGGCTTAGGGCCCTGTGAGTGGATGCACGCTACAACAAGGGAGGTTCCTTCTGTAACCTCAGGTGATGGCAGAAGTAACTACTCCACAGCAAAGAAGATTTTCAAGAGTATGGAGTGAGTTCTGAAATAATTTTCTTGTATTTGATGAGAGAAATGGCTATTTCCTGTTCTTCAACAGCAAACGAAACCAAAAGTTGGCCATCTTTTCCCTTTTTATAGCTATAGTTTATAATTCCTGATGACACGGTCCATTTCTTGAGAGAGTTTTCATTGTAAATTGCACGGTTCCCTTATTTTTGGAAGTGTTTGTTGTGTGTCTTTTATTCTGAAACCTCAAGGGGAAGCTTCACGCCGTGAGGAACACTGCCTCGTCAGAATCCCGGTCCTTGCTGCTGTCTTCACTCGCACGCTCCCCACCGCTTGGAGACCGGCAGCTCAGGTCCTCCACCCCGGACTCCTGATCACTGTTGCCTGACAGGTCTGGGTCTGAGATTTTCAAGTTGTCTTGGGTTAGGATCAGAGCGGAATCCTCGTCTCCTTGTGAAGGGCTCCTGGATGGAAATGATCTCGCATTTCCACTGTAGTCCTGCGGCGTGTTGGCCGTGCTGTTGTCTGAGGTGGAAAACCCTGAGTGTCTGCTGGGCTCACTCGGCTTACTCTTCACTTTAGTGCGATTTAACTGGACTTTCTGGATTTTTTCCAGCCTCTAAAAAAGAAACAATTTCAGGGGAAAATCATAAATCATTTACCTCTTTTTTATACATGTATGCCTTCAGTATTCATTACCTTCCAGTTGGGTATAATATTAAGAGCATGGGGTTTACGTGGCCAGGGGTTCAGATCTAGACTTAATGACCTTGGACAAAATACATTCTGTGAGGCTTGGTTTCCTCATCTCTAATGTAAGGGTGTTAATATCTGCCTTCGCACAGATGTTCTGTAGAATTTTAAACACATAACATAGGTTAAATCCCCTGGCAATCAGCGCTCTCTCTCTTTTCTATGTTTACTGAAGAGGATTTCTGTGTGGTTTTACATGATAATTTTCATCCTGTGGACTCAAAATAATTTTTAAAAAATCAGGTATGAAGGGTTTACTTTATTATCTAATTTTTTATTGAGATATGCTTTCCATTGTGCCCTTTTAAAGTGTACAGTTTGGTGGATTTTAGTGAATTCACAAGGCTGTACAACTTTCAGTACTACCTAATCGCAAAACATCTTCATCAGCCCCAAAGAAAATTCCCTGCCCCGTAGCAGTCACTTGCTGGTCTCCCTTCCCCACAGCCCTTGGTAACCACTAACTGCTTCCTGTCTCTGTGGGTTCACCAAGTCTGGATGGACATTTCATGTAAATGGAATCATACAATACATAGCCTTATGGGTCTGGCTTCTTTCACGTAGCGTAATGTTTTCAAGGTTCATCTGTGTTGTAGCATTTATCTGTACTTCATTCCTTTTTGGAGCCCTGACGGCACAGTGGTGAAGACCTCGGCTGCTAACTAAAAAGTTGGCAGTTCGAATCCACCAGCCGCTCCTTGGAAACCCTATGAGGCTGTTCTACTCTGTCCTATGGGGTCGGTATGAGTCGGAATCCACTCAATGGCAGTAGGGTGTTTTGTTTTTTTTGTTTTTTTTGTTTTTGGTTTTCATTCCTTTTTAAAGCTGAATAATATGTATTATAATATATACATATACCAAAGTTTGTCCACTTACCCAGTGATGGACAATTTGGATTGTTCAAAATACATTTTATTAAAATTCATCATTCATTGTCAGAGGGGGAGATGTTATAAAATCAAGTATTACGTATCCATTCAAAAAGGCATTCATATTAATATGCAAAAGCACTGTGCTGGGCAATAAGGAGAGTAGAAATAAATACAGATGAACCATAAAGAACTTGGAGTGTTAAAGGGCTATTTAAGAGGCAGTGTTCATACAGGAATTTGGGAAGAGGCAAAAGTTATTTAAGAGCAATGGGGCAATATGGTTAGAGGGCAGAGATCAGATTAAGCTTCAAGGAAGAAGCATTCTTAACATGTACTTTGGACATGTTATTAGGAGGGACCATTCCCTGGAGAAGGACATTATGCTTGGGTGTCCATTATGAGTCAGTGAAAAAGAGGAAGACCCTCAATGAGATGGACTGACACAGTGGCTGCAACAGTGGGCTTAAACATGGCAACGATCGTGAGGACCGGACAGTGTTTTGTTTGGTTGTACAAAGGGTCACTAAGAGTCTGAGCCTACTCAATAGCACCTAACAACAGCAACAACAATGAAGGAATACCACCACTCGTCTGTCAGTTGGTCGTGCTGTGGTGGCTTTTTGCTGTGATGCTGTAAGCTATGACTGTGGTATTTCAAATACTAGCAAGGGTCACCCATGGTGGACAGGTTTCAGCAGAGCTTCCAGACTAAGACAGACTAGGAAGAAGGACCTGGCGATCTACTTCTGAAAAACTTGGCCAGTGAACACTTTATGAATACCGTGGAACATTGTCTGATATAGTGCCGGAAGATGAGCCCCTCAGGTTAGAAGTCCCTCAAAATATGACTGGGGAAGAGCTGCCTCCTTAAAGTAGAGTCAACCTTAATGATGTGGATGGAGTCAAGCTTTCGGGACCTTCATTTGCCGATGTGGCCCAACTCAAAGTGAGAAGAAACAGCTGCAAACATCCATTAATGATCTGAACATGGAATGTACAAAGAATGAAAGTAGGAAAATTGGAAGTCGTCAAAAAATGAAATGGAATGAGTAACGATTGATATCCTAGGCATTAGTGAGCTGAAATGGACTGATGTTGGCCATTTTGAATCGGACAATCATACGGTAAACTATGCTGGGAATGACAAGTTGAAGAGGAATGATGTCACATTCATCAAAAAGAACATTTCAAGATCTATTGTGAAGTACAGCACTGTCACTGATAGGATGATATCCATACTACTACAAGGAAGACCAGTTAATATGAATGTTATTCAAACCAACCATTAAAGCCAAAGATGAAGAAATTGAAGATTTCTACAAACTTCTGCGGTCTGAAATTGATCAAACATGCAATCAACATGCATTGATAATTACTGGTGATTGGAATGCAAAAGTTGGAACAAAGAAGGATAGGCAGTTGGAAAATATGGCCTTGGTGACAGAAACGACAAGGGAGATCGTATGGTAGAATTTGCAAGACCAACAACTTATTCGTTGGAAATACCTTTTCTCAACAACGTAAATGGCGATTATACATGTGGAACTTGCCAGAGGAAATATATAGGAATCAAATTGACTACATCTATGGAAAGAGACGATGGAGAAGCTCGATATCATCAGTCAAAACAAGGCCAGGGGCCGGCTGCAGTTGCTCATATGTAAGTTGAAGCTGAAGAAAATTAAAACAAGACCACAGAGCCAAAAAGTATGACCTTGAATTTAGAGACCATCTCAAGAATAGATTTGATGCATTGAATACTAATGACCAAAGACCAGACGAGTTGTGGAATGACATCAAGGACATCATACTTGGAGAAAGCAAGAGGTCATTACAAAGAAAGAAAAGACCAAAATGGATGTCAAGAGACTCTGAAACTTGCTCTTGAACATACAGTAGCTAAAATGAACGGAAGAAATGATGAAGTCAAGGAGCTGAACAGAAGATGTCAAAGGGTGGCTCAAGAAGACAAAGTGAAGTATTACAATGAAATGTGCAAAGACATGGAGTTAAAAACCAAAAGGGAAGAACACGCTCAGCATTTCTGGAGCTTGAAAGAACTGAAGAAAAATTTCAAGTCTCAAGTTGCGATCCTGAAAGATTCTATGGGCAAAGGAGCCCTGGTAGTGCAGTGGTTAAGAGCTCGGCTGCTCACCAAAAGGTCAGCAGTTCAAATCCACCAGCTGCTCCTTGGAAACCCTCTGGGGCAGTTGTACTCTGTCCTATAGGGTCACTAGGAGTCAGAATCGCCTCGATAGTAATGGGTTTGGTTGATTTGGTTTTGTGAGGCTTTCATGACACAATGCTCTTCAAGAAAAAAAGCACAGAAAATAGATTAACAGTAGCAAGTGTGTCTTACTTCTTCTAGAATCTCTAATTCTTCCTCCAGCTGCTGCGTCTCCTCCTTCACTGCCATAAGGTGATCTGTAACTGATTGTCGGGGCTGCATCCCCTTTTCAAAGCGGTTATACATGCCACTCCAAAACCTGGAAAGAATGGCAGGGCTTTATATGACAGCGCCATATCACCATCTGTACATTTCACACCCTCAACTTCTCCAGAGTACCTCTGATACCACAGTCCCACAGTTTTCCTGTCAATAAGTCAAAGGATAAAACATAGCATACACCTAGACACATACCTAGTAGGACCTGCAGGCTACCACAGTGCGCTCCCCATCCCAATATACACAATCTTAAAACAATCTTTTTCCACAAGGGCACATCACTAGGACTTATTCAGTGGAGACAAGAAGGTGGACGTGCATGACTGTTACCTAAATTCAGGATTTCGCATTTAACTTACAAGGCACTTGATTTATTCAACTTCTTCCTTCTTCCCTCCCTTCCTCCTTCCCTCCTTCCCTTCCTTCTCTTTCTTCCTTCTTTCCCTTTCACTTTTTAAAATAAATTATAATTTGCATTTTTAAGATATTATAAAACATTTCATTCTGAAGAGAACTGTACATACAGGGGCAGACACTTTCACGTCACTGTTTCTGTGTGCAGCCAAGCACGCTGGTTACTAGTTGTCCTTTCCCACCTTCTAAGGGATCATGTTTATGAACCGGAACACCTAAATTGGCCACTAAGAATCAACACTCGCAAAGCCATAATCTGTTTGCTAGCTATAGAGACACAAATCCAGTGTAGATCACTTAAAGAATTAAAGAACTGATTAAGCAGACTTTACTACACTTACGACTGTGTGTATAGTTTTAGTATTGAAAATCACTGTAAGCTAATAAAAGCTGCTACGGTCTGTAACTCCTCTAACAGGTTTATATGATCCATAATCCACCTTGAACAGTTTTCTTGGCATTCAGATTTAGTATCATGAGTCCCTCAATCTCTAGTCTCTAATATTTGAATCAGCTAAAAAAGGCTCTGGTGGCACAGTGGTTAAGAGCTACAACTGCTAACCAAAAGTTGGCAGTTCGAATCCACCAGCTGCTCCTTGGAGACCCTATGGGGCAGTTCTACTCTGTCCTGTAGGGTCTGATTAAGTAAACTTTACTCTGCCCTATAGGGTCACTATGAGTCGGGATTGACTCGATGGCAACAGGTTTAAAAAAAGGGAAGGAAGGGAAAGACACACTGGCAAAAACACCAGATCAGATATTCAAGCAGCCTCTCATGTACTTTGTGTACAAAAACCCTGAAAGCACAGTGTTTCATATGCTCCTGCCTCCAGAATATTAGACAGTGACAGACTGAGTCCCTAACCACACACAGTGAGATCCTCACCACGCACAGTGAGGTCCGAGAGGTTGACGTACTTGTATAGGAAGTTGCATGGTGTCGTGGGAAGAGGAAGTGTTCCCTGGGTCTGACTGTGATCAGCTCTAAACAGAGGGTTCAGGTAGCCGGCTCGATTCTTCCACAGGTGAGCCCACAAAGAGTAGGTTCTTTCCTGAACTCTGTTAAAAAGAAAATTAGTCTGAAAATGACCTATGCTGGTTCTCAACAATAGCAGATATACAGTACTACATCTGGAAAGGAAGCAGCAATTGTTATGTGAAAGTCAAGCAGCCCTGTTCTGTAGCAGAGAAATTTGCAGCCTTTCCAGCTTCACGGTATAGCAGAAGAATGTCGTGTGAGAGTCCCAGCTCCTCGGTGCTGGCCGCAACAAGATGCGTAAGTCTTCTGGATAGACCGCTCTAGTTTTTCAGGTTGTTTCCCCAAATAATCACTGAACATTTATCATTTGCCACACAGTATTCTGTTTTTCACACCTTTTCTTCTTTCATTTAATCCTCACTGAATTCTGATAAGATATGCCCATTTTACAGATGAGGAAACAGACACAGAGATTAAGTAGTTTCCCAAGGTAACAGCTACTGAATGGAAAAGTCGGACTAAAAACCCAGGCAATATCATTAGAATTGGCTTGTCTAGCACAAGAGACCACAAAGTTGTGTCTAGGCCAACAGCTGACCTTACAGAATGTACTCTGCTACTTTTAAATCCGTGTATCAGGGATCACTCTCGAAAATTCTTGGAGAAAATGTAAACTAGTATCCTCTAGAAAAAGTAGTTTTTGTTTTGCTCACCTCGGTCAATATAAAACTACTAGAGTGTATTTTATCTTCACCGATGATTTGCAAAATTAAATCTGATAGTATTGTATACATCACAGTTAAAATCATTTTTTTGGAAAATTTTAAAACTGTTCTTGCACTTCACACATCACTTTGTTTCTGTTTTTTACCTCATAATTTCTTTTAAAGCCACAGCTTAACATACTTTTTCCCTCTGGATAAAAGGGATACAGTTTTGTATCTGAACAAACATTGGCTTGAGTTTCAAACGTGCCTTCCTGATTACATTTGCGATTCTTATAACAAGAGCGTATCTATCAAAGATATCTAACTTCTTCTTTTAAATGCAAAAATCACTTTCTCTGACTCCAGGAATTTTCTTTGAAGTCCACCACCCTTCTAGGAGGATCAGGCAGAGACACAGAAAAAAACGGAACCCCTATACACCTCTGTCAGTCTATGACATTTAAGCTATTTATGAAATGATGTCAGAAGAAGAAACGAACCTTGAGTAAGTCAAATAATCTTTCCAAATTATGACAAGCCATCTAAAAGTCTCAATCATCAATCTCTTCAGATAAAAATTAGACATCAAAACACTTACTTGAGTTCTTGTCTCTCCTTCTGACTGTTACCTAGGAAGTTTCCGAACTGGCAGGAATAAATGTGATGTTGGATGTGAATCAGAAACCTCTCATTGAACTCAAAGGCACAGGGAAACTGTTCCATCAGCTGCCAGACACATTCAATGAACTGGTCAACCACTGGGGAGATCTCCTTTGGGTCAGCATCTAGATTGCCGTATCTAGAAAACAGCATATTAGAGACTGTAAAGCAGTTTTTAAAAAATGATTATTAGAAAGCTATAAATGCAAAAATGATTAGAAAAAGCAACCCTAACTTCTAAATGGGCCCTGGTGGCACAATGATTAAGAGCTAGGCTGCTAACCAAAGGTTCGAATCCACCAGCCACTCCTTGGAAACCCTATGGGGCAGTTCTACCCTGTTCCAGAGGGTCCCTGTGAGTCGCAATTGAGTCGACGGCAACGGGTTAATTTCTAAATAAATGTCAGAAACTTGGAAAGAAGACGTTGGAAAAAACAACTCTCTTTAAATTCCAATATCAAGAGAACCATCCTTCTAAAGGTCTGGACAGAGAAGGGGCGTGTTCATGTTATCATGCTACAAAAGAAAGTGCTGAGGAAGAGCCCTGGTGGCACAGTGCTTAAGGGCTCAGCTGCTAAGCAAAAGGTTGGCGGTTCAAACCCACCAGCTGCTCTGTGGGAGAAAGATGTGGCAGGCTTGGAAACCCTATGGGGCAGTTGTACTCTGTCATATAGGGTCACTGAGTTGGAAGGGACTTGACGACAATGGGTAGTAGTAATGGGGAGAGTGGAAAGATATATCTAAGCAACTTGAGAGTTTTTGATTTTTGTATTGTTCTGTTCTAAAGGGATGAGGAAGAAAGACAAATAAAAAAAAAACAACAACAAAAAAAACGAAGTGACCCAAATTTCTAGGGATATTTCTTTCTGGAGCACAGTTCAGCTTTTCACATAGTTTATTTCCATGTTACCACAAATTCCACCTATCTTTATACTATGTATCTTAGTCATCTAGTGCTGCTGTAACAGAAACACCACAAGTGGATGGTTTTAATGAAGAGAAGTTTATTTCCTCACAGTCAAAGTAGGCTAAAAGTCCAGATTCAGGGCGTCAGCTCCGGGGGAAGGCTTTTTCTCTCTGTCGGCCTTCTCATCAATGTTCCCCCGGACTAGGAACTTCTCGGCGCAGGGACCCCGGTCCAAAAGACACGCTCTGCTCCCAGCACTGCTTTCTTGATGGTATGAGGTCCCCCTGTCTCACTGCTCACTTCTGTCTTTTATATCTCAAGAGATTGCCTCAGGACACAATCCAGTCTTGTAGATCAGGTTCTGCCTTACTAACACAACTGCCACCCATCCTCCCTTATAACATCATAGAGGCAGGTTTACAACATACAGGAAAATCACACAGTACCAGGAATCACAGCCCAGCCAAACTGATACACACATTTTTGGGGGGACATAATTCAAACCATGACAGTATGTCTTTATCAGAATCAACTTCCTGATGTGTACAGTGAGTTTTCAGTGAAGACCGCCTATAGCCCTTTACACTATTACAGGATTTTTAGGAGGAATCCCAACGGGTTATTTGGGTGCCAGAAAAGAGAAAATAATATAAACCCTCACATTCTCAGCAATGGATGATCAACCTTGGAAATAAAAAGCAATGATCAATATGAGTTCTCCCAAGAGTGGAAACATTCAGAGTGGTCTGGAAGCTTCTTCTCAAACGTTTCAGCTCTACTCACGTTGGGAGCTGTGAAAAGATCTGCTTGATTTACTCTCCTGGCAACACTAACAACCATCCAGCCAGTCTTTGGTCATCTCCTTACTCTGTTTCCTCTCTCTGAACCCTAACTGCCTAGCAGACAGCAGGACCCCAGAATGCAAAGTAGCTATGTCTTCAGTAGGTTACTTAATTGTTTGGGGGCTTTAATTTTCTCATTTTTAAAATGGGATTACTGTGTTTTCCTGGAAAAATGTTATTATAAAAATAGAATCCTGAAAACCATATGGTGATGGTCAATTGATGCTAAATGTAAAAACTACAAACATATATATAAGCAGTTCTGTGAACCTAGGATTTATTTAAGGGAAATACATTGAAACAGTTGAAAATGGATATCTAGGTCTCGGGGAACATCTAGCTCATCTGGCATAACAATTTATAAAGAAAATGTTCTACATTCTACTCTGGTGAGTAGTGTGTGGGGTCTTAAAAGCTTGTGAGTGGCCATGTAAGATACTCCACTGGTCTCACCCTGGAGCAAGGGATAATGAAGAAAACCAAAGGCATAAGGGAAAGATTAGTCCAAAAGACTAATGGATCACAACTACCACAGCCTCCACCAGACTGAGTCCAGTACAGCTAGAGGGTGCCTGGATACCACCACCTACTGCTGTGACAGGGATCACAACAGAGGGTCCCAGATGGAACTGGACAAAAATGTAGAACAAAAATCTAACTCACAAAAAAACAGACCAGACTCACTGGTCAGACAGAGACTGGAGAAACCCCAAGAGTATGGCCCCCGGACACCCTTTTAGCTCAGTAATGAAGACACTCCTGAGGTTCACCCTTCAGCCAGAGATTAGACAGGCCCCTAAAAAAACTGAGACTAAATGGGCACACCAGCTCAGGGGTAATGACTAGAAGGCAGGAGGGGACAGGGAAGCTGGTAATGAGGAACCTAAGGTTGAGAAGGGGAGAATGTTGATATGTTGTGGGGTTGACAACCAATGTCACAAAACAACATGTGTACTGATTGTTTAATGAGAAGCTAATTTGCTCTGTAAACCTTCACCTAAAGTACAATAAATATATATATATATATATAAAGGAAAAAAAATGGATATCTAATTAAATTATTAACATGCTGCCTAAATTTACATTTCAGCACCAAAAGACTAAATCGAGTCACTGCCCTGGTGGTGCAATAATTAAGAGCTCAGCTGCTAATCCAAAGGTAAGCGGTTCAAATCCACCAGCCGCTCCTTGGAAACCCTATGGGGGCAGTTTCACTCTGTCCTATGAGGTCGCTATGAGTCGGAATTGACTCCGTGGCAATAGGTTTGTAGCGCACAGGTCAGGCATTATTATCACCAACACCAACAAAAGGAGGCTGGTGGCTTCAAAAACAAACAATGGTTGCCGTTGACTCCGACTCATGGTGACCCCATGTGTGTGACAGGAGAGCTCTGCTTCATGGGGTTTGATGGCTTATTTTTCAAAAGTAGATCACCAGGCACCTCTGGGTGGACTCCAACCTTCAACCTGTCAGTTAGCCACTGAGCGTGTTACCATTTGCACCACCTAGGGCCTCCCCAAAAACAATACTTCCATTTATTGAGAGCTGTTCTGTGGGCCAGGCATGGAGCTAAGCTAGTTCCATATACTCTTTTTTTTTAATCCTTGCTACAACCCTATGGAAGAGGGAAGTATCCCCCATTTCACAGAAGAGAGACGAGTTCAGAGAGGACAGAGGTCCACACAGCTAGTTAGTGCACAGTCCAGATTTAAAGTCAGATCTGTCCATCTCCAAAGCCTGAGGTGCTTCCTGCATGACCTCTCAGGGACACCCGGGGAAAACGTCACCTACAGCACAAATGCTTTAGAGCCGGCTCAGTGTAACTCCCACTGTGAAAAGTCAAAGAGAGTGTTCCACAAGCATTCCATAACTGTGGCTTATGGTGAATGCTGCTCATCACTCATTCGCACTTCTGTGAGGGAATGTCTTATTACAATCCAATGTGTGTGGTAGGAGGAAGGGGCAGCTTTTCCTTTCAAGGTCTAGAACATGCACTCTGGGTCTCTACTGGAGCAATTTAACATTAGTTCAAAAAAAAACAAAAAAAAACCTGGTTGCAGTCTAGTCGACTCACAGCGACCCTACAGGACAGAGTAGAACTGCTCCATAGGATTTCTAAGGAGCGGCTGGTGGATTCGAACGGCAGACCTTTTAATTAGCAGCCAAGCTCTTAACCACTGCACCACCAGGGCTCCATCATTAGTTTAGTTCTGCCCAACTGATACTAACAGTAGTCAGAATTAGAAGTTCCTTTAGCTGTGATACAATGTACACAACAGACGCCACTGGACTTTCAAATAAGATACACACGCTAAGAAATCTTTAACAAATAAGGCTATTTCTTCAGACAATTGAAAACTTCAGAATCAGATTGTTTTTATCGTAAATGTTCAAAACAACCGCTTTTTTAATATTCTTACCTGTGATTAAACTTATGACCAAAGGAAATCCAGTCCTTTTCAATTAATATCTACAAAAGAAAGAACATAAATCCCATGGAGAGAAGCAAACGAGAAAAAAAAAAGAGAGAGAGAGCACAACCAATTAAAGGGTTCAGAGGCATTTGCAGCAGAAGCCACCACCCTTGGGGTAACCTGCAAATGAATGAGCACGCATTATTCAGGAATATAGAGGACATATCTGAAGGGTGAAGTTGAAGGTCGTCCATAGGAAAAATAAATGGTTAAGAATACATGCATGAAAATGTAATAATCCCTCCCACTGAGTCCTTTCTATGCACCAGGACCTAAGCACCTGTACGTATTGCTTCATATTTATGACCTCATTTAATTGTGGAATGCATATTATTATCATTCCCATTTTACAGAAAGGGAAACTGAAGCAAAGAGATTAAATACTCGGCTAAGATCATGCTACTAGGAAGTGGTGGACGCCATGACACAGCCTAGCTCTCTTAACTCCAAAGCCCATCCCTTAACCAATATGTGATGCTGCTTCTCAGTATAATGTAATATACCAACCTTCCTTACAAGAAACAGACAGGAATGTTTTCCAGTAATCTTTACTACACGTTAGAAGAATCCTAAAATAATGGGGGTTTGGACTGTATTAGAAGTTTCAGCCCTGCTTTGAAATTTTAGGGTTAACACGAGTTTATAGTCTCCAGAAATCTGGATGCAAAAAAAAATTTTTTTTATCAATAAGGAATAGTCTCATTGATATAACCAATGCTCTAAAATGGACCGAGGTTTCCCCTAAATAAAAAAAAAAGTTACATGGCCAATTATTGTAATTGCTGCCAACAAGCTGTGGCATTTTGTGTGGGTCCTGGGTTTAACGGGACAGAATCAGAATGAGTCAATGGTAGAAAAGGGTGGTGAAACAGGTGGGAATGAGGTCAAGACAAAAAGACAGAGGGAGGCCCGTGTTCGCGTGTGCCTGGGAGCTCTTCATTCGCCAGATGTAAACGATGATCTCCGGAGAGGGGTCTGGAGAGGAGGGTCACACTAAGTCTCAGTGCTGTCACAGATAACTGGAAGTTCTCTGACACGTTGATTAAAAAAAAGAAAAAGCCCAAGAAGGGAAACTTGCCTCTTCTCTCTTGCCCCCAGAATGTTAGCTTGTCAGCTGACATGACCTGAGAAAGGAGTAGATCCAGCAGTGGAGACATCCCGTTAGGGCTCCTCTTTCAGTATCTGTCCCTCACATGGATTCAAGACCCACTGACGCCCTTCTACCAAGCCATGGTTCAAGAGGTGCCAGGCCATCCTCAGTCCCTAGGGAGTCCTTGCTGTCTCTTTAAGACAACGGTCCCAGCTTAGCCACAGCTCCGCCATTCTGGGCAACTACACACACAGTCTGTGGTGTATCTGAATGGAAGCAACACGTCGCGGTTCAATGCGTACCTAAAAGGAGCGCCATCTGCGAGAGGTCACTTCAGCCAAGAACACAAAACCTATGAAGCTTTCAGTATTCTCACCCAGAGTTGTGAAGGACTTCTTAAAGAAAGAAAAGCTAGAAATGAAAACAGTTTTTCCATGCAAGGTCTTTGTTGTTGCTGGAATTGCGTCCCCTAAAGAAGTGTTAGAATTTTAACCCCTATACCTGTGGATGTAATCCTGTTTGGGAATACAGTTTTCTTTGTCAGGTTAGTTAGATCATACCCAAGTAGCCAAACCAAATCAAATCCATTGCTGTCAAGTCGATTCCGACTCATAGTGACCCTGCAGGACAGAGTAGAACCGCTCCACAGGGTTTCCAAGAAGCAGTTGGTGGATTTGAACTGCAGACCTTTTGGTTACCAGCCATAGCTCTAACCATTGCGTCACCAGGGTGGATTCTAAATCTCATCACGTCTGAGATGTGTCCAAACAGCAGATTGGACACAGAGTCACACACAATCGTGGGGGGAAAGCAGACACCATGTGAGGACCGCCAAGGATCCAAAGAACACGTGGGACGTGGACAAGGAAGGAGCTGACAAGGCAAGACCCTGGTTTGGACTTTTAGCCCCCAGAAGTCTGAGAAAACAAGTTTCTCTTCTTTAAAGACACCCACTTGTGGTATTTGCGTAACAGCAGTACTAACAAATGAAGACAGGATTTTTGCACACAAAATATAGATTTTTTTTCTCCAAATATTTTTTCGGAAAATTGTTTTGTTACACATTCACATATCATCTAAAACTTGAAATATTTAAAAGCAAATGATGTATAAAACTCACTATCTTACATACTACTAAATATATTTTATATCGGCCCCCAAATTCACATTTAATAGTGTGGCTCTGAATTGGTTTCAACATCCCAGAAGGTCCCCTCTATATCCCAAGGTTATCTCACCTTTTCCTATTTAGTTATCCCTGCTGTTCTCCTACTAAGAGAAAAATAACATTGATCAAAATTTTTTTTTTAAAGTTGCCACTAGTTGCCCCAAGAGAGGCCCATTAGGGTTCAAGGCGCTACCTGTAAAGCCGGAGCACCGGGCGGCCACTCACCATGAAGCCCTTCAGAGTCCGGTAGTGAGGATCCAGCAGGAGGCTGGCCACCGAGCACACCTGTGCCGTCCTATCCCAGCCATCAGAACAGTGAACAAGCACGCTTACGCCTTCCTCGGAAACTGCCTAAAAACACAGGGGCAGCAAAGAGTCACAGACAATGGAGTGAAAGGACAAAAATCTCTCATAAGAACTAGGCTTGGTTCTACACTTACACAAAGAAACTGGCCAGAGCAGCAAAACAAAAGCCATCCGCTCATTCATTTCGTGTTTGTTACCCACCCAGTTCGGGAAGAGCCAAGGAGTGCTGGCGAGGCAGCCAAGGCTTTACTTGCCCTTCTCGTTATAAATCCAGGACACATCCCCCTGGCCACCCTCCACTCTCCCTCCCCTCCAGCTCGCCACCTCATGCCTTTGTCATCAGTCCAATCCATTGCCAAAATGGAAAAGACACAAAAATTATAAAACCCTGAAGTTAGAAACAAGGGGATAAGAGCCAAGTAATGGGTCCTGAGTGGAGAAGACCAAGGAAAAAATGATACCAGAAAATATCCAAGAAAGGAATTTCTATTTGCTATTGCAAATGAGCACACCAGTTTTAGCATCTTGAGTATCCTGGCAGGCAACGTAAATTGGTAAACATGGTGGCAACCTCATCATGTTATCTATGACTCTGAGATTCTATATCTACTCATTTATGCCTCTTCTGTCTGCCACACCAGAATACAAGCTCGTGAGGGTAGAGACTTGATCTGGCTTATCCAGCTTGGTATCCTTGCACCTAGAACAGTGCCTGGCACTCAATAAATGTGTGTTGAATAAATGAATTATTTAATAAAGGGAAGCATACAATGTCTCTTTGGGTCCAAATCAGAGGAATTTATAAAAGGACACCAAACAACCAGATGGACAATGCATTCAATAATAGCTTATACGAAGTCTGCAGCAAGATCTGCCCTATGGCAGAAAAGAATCCACCCACCAGCTACAAGAACATGGCTTTTGCTTATGCCATGATTAACATGGATAAATCCATTTACTAAGATCTAGGCAACAGGCAAGGTGCGCAAGAGTTAAGCTCTTGGCTGCTACTCGAAAGGTCTGCGGTTTGAACCTACCAGCCACTCCACGGGAGAAAAGACCCGGCGATCAGCTCCCATAAAGACTACAGCCTAGGAAACCCTATGGGACAGTTCTACTCTGTCATATAGGGTTGCTATGAGTCGGAATCAGCTTGACAGCACACAACAAGAACAAGGCAACAGGTACATATCACACTGAGTGACTCACATTTGGTTGTTCCCTGGGAGGAGAAATTTCTTTTCTCCTCCCAGGACCAAGCCTAGTTGAAGACAGAATATTCTGCAGATATTTTACTGTTTGCTGCACTGACATACTATCAGCTAAGCACCATCCCAAACCTGTTGCCATGGAGTCAAATTCCAACTCATAGCGACCCTATAGGACAGAACAGAACTGCCTGCATAGGGTTTCCAAGGCCTTGGTGGCGCAGTGGTTAGGAGCTCAGCTGCTAACCAAAGGTCAGCAGTTGGAATCCACCAGCAGCTCCTTGGAAAACCTATGATAGGGCAGTTCTACTCTGTCCTATACGGTCGCTATGAGTTGGAATCAACTTGACAGCAATGAGGTTTTTTTTTTTTTTTTTTTTTTTAAATCTTTCCGGAAGCAGACTGCCACATCTTTCTCCCGAGGAGTGGCTGGTGGGTTCGAACCGCCAACCTTTTCAGTTAACAGCCAAGGGCTTTAACCATGCACCACCAGGGCTCCTGCTGAGCACTATACTCTGGAAAAATCAAATCTTCTCATGGCAAACTAGGTGGAGGCCTGCAGAGCCCACCACTCTCTCAGGGTAGCCCATGGGAAGGAAACAAGATCTTCTTTCTGAAGTCAAGTACACTTGCTGCACTGCCCGGATTTATTCTCTCTGCCATCTCATTCATACCTTTGCAATGAAGATTCCTGCATCCATGATGGCCTTAATGTGCCTTAACCAGCCAGAGTTCTCCAGTCCCCACAGAAAATCACTCATCGAGGGAGATTTAAGCTCACACACTGCAAAATAAATCGGGTTATAAGAACGAAATAAAGGTGACAGCTCATTTTTCTGCAGGCAACTGATGGATGATTCTTCTCTTGCAGTCTGCATATTCTGGGCCGAAGACTCAAGTCTAGATGAAAGCCCAAACTTACCAAAATTGCTTCTATTGAACCATTTCAAGTTGTCTACCTTCTTGGGGCCCTGGTGGCACAGTGGTTAAGAGCTTGGCTGCTAACCAAAAGGTCAGCAGTTCAAATCCACCAGCTGTTCCTTGGAAACCCTATGGGGCAGTTCTACTCTGTCCTATAGCGTCGCTGTGAGCCGGAATCGACTCGACGGCAACAGTTTTTTTTTTTTTTGTTTGGTCACAGGGGACACTGAATCTGTTTAGAAGTACCATCATTATATTTGTAAAGTGTAAATTCCCAATATTAATGAAAATCATTGAATGCTATACCATAGTAAAGGCCCCGAAGAGAACATCTATTTTCTCTTCCAGGAAAGACATTCAAAATGGGCCTCTTAGGAGCACTTGAGTTAAAGAGTGTTATGGAGGGAAAAAAAAAAATCATATAAACAACTCTGTCATCTAGCACTTTCCCAATTAAAACTCTCTATCACTCAACCAGTTCACATTACAACAACTGTAAAATACAACTATCCTCAAAATCTCAAATGGGAATGATCAAACTCTCCTTGCCGACAACCTCACATCTGATGAGAGCAAAGCCTGTGAGGTTGAAACTGAGGTCCTAGACTTCTGAACCTCTTTTAAGGCATCAAGTTAGGTGTTTCTTCTTCCACTTCAAATGAAGAAAACCTAGAATCCTAATAACATCTACATTTATACAGCTAAGGCAGGTGTGTAACACTTCTATAATATTATCATAAGTAACTTTCATCTAGAGAGCTAATCATATATTTAACATAAAGCATTATTATGGGTTGAACTGAGTCCCCCAAAAAGATGTGTTTGTAAGTCCTAACCCCTATACCTGTGGAGAAGCCCTGGTGATGCAGTGGTACAGAGCTTGGCTGCTAACCAAAAGGTCGATAGTTCAAATCCACCAGCCGCTCTTAGGAAACCCTATGGGGCAGTTCTCCTCCACCCTATAGGGCCGCTATGAGTCAGAATCCACTTGGTAGCAACAGGTTTGGTTTTTTAGATTTTATTTAGATATAATTCATACAACATAAAACCCACTTATTTAAAGTTTATAGGTAGATTCACAGAATTGTGCATTCATCACCACCAATCAATTTTAGAACACTTGCGTCACCCAATAAGAAAGCCCACTCCTCTTAGCCACCACCCCCAGGCCCTCTACCCACCCAGTCCTTGTCGCCATGCCTGTTCTGGCACTTCATATAAATGGGATTCTCCGATACGTGGGCCTTCACGACGAGCTTGTTTCACTTAGCACAATGTTTTCAAGGTTCATCCACGCTGTAGCCTGTGACAGCTGACGAACATTCCATCCTGGTTACAAGTGCGCAGGCGCCGCCTTCCCTGCCCCCCTCCTCCCCGGGCAGAGACCTGTCCCGCGGACACTGCCTACAATACCAGCCAGCCCCTCCGAGCGGCAGGCTCGCTCTTCCCGCGCACCGAGCCCAGCGGGCAGTAGCCGGGAAATTCCAGCACCTTATGTGAGCTCTCGCCACTCCCAGGGTGCCTGCTGTCCGGGCTTTCTGTCCAACCCCAGACCGTGACCCGAAATGTTCAACTTAATCCTAAAATATACACATTCCACTGTGTGCAAGCTTGGGAGTCAACTGATTCCTTTAAACCTACATTCTCCTGCAAATGGTCAAACTTGCGGGTTATTATTGTAGGGCTTGAAGCTAGCTCGGATTCTCGTCTATTTTAAAAAGTCCAGGGAGGCTGAGGAATAGCTTGGCATCCGAACTCTGAAGCTCAGCCCAAGGACAAATGAGCCTTTACACCTTCTCTTGCCACCAAGCCCACAGCAAGTTTAAAAATAAAGACACCGGCCTTTCCGGCTAACCTGGAGTCGGCCTGGGCCAAAAGCAGGGGAGAGAGGGCAGCTCTCAGAACAAGGCCCAAAAACATACTGCTAGAGAGAATGTTGCAGCGCTTCCCTTTCCGTTTTAGCTTACACAGCAAGGGACGAGCTGCGAACCTCCCCCCGCATCTGTGCCTTTCTTCTGGGCTCAGAACGCTTCCTGTTGAACGTTTCTGTTTTCAGGAGCGTTAAGTCGTGAACGCTAAGTAAAATAATCTCACCAGGCTTTTAAGCCAGGGAACAGCCGAAAGGGTATTTTCCGCCTAATGCGGAGTGGCTG
Organism: Dugong dugon; assembly: GCA_030035585.1. NCBI lineage: Eukaryota > Metazoa > Chordata > Mammalia > Sirenia > Dugongidae > Dugong > Dugong dugon. The sequence continues at coordinate 77,615,026 of CM057476.1, forward strand.
TGTTAAAAGCAAACAGCGTTTCAGATGATTAATTCGCACGGACAGATGGGGGTACGCTTGAGGCTGAAACAATTAATGCCTCGATTTTTCACTACAAAACGGTTGGGTTTGTTTGGATAAACTCAGGAGAAGGCAGGAATACGGATTTGTTCACTCCTGTTGCCAAACCCAAACCAATATTTACAAACCATTTTGCTGAACAAAGTTCATTTTAGCCGACATCAGCGGCATATGCCACAGATGACAGAGAAACGTACACTAACCGGGAGTTTAAAGCCCAGTTCTGGCAATGTTTGTTTTATATAAAAGAGGATCCCATAACATATGTAAACCACATTAAAAAAAAAGAAAAAAGGATATGTAATTGTGGAGTCTGAGGACATGTGGAATTTACCCAGAAGATAAGCCTCAGATGGTCTTCCTTAGCTATTTCCCACACCCACCTCATTTCTTCGTATACCGTCGCTGGGCAGGGGTCACTGAGGACGCAAAGAACGTTTCCATTTGAACCCTGTGGGATTGGTCCTTCGTGGACAGTAAGAGCTACAGTTGAAATGTATATAGCCCTGGCCTTAATTACTAGCCTGGCCCACATCGGAATCCTACTCATGTTTGAATTGTCTCTTTCTCGTGCTGGAGTCAAGAAGCCCAGTGAGACGGTCTTCAAAGAACTGGCAAAATGGCCATCTCCCTTCATTGAATACTCTAGCAGGGGAAACCACACAAAGAGGACTTAATTATGGCCAGGCAGATGGAAATTGTTAGTTATACCTGTTTTGTAATCTCTCTGTCTTACGTAGAGTCCACCATGGTGGCCCAGAAGAAACTTCTGAGCTCAGCTGTGAATTGTGTTCAATTTATTAATGTTGGTGGTGCCCTACCCGTCATCCATGCCAACCAACATGGACCCTCTTTACAGAGAACTTGCCCTTAACTGCAGGGATTTGTATGTTAGATTCTCCACAGGACACCAACAAGATTAAAGATTATTCTTTAAAACACTGCAGCCATTTTGAAAACTATGATTTTTTTTCTGGAATCTTTACACAATTTATAAAGCCATGGAAGCCATTTGTGTATAGCCTTGTTTTCTTTTAAAGAATGATAATAATATAAAATTCTAAGATGGGATCAATCCTAAATTCTGTATCCCTGTGTTAGAATTACTTAAGTTTCTAGCATAGGAAATAGCATGAACACACACACACACGTATATATGTATAATATACACTGTATATAATATACCCCAAAACCCACTGCCGTTGAGTCGATGCCAACTCATAGCGACCCTACAGACAGAGAAGAACTGCCCCACTGGGTTTCCAAGGAGCAGCTGGTGGATTCCAACTGCTGACCTTTGGTTAGCAGCCGAGCTCTTAACCACTGCACCACCAGGGCTCTGTGTATATATCAGCTACTAATAAACATGTATGTGTATATGTAAATGTATATGTAGACACACACATATGTTCCAGTAATACTAACTACCATTGACCTAAAGCAAATGAAGCAGCAGGTTCACAAAAGAATCCTCTGTTAGCATTTATTAGCTTTGCATGGGAATTTTGTGTCTGAAAACAAATCCACAGTCTCTGATGGTAACTTGGGCTGTCTTACCCTTAACATGTTTAAGAACAGTAAGGTGTAAATAATAACTGGTGGGGCATGTGAAAATTCTGCAGCAAACAAAAAGTACATCCATTTATATTACCTCTACCATATGCAAGGCGCAGGGCTTGGTGGTTTTCTCTCAATGACCTTTCCAGATCTTCCATCGATGGAAGGTGGAATTATCTTCACTTAAAGAGGAGGAACGTTGCATCACAAGCATCGTAATATACATCTAGGTCTCCTGACTCCAATTTCTACATTATTTCCACTACAAACCCATTGCTGTCGAGTCAATTCCGACCCACAGTGACCCCACAGGACAGAGCAGAACTGTCCCATTGGATTTCCAAGGAGCTGCTGGTGGATTCGAACTGCCGACCTTTGTTTAGCAGCCGAGTCTTAACCACTGTCCTACCAGGGCTCCATTTTTTCACTACAAGTAGGAAATAATTAAAAGTCAACACAGAAACTAAGGCAGGACAAACAGGAACTGAATAAAAGGTAGGGTTTAAGGAATGAAAAAGTGGAAACAGGAAACTTAAGGCAAATGGAAAAAAGGAAGTTTAGACTGGGAGAAGACAAGGGTGTCTGAGAGGCTGGGAAGTCTGGGGTGGACGCAGAAGATATTACTGGTAGGCTAGGTGATAAGACTGGGAATCAGGTGAGATTAAGAAGGTGTTGGCAGCAAATAACTGAAGGGGTGAAATATGCAGCATTTGCAGCCAAGGATGTAGACAGAGATGGGGGCTCATTCCATGCTCACCACACCAGCTGGAGGAAGCTGCCAGGACCAACATGCTCACTGAATTTCAGGCCGTGTTGTCACTGGCAAGCACACTTTTTCATGTTTGAAATACTATAATTTTATGGAAATTAGCTACTAAAATTAGTCCTGTCTACGTTTAGTTTCATGGAATAAGCTTCCTTCTACGTAATGAGTGAAAATCACCCATTTCCTAGTCATAGCCACTCACCCAAAAACTCCCCATCACCGTTAGCAACACAAAACAGTAATTCTGAGGGTGAAAACTGTTTCCTCAGTCTTTGAGTCATCTCAGTGAACTGCAAGACAGAGCAAAATCAGGATACCAGGAGCCACTCATCCTCTCCTTAAATCGCTGTTTTCTCTGATCTTCTCCTTCAATGATGTCACCCAAGGATGAAGTCTTTGGCTTTGAGCTCCAGTTAAGACATTCAGCCATATGAGGCACCCTGCGGTAGCGCGCCATGAGATCCCTGATAGGGCTACAATAATTCTTTCTTTCTTCTTCTTTTTAAAAATATTTTATTGTGTTTCTGGTGAAAGTTTACACAGGAAATTAGGTTCGTTAACAATTTCTATACATATTGTTCAGTGACATTGGTTACGTTCTTCACAATGTATCGGCATTCTCGTTATTTCCGTTTTGGTTGTTCTGAGACATGACTGTTCCTTCCTGCCATGATTTTTGCCCTATGTCAAGTTTAGTCACTTTGTTTTATATTAATGAATAAAGCATTTTTTCTATCCAATGCCTAGCATATAACCCAAAACCAAACCCGTTGCTGTCAAGTCAATTCCGATTCATAGGGACCCTACAGGACAGAGTAGAACTGCCCCATAGGGTTTCCAAGGAGCAGCTCGTGGATTCGAACTGCTGATCTTTTGGTTAGCAGCTGAGCTCTTCATCACTATGCCACTAAGGCTCCACCTAGCATATAGAAAACCGGTAATTGTTTGATGAGTGGATAAATCTCTGCCGTAACTAGTAGCTCCTACTTACTAATCACTGACATAAGCAAGTATTGTTCCTGATGTTCTCCGTACATTATCTACCAGGTAGGGATATTATTCATTCACAATTTGCAGACTGGAAAGTGTGGCTCAAACAGATTAAGGAAGTAACTGAGCTGGAATTCAATCCACAGCACATCCACCCAGAAGGGCCATGCTCTTTCCCCTATGCCTTAGTGCTTAGAATGTTATTGTTTAGGTTGGCCAACACCGCTCAGCGTCTAGAAGTCACATCCTCATGCAACACCACAGAAAGGCTAGGTACACACTCTTAATCCATCTTTCCTCCAAATGACCAGGCAGTGGTGACTAACAAAGCCTGACAAGACAGACCTGTTGATCTAGCAGGACACTCATTAAAAAGCCTTATGACTGCTATATCTATGTGATGCTATCTAGTTCCACTTTTATGGGAAAGGAAGCTTTCTACGGAGGCGTTGACATGGTACTAAATCTTGAGGGAAAAGTGATTACTGGGTTTTCATCAAGCTCTTGTTGTTTGCCCCACAGAACAGATTAGTAATCTGAGAAAGTTAATAATGGTAAAAAGTCAGATTATACCAAATGAAAAAAGGATTAACTTTCATGGTCTTTCATAAGATCATATATGTAGAACTTCATAGCATAAACTTGTAGGCAATGGGATGAGAAATACTTACTTCTCAATCAAAAAGTTTAATTTGCAAGATCTATCTATAAAGGGTTGAACCCTTTCATTTACTTAAGGTTGAGTCCGTCATCACCCCGTAAAGACATGAGGTGGAAAAATTAAGTATCAAACAAAAAGGACGTCTGAGTTGATAGCCACAACCTTAACTCTCTGAGCAGAGAGAAATATTTCATGGAAACCTTGGAGCTGGATGTGTTAGGGATGTGTTCCCTTCTAGACCCTGGTCCACTCAAGAGAACTGGGCAGGAAGACCACAGCAGGAAATCATATGCCCATAATATCCACTGTGATGGCACCACCCGTGACATACTCAAAGTTCTCTGCTTTCGACCATCCCTTCTATACCCAACAAAGTTTCTGAATAATCAGACCTCAGAACCTTCACACAGAAGCTCCACAGCCAATGCCCACAAATTCAGGGGATACGACAAAGAAGTGGTTACAATTCTGGGCCTGCCAAAAAGATTTCAATCTTTTAAATTCAATCCACTTGGCCTCCTTTCAAACAGACTTCACTGTGTTACTGCCCAGATTGCTGAATGGACACCGGGCCTTTGTCCTATGTGCTCTGGACCTTCTCCCATCTGATCCGCTGTCAGGCTGAGAGAAGGCCCACAAGACCTGGCACGTTGCTGATTAAGTCATTTTTGATAAGCTTGTGCTGAGTGGACACAGACTATATATCATGAGGCAAGCTCTAGCAAGCCTCTGAAAATTCTGCTGTCTTACCCCGTGTCTGTTGAATAAAGAAAATAAGAAAACTTACCAAAAAAAAAGGCATTAGACTCAGCACAAATACATGCCTGGATGGACTGAATCAATCTGCAGTCCATTAGCTGCTCCTTGTTAGGCAATGCCCATTTTCTAGCACATTATTGCTTCCCAAGAGAAAGCATAATGTACTGTACATTTGGAAGTACTTTATAGTTTGCAGGGAATCTGTGTAGTAAGTCTGTGAGTTAGGCAGGGAAGACATACTGCTTACATTGTTTTACAAATAAGAGAAATGAGATTTGTTCAAGTTTACTCAGGGACTAAGCTAAAACCCCAAACCTAGTTCTGAGACATGTAGGCCAGGGCATGTTCTACATCAACCCTCTACCTAGAGGAGAGAGGCAGTAAAGTCCACTGGTTAAGAGTGTGGCCTTTGGATTCATACTAAACCAAAAACCCGCTGCTGTTGAGTTGTTTCCAACTCATAGCGACCCTGCAGGACAGAGGAGAACTGCCCCATAGGGTTTCCAAGGAGTGCCTGGTGGATTCGAGCTGCCAACCTTTTGGTTAAACACTGCGTAGCTCTTAACCACTGCGCCACCAGGGTTTCCGGAAGCATACTAATTAGGTGTAAATCTTGGTTCTGCCACTTACTGTTGTGACCTTACACAAGTTTCTCAGCCTCTAGGCCTCAATCTCTTCATCTGTAAAATGGAAATAATAAGAGTAGCTATCACATGATTGCAGAGCCCTGGTGGAGCAGTGGTTAAGAGCTCGGCTGCTAACCAAAAGGCCAGCAGTTCAAATCCATCAGCCGCTCCCTGGAAACCCTATGGGGCAGTTCTACTCTGTCTTGTAGAGTCACTATGAGTTGGAATCAGCTCAGCGACAATGGGTTTGGTTTTTGTTTTATCATATGATTGCAGTGAGGATTAGCTGAGTAAACACCTTCTAAAAAAGTTAGAATACTGCCTGGCACATAGTCATCACTCCTTAAAGGTTACATTGTCATTCCTATGTGGGTGCTTCTTTGCCAGCCTGTCAAATATCAGAACCAAAAATCAGCGAGAATCATTGTGGTATGATGGAAAGTGCTAGGTTCAAATCCTGTTAGACTGGAATGATGTTTTTAAGTTTTAATTAAAAATGTAATATATCAATCATAAAGAATATTTTATAAATAAGGAAGAAGAAAAAAAAAGAAAAATCCGTAATCCTTCCGTGTTACTCCAATTACCAATCTGAGCATTCCCTGCTAGATTTTCTTTATACATATGATTTACCACATAGTTTATCAGAGGATGCAGATAATCTTACAACTCAATTTTTTCACTTACATTATACACATTCTCCATGTTACTATGTATGTTCTTCACATTTATTATTTTTAATGGATGCAAAACTTTCCTTCAAGAAGGTAGAACAAAATTAACTCATCAGTCTACTATTGTTCAACTTTCCTATGGCTTCCAATCTTCTACTACTGTAAATAAAACACTATTCTCAACATAAAAACCAAAAAAAAAAAACCCAAACCCATTGCTGTCAAGTTGATTCCAACTCAGAGCAGCCCTACAGGACAGAGGAGAACTGGTGGATTCAAACTGCCGACGTTTTGGTTAGCAGTCCAACTCTTAACCACTAAGCAACCAGGGCTTCCTGTTTCCTTGGGGTGGGGGTGGGGGTATGCTTTTATTATTTAAGGGAAAAACCGTTATCTATATGATCAAAGGGGAAGCTACTTTAGAAAGCATTTAACAAGTTACAAAAATGCTATGTAACATTTTTACATAACATCATCATTATCTCATTGGGAAATATGAATTCCACAAAAATAGTTTAGCTTGTAACATATACGTCAAAGCTAAAAATCAAATCACCTCTATAAAAGGACCTACGCAGGGTGTGAACTTGGTCCCAGATTTCAGTTTCTGATGAAATATCCTGCAGCTCTTGCTCACAGATAGCGCTTTTCCAAGCCAGAATGTAAACCGTTTTACTCTTCTGTTATTCAAAAGTCTATTCAAATAACATCCATAACAGTGGTAAAAACTTGATGGAAATAAAATCATGAATGAAATGCATCACTTCCCTTCCTCCCAGGCACCAGCACTGCAAACCTTCAAATCACTGGATACCAAGGACAGCTGTTTGAAGGAGAAAGGGCCAAAGAAGGAGGGTCTGGTTGCATCACCTCATCAGCAGCTGAGCCTCTGTAAGTGGTTTATAATTTACCCAGTAAAAACAGATAGTCAAACATTGGTCAAGTCCCCTGAAAGGCATCCAGAAAGCTGTCCTTGCTTATCGCACTGACACACAGCTAGAAAAGCAGTCTAGAAGTTCCATGACCCCTTAGGAAACTGGAAGCTGTCCTCTGAAACTCCATCAGTTCACTTGTCCTTTAGAAAGAGCAAGGAGTCAGACTACAGGCAGAAGGGCTGGAGAAATGGTTCCTAACCAGAAGCCAAATCCATGCCGATTAAAAAAGTAACACCAAGGTTATACGTTATAAGCACTCTCAGGGGCAACTTTCTGGATAGGAGAAAACGTACGTTCTTGAAAGCTAGCTTACGAAATTACTAAATGAACAAAGCAAAGTCTATCAGACTCAACGGTCCTTTCATAATGCTGATAATCATGAACACACTTTGTACTAAAATTAGGCTACCTTTCAATAATAGTACTAAGATATCCAATTTTTTGACGCATAAAAAACACAGCTTATGGCAGGGACAGCCAAATTGCCCAGGACAATTCCCAGAAGTTTACCAGTCTCCCACAAGCACATCAAAGGTATGGTCGTTGTGAATTGAGACAATGGAGAAAGCGCTGGGGCTGCGGCTTTTCTTAGATGCAAGAAAGGATTTCTTCTCGCCGCGCCGTTGCTCCATGTTGAAGTGTTTCCAACCAGGGGCATCAAACTGTAGACTCACAGACTCACACAGCTGGGAGAGCCCTTGGAAATCATTAGTCCAGTCTCTTCATTTTGCATTAAGAAACAGAGACCTGAAGAAGTTATCCGATGCCCAAGTTTCAGAGTGACTGAGATGAACAAAGGCATCCAGAAAAGATAAAGGGAATAAGAGCTGTCTGGTATCCCAGCCTCTCCAGCCCCACTGTTAGGTTCTCACCACACCCTGCTGTTCTGAGCCAGCAGGGACTTGCAGAGGTAACAGAGCAGATGTGCATTCCTGGAAAACATAATTCAGCACCTCCTCTCCCCTCTTCCTTCCAGACCCCACATTTCCTCTCCAGGGAGCCTGCTTCCCTAGCACTGAGCTCGTGTCTCCAGGGCTCTCCACAAGAGCACACAGCATTTACGGCCTCTCTGTGGCTCTACATCCAGATTCCCCAGGCACACACTCTTCTCATTTCCCACTACAGCCAGAGCCGTGGATTGCAGCCACAGATTCCTCCGGGCCTTTCAAGCACAAGGAGGAGAAGCAAGAGATGAAGCTGGTTTGGCTTGAAACGCAGAAATTTCTGCTAATCAGATTATGGATGGTTTGGTCATATGAATAATTCTTCTATGTTACATAATCCACCTTTGAAATTACCTCTCCACATGAGTGTGTGTGTGTGTCTTGTAGTGCCCGTTATAGTGTGTGTGGTGGGGGGTGTGGGGAGGGGGCGTCAGGGTGGGTATATGAGTGCCTGGAGCCCTGGTTGGCACAGTGGTTAAGAGTTCGGCTGCTAACCAAAAGGTAAGCAGTTCAAATCCACCAGCAGCTCCTTGGAAACCCTATGGGGCAGTTCTACTATGTCCTATAGGGTCACCGTGAGTCAGAACTGACTCAACAGCACCTAACAACAGGAACAACAACATCTCTGTGGTTGCTGCTATTTAGAAATAAGGATTGGGATCTCCAACATCGTCCCTTCTAATAAGGTCAATTCAGCAACTCGGGGATGGAGGTTATGTATGTGATTTCCATACAAGAACAGTTGGTTATTGCTTTAAAAGTAGCATTGCTTTATCTCCAAATGACCATGAAGTGGGTCAAATTAATATTATGAGGGAGAAAGAAAACAAAAAAACATATCCCCACGCACTTTATCTAAGACGTTAAGTTCTATTAGAGAGTCCCTAACCGCCAAGTGACAGAACTATTTCATGATAACACAAAAAAATAAGAGAGAGGGTGTTATATTGTAAAGTCACTGCAATATGACAGTCTTCCCAATGTATCACACCCGTATAAATATCACCGTTGTAAAAAGCAATTTTAAAACCAAACGATTGCCTTATTCAGTTTTGGCATAAAAACATGTAACCACATTTTTTGTAAGGCTGTGTGCAAGGGAACGGTTTACCTTCCAGCATTTTCTGCAGGCTGTTCCTCATGACATGGATGTTCTCTATCCCGATAAACTGAAACTTGATGTTGGAGTAATTGTCTTCGTTCTCATAGCCTTTCCCTGCAGCACGGTTTGCCATTGCATTCAGCTGCGGCCGTCAGCAAAACAGAAGAGTCACCAATTACAGTCAGGACAGGGAGCACGCAGTTCACTTCATGGACACGTATAGAAACATTCAAAACAATGTGCAGAAATAGCCTATGTTTTAAGTCACAGGAACGGCGCAGTCAGTTATATAGACTCAGGCACTCACACTGAGCTTCTATGCAAAATCCTACATTTGTTGGTGTGTGTAACATTTTCTTAGCTGGGAAGCGTTCTAAAGATAAGCCCTTCCGGAGAGGCCTCTTGCAGTTACCTGTCAGAGATGCCCAGGTGAATGTGGAATTCTGTGCCAGAGCCAAGGTGCCCTGATTTAATAGCAAACTTTAGGTTAGCAGAAGAATATCAGCAGATACAGCAGGCAATAGAGGGCTCACTAAGTTAAATTATTATGTCTTCCAGTATTACATGTAGCACACTCACTGCCAATAAACACGTCATGAGTAGGAATGGTGACTCCATACTACCTTGCCTACAAAGACGACCCCAGGTATCCAACTAAACCTTGACCAGGAATCAGCGAATAAAGAAGAGAGGAAAAGCAGACGCTAACACTCCAGAACCATCTCTCCTCTAGCCACCTTATTTACACCTGCTCATTGCCATCCAGGTGATTCCTACTCCTAGCGACCCTACGGGACAGGGTAGAACTGCCCCATAGGGTTTCCCAGACTATAATCTTTACAGAAGCAGACTGCGACATCTTTCTCCCACAGAGCAGTTGCTGGGTTTGAACCACTGACCTTTCGGTTAGCAGTCATGCACTTAAGCACTGTGCCACAGGGCTGTTTTATTTAGGATGTGATTGTCCACTTACATCCTTTCTGGAATGTATGAATTTCCCAGCTGAGGCAGAACTTGTCCCCTTTTGGATGTTAGCTACATGGGGACAGCTATGGCAGTAGCTGGGGTTAATAAATTTCTCCAAAGTTCATTATCATCTAACCGAGTTAGAATGAGGAAATGGTAATTAAAGTGGGGACCAAAAGGCCCTCTTACCAGGCCTCTAAGTCTAAACAGAAAGGACGCATTATTGCTAACACTCCAGGCCTGCTGTTACACAAAGTGGGCAGCCACGTCCCAGACAACGCATTTACTGACTGCTGTCTTCCGGGGCTCACAAGGGGCAGGAGGACTAGCCCAGTCCAGGTAGAAAACCAAAGCCAGGAGCCCAGCACTGGGGTGGGGTGGGGGGGGTGGGAGAGTTGTAGGGGATGGGGGTGTAGCGGGGGCGGGGAGGAAGAGAAGCTGCTTTAAAAAGCACAGTGCAAAGCAGTACTAAACCTAAAACCGACCAAACCCATTGCCGTTGAGTCAATTCCGACTTATAGCCACCCCATAGGGCAGAGTAGAACTGTCCCATGTGGTTTCAGAGGAGCGGCTGGTGGGTTACAAACTGCTGACCTTTTGGTTGGCAGCAGAACTCTTAACCACTGCGCCACCAGGGCTCCAAAGCAGTACTAGGAGGATATTAATTAACACTTTCTAAAACACTAAGTGAAAAGCACATATTGTCTGACCCAAACCGTCTTGTTTCTGAGAATCGGACAGAATTAAAAGTATCAGCACATCAAGACAGATGTCTGAGAATGTTTACTGTAGCATTATTCATAATAGTAAAAAACAGAAAGCCCACGGAGGTATCAACAGTCAACGACAGGATAAATTACGGCATGTTCACGCGATAAACTACTATCACTAACAATAAGGACGTAGACCACATACATATTGACTTGGAACTGGCCCATTACACGTTAAGTAAAAGAGTAAGCTACAGAATAATACTTACACAAATAACATTTTATGTAAAACAAACAAATCTATAGATATGTATTTATGCTTGTATGTTTGATTAAACAGAATAAAAAAATGCACAGTAAACTATGTTAACTTGGTAGCAGTCACAGCAGAAAGATACAGGATTTTCAGGACACTATAAATATTAAATCCATTGCTGTTGAGTCGATTCCAACTCATATCAACCCTACAGGACAGAGGAGAACTGCCCCATAGGGTTTCCAAGGAGCAGTTGATGGATTCGAACTGCTGACCTTTTGGTTAGCAGCCTAATGCTTAACCCCTGTACCACGAGGGCTCCACTATCAACATTACTTTAGATACTCCAGCATTGTTTGGCATCCCTGTGTGGTGTAAGGAGGTAACACACTTGGCTGCTAACAGAAAGGTTGGAGGTTCAAGTCCACCCAGAGGCACCTCAGAAGTAAGGCCTGGTGATCTACTTCTGGAAAATCAGCCACTGAAAACCTTATGGAGCACAGTTCTATTCCGACACGTGTGGGGTGGCCAGGAGTCAAAGTCGCCTCCAAGCTACTGGTGCGTGGTGTGTGTATTCTTTAATTGTTTCAATGAACATACACTAAGTTTGTAATTCAAGCAACAGGAGTAAAATGAATTAGAAGTGAAAGATAAAACACCAGAGAGCAAACCACTGCTACAGGGGCTCAGGCGGGTAGACACCTCACTTCAGTAGTAGTTCTCAGCTGCGATTCAGTTCACGTGACATCAGCTGCGGAGCGTGCACCCCGTACCAACACTGCTTCCAGTCTATAAAGATTGTCACCTTTCTCCCAGACATGCTGTGTGAGTAAGGGGTTTGGCCTTAATCAAGAGAGAATATAAAAATGTTATTTTAAGATAACTTACATTCATGGTATAAAAGCTTAAATATTTTAAGGCGAAATTCTTTCTAAAATTACAGCTAGGCATCGTTACTCTGAAACTTAATATTCTTTTGAAATACCACTGATTCTATTATTATTTCTAAAAGCTCCTGACTTATCCTTCACAAAATACTTCATAAATAGAACAATTAGTAGGAAATGTGCATGCATCTAATTTACAATAAGCCAGGTTACCTGAGCCTTATATTTATTCCATGCCTTAAATAATTCAAGTTACACCTACTCATTGCAGACCACAGAGATACTCTTTTTAAAGGAGGTAATCAATAAAAACCAAAATGTGATTAAAATTATTTTAATCTATCATTAAGAATCTATGTTCCCATTTTTAAATAGTTGAGCATCATAGATCTGGGAGAATTTATGGGTAGTCTTGCTTAAAAGCAAAGGAGTAATACAAGATGACTCCTTAAAAGACAGCGTGCATTTCATACAATGAACAGAAGGTGGCAGAATGAAATCTACCATCCAAAGTGTAATATCTCAGGGTTTCCACCTATTTTACAGGGTCCATCATGATAATGTGGCAAAAGCTGAACCGTCAAAAGACTACAGTTTTATAGTTAATAAAAATTCAAGAAGCCATCTCAGCCCTATTTTATACATACTAAGATAGTATTTCTAACACAAACAAAACACTATTAGTAAGTCTAATTTGGTCCCCTGGCCCTTTTGCTGAGAACTCCAATTCACAACCAAAGAAAGAGCTATTCATTTCAGCTCCTAAAAATTCTCAAGCAGATAAAGCAGTAGGGGTAACTGCATTCCAATTTCAATTTAAGTTTGAGAAACACAACAGACATGAAGGAAAAAGTGCCCTGTGTTCTAATACAAGATCAGCCTGCTATTTGATGATATTAACATCTTTAGGTGCAGAAAAGCTCACAAATGAGACAAAAAGAACCCAACCATTTATGAATGAATACTTAATGAACACCTACTAGACACTGAATGGAACAGAAAGGTGAACACGCAGCAGTTCCTGTCCTCGTAAGCTTATAATTGAGTATGAGAGATGTTCTGGATTGAATCGTGTCCCCCAAAAATGTGTGTCAACTTGGCTGGGCCATGATTCTCAGTGGTTTGGCAGTTATGTAATGATGTAATCATCCCCCACAATGTGATGTGATATGATCAGCCAATCAGTTGTAAGGGGATTAAGGTGGGATGCAACACCCTTACTCAGGTCACATCCCTGATCCCATGTAAGGGGAGTTTCCCTGGGGTATGGCCTGCATCACCTTTTATCTTACAATAGATAAAAGGAAAGAGAAGTGAGCGAGAGAGAGCGACCTCATTAACACCAAGAAAGAAGAGCCAAGAGCAGAGTGCGTCCTTTGGTCCCAAGGTCTCTGTGCTGAGAACCTCCTAGACCTAGGGGGAGATTGGTGACAAAGACCTTCCCCCAGAGCAGACAGACAGAGAAAGCCTTCCCCTAGAGCCAGTGCCCTGAATTCAGACTTCTAGCCTCCTGTGAGAGAATAAATTTGTTTTTTAAAGCCACCCATTTATGGTATTTCTGTTACAGCAGTACCAGATAACTAAGACAGAAGGGAAAGTACATGCATCAAATCATAATGGACAACACCCATCAGGACTGGGATAGGGGCTGAGGTGAGCAGTGGACAGTGACAGTGTAGGAGTTTAAATAGGAGGAATCCCATCTGCCGTAGGGGATCGGGGTAAGGTTTCATGGAAAAGGGGAGACTTGAGCTCCATTTTAATAATCTGGAAGGATGAAGAGGAAGGGGAGGCCATTCTAGATGAGGCAGTAAGGAGAAGAGGCATGGGGACAAAAACAAGGGACTAGGTTGGTACCAGTGATCCAACCAGTCCAAGTGGAGTAGAAGGTACATAGATGGTGGCAGTAGTGACAGAGGGGGCTAGAAAGCATTTAGGGTTCATTACAAACAGGCCACAGTCCTTGGGTGGTACAAATGGTTAACATGCTCAGCTGCTAACCAAAAGGTTGGAAGTTCAGGTCCACCCGGGGGCACCTCAGAAGAAAGGCCTAGTGATGAACTTTCAGAAAATCAGCCACTGAAAACTCTACGGAGCCCGGTTCTACTCTGACACAAATGGGGTTGCCATGAGTTGAAGATGACTTGATAGTAACTGGTACTGGTATAAAGAGGCCCAATTAAATAATCAGACTTTATCTGTGGCAGTGGAGAGCAACTGAAGAATTTTGAGCAAGTTTAACTGAAAAAATTGACAGAGAAGATCCACTGGAATGGGGAGACTAGAGACAGACAGACACTAAGAAATGGAAGGTGAGGCGTAGGTAGAAAATATAAGCTCCTTGAAGGGCCTTGTCATTCTTCTGGATGGCCATATCCCTATGCCTCAAACTGGCCCGGAACAGGCCCTCAGTGAAGATGTATATTGACTGGCTGACTGACTGAAAAACTGGCTGAATCAGCAGAGTGAAATGAGAGGTGAGCAGACCAAGATTGTTAAGAAACAGAATCAGATTCTTCCCCTAACCCTAAATCAAACGATCAGACTTATATCAAAACCATTGAAAACTCACTCACTCAACATTAATCTTGATATCAAATGAAAGGTCAGCCTGGTTGCTATCTTCATCTTGTAGTCTAGGATTTCAGCACCTACACATGAGTCCTGAATAATGGTGGAAACTTCTCTGACGTGGCTAGCTAGTAAAGTTGATCTTGGCGGAAGGAAGACTGGGCCACACCCTAGCACAGGCTGTCCAACAAGGGTTCTTTTCTCTCCCTCCGTCTCTAAACGGTTAACTGAAGATTAACTTGTGGTCTAAACACAAAAATATGAGAGGATTTTATTTCTTATAGCTACTGTGCACAGCTACCTAAAGACACGTCAACTAGGACATGAGACCCCGGATCCCCACTTTCAGACACCCCAAGTCTTTATGCCTGGTTCTCTCTGACCCCCTCCAAGCCTCCCACAGAATTCAGTGAGTAGAAAGCACTTAATCACTGCTAACTGAAAGGTCAGCAGTTCAAACCCACCAACCGCTCCATGGGAGAAAGATGTGGCAGTCTGTTTCTGTAAAGATTACAGCCTTGGAAACCTTATGGGGCAGTTCTACCTTGTCCTACAGGGTTGCTACAAGTCGGAATCGACTCAATGGCAACGAGTTTGGTTTTTAATCACAATTCCAGAGAAACAGGAAAAAAAAAACCTATGTGACATCCCATTACACAACTAAAATGTTGCTTATACACTGGTGGAATTAGTGACCATAGTCACAAAGCCGTCTTTGTAGAAAGAGCAGAGACAGAAGGCCAAGTGTTAACTGAGGCAGGCATCTGCCTTACCTCACCCTTTCTCTTCACTGTCCAACAGCTTCCTCCAAAGGCGTCAGCCCTCAAAGCACAATGCATAGCCCTTCTCGCTCTTCTGGCTCTTGCCTGATTTTGGATGTGATTGTGGTCGAGTCTGCAGCTTCACTGGGGATACTCAGAGGCGACAACCCTCCTGAGCTTCAAAGTGGAGATACGGCTCCACAGGAGACTTTTTAACAGAAGGAGTACGGGCTTTGGAGTCAGCTAACCCTGCGCTGTATGACCTTAGGTGGGTGATTTAGCCTCTCTAAATCTAAGTCCTATCCAAAAAAAGAAAAGAACATCTCCTAATCTGCAGATTATAAGAATTAAATGAGGAAGGGGCCAACATTTTTATAAGCTCAGCACAATCCCAAAACAAGTTAATGATAAAGTCACGAACAAGATTGAGATACAAGTTATCCCTCTTTTTACAATTCAGCAAATATCACATCTACACTTCTTCATATTTTCTTAATACACCAAACCTTAACAGTAATACATTGCCTCCAAAGGTATAATTTCTTTGAGTAGGTATCCAATACCTGCATGAGGACCTCACTGCCTTTGTCCCCCAATATTTAACGTCAATGTGCAATTCAGAAGCTTTCATCTGAAAGGCAGCTCTTGAAACTCGTCTGGGGACAAGAATGATCCAGGTTGCTTCCCAGTTCTTTCTCTTTTTAATTAAAGCTGTGAGCAAACCTGAGCCACGCCACATTTGCCATCGCCTACCACCTGTGGAAAATATGGGCTCAGTCTCCCAGCTACAGAGGAAGCTTAACACGCTCTGGGACAAAAGTCAACAGACATGCCCTTTACAAGAACAAAAGCTCTAAGCAAACAGCTGAAAGCCCATGTGAAGTGTGTGTGCATGGAAAAATCTGAGAAGAGGGCACAGCTTGTATGAGACACCTATTTTCTTTAATGGATCTACGTCCAATTTCTTATCGCTCCGAGTAAACACACTTAGTGCTAAATACACTCTTCAAATCAAATCCTCTGGATTAATTTATTTTAATCTGGAATATGCTTGGCTCTGTGGCTGCCTGGTTTCCTACAAGGTTTACGAAACAGAGTATGGCTTTCCATCATTGTCCCATAATACATGAATAATAAACCCACTGCCGTCGAGTCGATTCCGACTCATAGCGACCCTACAGGCCAGAGAAGAACTGCCCCATAGGGTTTCCAAGGAGCTCTTAACCACTGTGCCACCAGGGCTCCAACAGGTGAATAATAAGTTAATATTATTCACCTATTACGTGAATGTGACTATGCACCACATAATAGGTGAATTACAGTAATATAGTTACTACCGTGTTGTTACGAAGATAACGTGTGCGTTCTATGCTTGTCTGCCAACCGAGCCCTACTCCCCTTGAGCGGTTGGCACACAATAGTAGAACACTCAAGTTATTTGTGTAAAAATAAGGTATTACATAATAGATGAATCTGTTTGCCTTAATTTAAACCTGGGGAAACAGGATATGATAGTTTCCCAAAGCTCTATTCAGTAAAGCTCCAGTCTCTTTTTTTTCTAATTTTCCTAGCTTGTCTTACAAGTCGGAATCAACGCAACGGCAACAGGCTTGGTTTGGGTTTGGGTATCTTGTCTTCAACATTTTGTCTAAGAAGTAGGCATTAAGTTACCTATTTAACTACTGGCTAATTCAAAACAGCCCCAATGTGCTTACACACGAAACACACCAAGAAGAGTAGGGAAGGAAGTCAATGTTAAAAGGAAGACGTCAAAGCACAGGGTACCCGAGAGAAAAGCACAAATGAGAAGAGCAAATGTCAGGGATTTTCTGGCATCTTTCAAGAGACTCTCCTGTCTCCCCGAGTATGAGGCTCTTATCTCGTGTTGTACTTTCAGAATTTATCTCAAAGAAGGGAACGCTTTACTTATAATTCACTAGAATGTGAATGGGATCTGGCTGTACCACCCCTTCCGTCAGTGATCGCCATGACTGGTTCCCCCCAATTTGCTATCAAGAGTAACTCTACCCTCACCACACACACGTATCTACTCACAGCCCTACTTCGGTCAGAAGGAGACGGGACTGTTCTGAGGTCTAGGGTATGATAGGGCACTTAGGACCATTGTTGTTAGGTGCTGCTGAGTCGACCGCAACTCATAGCAACCCTACGCACTAACCGTAACCCTAACTTATGCTAGGGCACTAGGAAAGCATGAAATTAAGTGATCTTGGGCACAAATGCCAATATTTGACGACATGAGGCTCAAAGGGGTGAAAATTGCCAGGATGTGCATACCCCCACAAAGGATAGAATCCAGTTCTCATTACGTCTCATATTGCCCATGTGTATAGATTGTACCTGTAATTACCTGTTCTTAACATCAGTGTATATTTTTTAAGTGACTTGGGTTGCTGGTCTTATTTCCTCCTTCCATTTTAATGTTTTTGATTTCCTTTTGCTCTTTTTTTTAACGACTTCATTGACATAGACATCGCATACAATTCACCCATTTAAAGTACACAATTAAATGGTGTTTAGTATATTGACAAAGTTTTGTAACCATCACCACAATCTAATTTTAGCACTGTTTTATCACTCAAAAAGAGACCCCCTATACATCAGCAGTCACCTCTATTTCCTCCCTTTCTCCCCGGTAACCACTATCCTGCTTTCTGTCTCTACAGACTTGCCTATCCTGAACGTTTCATTTAAATGCAATCATACAGTATGGGATCCTTTGTGACCGGCTTGTTTCACTTAGCATAATGTTTTCAAGGCTCTTCCATGCTGTAGCACGTATCGTGACTTCCTTCCTACTTATGGCCAAATATTCCACTGAATGGATGTTCAGTCAGTGAATTTTGCTCATCCATTCTCAGTGGATAGACAGGCATTTGGTTCTTTCCCCTTTTTGGCTATTATGAATGCTGCTGTGAACATTTCTGTACAAGTTTCTGCACAGATGCTTTTGTTTATCTTGGGGAGATACCTGGGAATGGAATTATAGGGTCATATGGTAACCTTGGAGCCTTAGTGGCACAGTGGTTAAAAGCTTGGCTGTTAACCAAAAGGTCAGTGTTCAAATCCACCAGCTGCTCCTTGAAAACTCTATAGGGCAGTTCTACTCTGTCCTATAGGGTTTCTATGAGTTGGAATCCACACAACGGCAACGGATTTTTTTTGTGTGTGTGGTAACTGTATATTTAATGCTTTGACGTCCTTATGTTCTTTTAACCTTTTGTATGATTAAGAATTTCAAATAATAATTTAGAAAAGTTTCTTAAAATCCTCCTCCCACTCCACAATTTTTTTTCAGCGCATAGCTCAACAATAATATAATTATTACATAAGTGGGATTATACTATACATATTTTTCGTACCTCATGCCTGCTGCTCAATAGTGTATCTTGGACACCATTCCGTACCTACATGAAGAGACAGAAATCCCTCTGTCTCTCTCGTATCAGTTATAGGTCTAGGAAATTTTTTGTTATTGACTAGAAGCCACAATGTCAGACATATTGAATAAAGGCCAAATCATTATGTCATCTCTATTCCCTACTCTTGCAGGTGATTTTGCTTCCATGTATTCACTGGCACATCCCTCTGGGGACTCCATTTGTTGATTTGTTCAGAAAGAAATGGGTCTAAAGACTAATTGGAAATCATATCCAACCGAATACGGATTCTCCTTAAAAAACGTAGAGCTGAGTGGGAAGATAAGGGTAAAACCACCTGGGCTTACCCTTGATGATGAGATCTAATTATTTGCTGTTGGTTGCTTTTTTTTTTTTTTTAATTTAAAAATAGTACATGGTTCATTGTAAAATGCATTTTTTATACAACAGAGAAGTAGAAAGTCTCTACCTCCCCAAATCCTACTTGCTTCTCCATAGAATTTTCGTAGCTTGGAGTTTATCCCTCCAGATATTTTCTACATTTTAAATAATGCATAGTTTTTTTAAACATAAATACAATAGCATATATATTGTTTCACGGTGTTTTTTCACTTAACATTACATCTTGTAGATCATTCCAAGTCATAGCTATAAAGCGCTACAAGGTGAATTCGAAATAGGATAGCTGAATAGTCACAACATTGGAACTGCTGGAGGGCCACAGTACTCTTCATGTTGCCAGAGCAGAAAGGGTCATCTTAGAAATAAACCACAAAATAGTTTGGTGTATTCGGAAGCGCAATCTCCAAGACTAAGCCACACTTGTTTATTGCGGGCCACGCCACGCCCTGCGCAAAGCGAGGAGCAGAGGAAAGACAAAAAGCCGCTGACACGGTCCGCCCCTCCAGGCGCTCGGCAGCGCCCCCGACGGTGACTCGGCAGAGGAGCGGCCCCCTGCAGACGCGGCAGCCTGCGTGCACCATACGGTGCGTCAGGCGTTGCGCCATCTGGAGCTTCGTGACTCCCTGCCCCAAAGGCGCACATCAGAACGGCGACTTACTTTAGGCCGAGTGTCCACGACGTAAATGAAGTCACTTCCTGGATTGGCTTTCCGGATGGCCTGCAGCATCTGCTCATCCTCCAGGCACCGGGCACTGAAGCCGGACAGGGGCTGGCTGCTGCGGCAGATGGAGGCCTGCCGGGAGAGGCACAGCAACACCGCGGTCAGGCAACACTGCCGCTGTTCCCCAGGGCTCTCTAAGCCTATCGTTGGAACAAAGGGCGCCTGGGTTACTTACGCCCCACACCAAACTAAAAAATAAAAAACCGTTCCCTCCAGTCGATTCCAACTCATAGTGTCCCTATCGGACAGCGTAGAACTACCCCGTAGAGCTTCCATGGAGCGCCCGGTGGATTCGAACTGCCGACCTTCTTGGTTAGCAGACGAGCTCTCAGATCAGAGGCATTTACATAATTAACCTCGATATTAAAATCTACACATTGCTATAAAACACAAATTTGATTATTATTCTACTGCAGTATAGCAATTAGGTCTTGGGGGAGGGGCACAGATTGGGCGTATGTACAAGTATTATTAGCAACTCTCAGAAAAAAAATCTCTATTTTGCACCTTGGAAGGAGAGTTACAACTCAAAGTATAATCTGCTTTAAACTCTTAACTACAGGAAATAAATTATTTTGAACTATGACTGATTGCTGTGTGAGCTCCTTTTCAGGCCTACGCGTAAAGTGAAGAACAGCACAAGAGAGCAGGTGTGGAGAGATGAGGTTCTGAGGTCAGTAGGCAAAGATGCTAGTCTCTGGGGTCTAAATGTTCAGAGTTTTATCCCATTCTGAGACACTATATATACACTTGGCCTTTATAATACTCTTACTGACCCCCGCCCCCCCAAATAAGATCCCCTTTCCTCAAAAATATTAAAATAGAAGAAGCAGCAGAATAGGCACCAAGTTCACTTTTAAAGGACGTTGTCCATCTTCACCTCTGAAACAATTAACCATCCTCCCTCCATCTCCTTTCTCCTCCCTTACTTCTCTCTCAACTGATACTACGTTCTTTGTTACTGACTGGCATCCTAATTTTTGGTTAGCAGAAAGAAACAGGGATACAGAATTTCATGATGTTGTACGTGAAATTAGGATGCTGACCAAAAGGTGGGCAGGTTGAATCCACCAGCTGTGCACTATGGGGCAGTTCTACTCTGTCCTATGGGGTCTCTATGAGTCGGAATCAACTCAGCGGCAATGGGTTTGGTTTTAGTTTTATTCCTTTCATCATTAAAATTAAAAAAAAAAAAAAAGGAGATTCACGTCTTTCTCTGCCTGTAACCATGCTCCAATTCTGGTTGTTATTCTTTATGTATTTTTTTTTCCATCTTTTTCTTTGTTGTAGATTTTGTGTTTGCTGGGTCTCTATGTTTTTCTACTTTTTTATTTTGATTTGTAGGATTGTTAGATTCCTTTGTGGTTACCTTAATATTTACCCCTAATTTTCTAAGTTTATACCAGTCCTTTATTACTTTATATCGCCTTAACTTCCCCTCCATATAGAAAATCAACGTCTCCATTTTTTAAGTCCCTCTTTTTTTCTTTTAATATTATCCTCTTTTTTTTTTTACATATTGATATCGGTTTCCCTATTTTCAATGTTATAGCTTTGATGTCATTTCGATTTCCGTATCTGAGTCAATATCGGGTTGCTCTATCCTGTGTTCTAGTCTTGCATTGTTAGCTGGTGTTATTGATTATCTAACCGTAAGACTCCCTTTAGTATTTCCTGTAATTTTGGTTTGGTTTTTGCAAATTCCCTGAACTTCTGTTTATCCGGAAATGCCCTAATTTTGCCATCATATTGGAGAGACAGTTTTGCAGGATATATAACTCTTGGCTGACAGTTATTTTCCTTCAAGGCTTTAAATATGTCATCCCATTGCCTTCTAGCCTGCATGGTTTCTGCTGAGTAGTCTGAGCTTATTCTAATTGACTCTCCTTTGTAGATGACTTTTCCTTTATCCCTAGCCGCTCTTAAAATTCTCTCTTTATCTTTGGTTTTGGTAAGTTTGATTACGTCTTGGTGACTTTTTTGGGTGATCTACCTTATGTGGGGGTCAATGAGCATCTTGGATAGATATCTTCTCATCTTTCATGATATCAGGGAAGTTTTCTGTCAACAAATCTTCAACAATTTTCTCTATTTTTTCTGTTATCCCCCCCATTCTGGTACTCCAATCACTCGTAGGTTATTTCTCTTGATAGAGTCCCACATGACTTAGAGTTTCTTCATCTTTTTAATTCTTTTATCTGATTTTTCCTCATATAAGTTGGAGTCAAGAGCTTTATCTTCAATGTCACCAATTCTAACTTCGACTGCCTCAATTCTGCTCCTATGACTTTCTATTGAGTTGTCTAATTTGGAAATTTTATTGTTAATCTTCTGGATTTCCGATTGCTGCCTCTCTATGGATTCTTGCAGCCTATTAAATTTGGCATCATGTTCTTGAATAACTTTTTTAAGTTCCGCTACTACTGTATCTATATGTTGCCTGGCTGTTTCTGCGTTCTGTCGAATTTCCTTTCTTATTTCTAGAAGAGTTCTATATATTAAACTTTTGTATTCTGTCTCTGGTAATTACAAGAAGTTCTCGTCCTCCAGAGAATTTATTGATTCTTTATTTTGGGAGCTTGCTGAAGCCATCATGGACTGCCTCTTTATGTGATTTGATATTGACTGTTGTCTCCGAGCCATCAATAATTTATTATAATTTAATTTGTGTTTGCTTAGTGAGACCTAGCTTCTTATCTTGTTTTGTTTTGATATGCGCAAGTAGGCTGCTCTTGTGCACTAGTTTGATTTTTGACATCTTTCGACCTCTAATGTCCTGTCACCAGGTAGTTGGTTCTGTAACTAAGTATGTGCACGCTGGAGTTCGTTAAAATTTCCTATATGGGATCAGCTCGGGCGTGCAGGCAGTCGGTCACCAAGTGTGTGATGCAGGCTCTCACCCCCAGTCCTAGAGAGGCATGGGTGATTGGTGCAGGCACTGGACTCTGGCTGTGGTAGGGGATCACACGCTGAGCCAGGCACGGGGCTGATGGCTGCCCCTGAGAGTCTGAAAGAAAAGCGTGTCCCTATTCTCTAGGGTGAATAGGTAGGTGAGTTCTGCAGCCAGGCTAAGAGTGCCCCACTATGTTGGCTGCAAAGACTGGAGGGCACCACTCCTTCCTGAACTCCTGTAGCAGGTGACTAGGCACTTTAGGAGCTGTCACCAGTCCTCAGGCCCCTGCTGCAATTTGATAAAAGTGCCTACTTGAGGGGCAGGGCCGTTTGGAGGATCACAAATCTGCCCGTTCACAGCTGAAGCAGTTGAAGTTAAACTTCAGATGTTTTCCCTGTTGTACTGTGGTAGTGAGGGCCAACGCTGTTGAGATGGGTCCCCACAAGTCTATACAGGGGTGTAAGGCACTCAGAGTCTGCGGACCCCTGACTTCTATGGCCAGCAAAGGAGCTGCGCTGACCCTGTGCTCCTGGCCTAGGGGAGCCAGCAGCTTATTTGTTCCCTCTCCAAGGCCAGGAGAATGGGTCAGGGCGCCTTTTGGGATCTATTTCTGGCCCAGGAGACTCCCGGTGCAGAGTGGGGATGGAGGCGGTAAAAGGAAGAGAGGTTTTTCCCAAATCTGGTGCAGACTGCAGAGGTAGGAGGTAAAAGGGAGAGGTTTTTCCTAAATGGGCTTTTTTTTTTTTTAACTCGCGCGAAAGAGTGCGTGTATGTACTTATCCTAGCCTCTTGGGAGCTGCTCTTCACTGGTTCGGAGTGTCCAAGCAGAATCTCTGCTGCTGGGTCTCTCTCGATGTGGAAACTGCTTCTCAAGCGCGTGCACAGCACAGCTGTTTGCCTGCTTCACTGCGGCCCGGCATGGCTGTGTCTCAGCTGTGTTGCCGCTGTGGCTCTAGCGCTCTTCACCTCTTCCAAACGGTCTTCCTCTCCGGTATGACTCAGATGGGTTTCTTAACCTTGCCTTGTTCAGGG
The DNA here is from genome assembly GCA_030035585.1 of Dugong dugon. NCBI lineage: Eukaryota > Metazoa > Chordata > Mammalia > Sirenia > Dugongidae > Dugong > Dugong dugon. The sequence goes on from CM057476.1 coordinate 77,638,700, forward strand.
CTGCCAGATGTTCACATAGAATCAAATCACTTGTTTTTCCAGGTCTTTGTTGTAAGTGGGATATAGGAAGCGTCTAACTAGTCCGCCATGTTGACCACGCCTCTTCCAATTCTGGTTGTTGGAAATATATTTTAACTCAAATAATACAGGACATTAATAAAACACTGGTCTTCTTTAGACCTCATTTCAGAGCTAGGAAGAACCCATAGCAGTGAGTATAATTAAAACTAAGACAATGTATCCTTTCAATGAACAAAACTTGCACCACAAAGCGAATGTTTTCCCTCAAAGTAGGCAATGCAGAAGGCTATACGTGACTCTGGCGAAACTGTCATTGCTCAGAATATTTTTGGAAGCTTCCTCTTGGTACGTGATTCAGACACCACCCCACCCCCTATCTGTAGGTGTGTGAGTGTGCACACACACTCACACAACTGTCTCAATTGTTGACAGCCCCACTTGACTTTGAATTCAAAACTGTATTGTCTGGTTTGAGAACCCAATTTTTCATCTAGCTAGAACCATGTAACTTCTAAAGTGGGTGGCAAAGGCCATGCTTGTCCCCACCCCCCCCAACTACCCCCCCTTTTCTCCACAGAAATGGAACCTTGATTTTTTACGTGTTTACACAGCTGACTATAAGACTATCTTCTCTCCTGCCCTGGGCAGTTCTGACCAACGGGATATGAGTAAAAGTGTCACATGACAGTCTCTGGGTACCTTCCTTAAAATTCTGGTAGTGCTCCATGAGCCCCTCCTTCACCTGCTGCCCGGAGTACAGAGGTGACACTGTGCTAAAGCCACCTCTTGCACCACGTCAACGAGCACCAACCCCCAGGGACAGCAGAGCAAAGGGCGGAAGGAGCTCGGATCCCTGAAGGTTGCATGGAGCCAGGCCAGGAGACCAGGCCGGGACTACTCACCTTTGGCCTTTCACGTGAGAGCAAATAAAGCTCTACACCATTTCAGCCACTGTTACGTAGGCTCTCTGTTAGTGGTTGACAAAACTAATTGTAACTTTTACAAAGAATATTTGAAAAGTAAAATCCACTCTCCATACACAAAGATTTCTTACGCTGAGAGTACTCAGAAAAACATGCCATTAAAAAATAATAATAAAAGAAAAAAATGTTCCATGGACTTTGGGGCTTCTCTAAAACAGACGTTCCAAAAGATCTCCTGATCATAGTACTCCGAATAAGCATAGAGCTTCCCAAGGTGACTACTGAGAAGACCGTGCTCACTTGGGTGATAAATTTAGGTATTTCTTTAAATATCTAACCCATTACTTTATTGTCAAATAACCATGGAAAGTCAACTTCGATGTGGGATAAGGATTTAAAGCACAGTTGTACTGTGCCATACTGTACCTAGCTATCTATACATACCTTTAAGAAGAATTCAAACACACACACACACACACACACCCAAGAAGGCAACTAGAAAATACCTGTTTATGATAAAAGAAGAAAAGCAAAGCCTAAAACAAAAGCATGCTGAGACTTACGTGGTTAGCTTTATAGTAGTAAGAGAGGGCAGGAAATCGCCGTCTACTCCGGAATTTGGAACTCCCCATGATGATGTGTGCCGTGGCCGATTTGGGAACATACAGTTCCAAGGGGTATGAGTCACAGACCTGTCACAGAAGATACAAGGGAATTTTAAGGCAATCTAGTGACACTTTGAGATCTGCCACCAGAAATACCACTTGCCATACATATAGGTTGCATGTTGAAGTTTTCTTAACCAAGTTAAGGAGCAGGCCATTTCTGGAAACCAGAGAAATGAAGCGTTGCTGATTATATGAAATCACACTGAAGGAAAGCAAGACATCTTTAGTCTTCTGCACTGTCCTTTCTCTCCAAGGGCCGGTCATGGAGGGTAGAGACAGTAACAATTACGCATTTCTTCCATCAAAAAGGGACAAACTGCACTTCTTCTGGCAGCTAAGAAAACTTCAGCTGCCTGAGGTTGACTGAAAGAGAGAAATTTTTCCTAAAATATAAACACCAGTAGTTAACTTCTTGGAAACCCTGGTGGTGCAGTGGTTAAGAGTTATGACTGCTAACCAAAAGGTTGGCAGTTGGAATCCACCAGGCTCTCCTTGGAAACCCTATGGGGAAGTTCTACTCTATCCTATAGGGTCACTATGAGTCGGAATCAATTCAACAGTAACGGGTTTGGTTTTTTGGTTTAGTTAATTTTTGGGTCACCTTCCTGTCCCTGGCACATGCTGTGTGCATTCCTGCCTCAGAGCCTTAGTCAAGCCGATGCCCTCACTAGATACTCCTCCATCTGTCTTTCCAAATCTCTCCATTCTTGAAGGCCAACTCCAAGTTTGACGTCCTCTGAACTCCCAGCCCATGCAGTTTTCTAGACCTGATTTCCCAATCTGCTATACATTACCACACAAGTTCACAGCTTTGTATTTGTTTCTTACGTGTTGCTTTTATAAGTGGTAAGAAACCATTTATCTTTCTACATATCCCTGGCTTTGATTGCCACAGTGGAAACTCTGGTGCCCTGGGATGATTGTGTCATTTGGAGTCAGAAATCAGGGGTTTAGAACCTGGCTCTGATAGACCAACTTTATTACCCTGAGGAAGCTGAACTTCTCTGAGTTCTTGGGTTTTCTAATCTCTAAAACTGATAGAGTTGTTGCTGTTAGATGCCATCCAGTAAGGTCCGTGCCATCCTCAATATAGTAGGTATGTTTGCAATCACTGCGTCCATCCATCTCACTGACGGTCTTCCTCTTCTTCACCAACCATTTACTTTACCAAGCATGATGTCCTTCTCCAGGGCTTAGTCCCTCCTGATAACATGAGTCTCACCATCCTTGCTTCCAAGGAGCGCTCTGGCTGTACTGCTTCTCAGACAGACTTGTTTGTTTTTCCAGCTGTCCGTGGTATATTCAGTATCCTTCACTAACACCATAATTCAAAGGCAACAATTCTTCTTTGGTCTCTCTTTCACATGCATATGAAGTGATCGAAACTACCATGGTGTGGGTCAGGCGCAGCTTAGTCTTCAAAGTGAAGCTTTTTAATGCTTTAAAGAAGTCTTTTGCAGCACATTTGCCCAGTGCAATACATCATTTGATTTCTTGACTGCTGCTTCCATGGGCGTTGATTAGGCTCAACCTACACAACACTGAGGCTCCAACTAGGTCTGCTGAGCTTCACGCATTTCCAAAGGGACCCGCCTTGAAGCTAAATGCATTAGAAGCTGAATAACGCCTTACCTCTGAGGTCCAGAGGCATAAAAAGTGGCTGGTATACCATTAATCCAATAGTAGCAAAAGGGTAATGAGTCTCCCTCCAGTCCTGATGCCATATTCTTCTTCATATAATCCAGTTTCTCAGATTATCTGCTCAGAATACAGACTGAACAAGTATGGTGAAATAATACAGCCTTGGCGCACACCTTTTTCAATTTTAAACCATGCCAGTATCCCCTCGTTCTGTTGGAATGACTACCTCTTGATGTGTTCTGGAATTCCCAGTCTTTGAAACGTTATCCATAATTTGTTATGATTCATGCAGCTGAATGCCTTTGCTTAGTCAGTAAAACATAGGTAAACATCTTTCTGGTATTCTCTGCTTTTCAAAAATCAATAAAACTGATATGACAGCAATAATACTTCATAGAGTTGATACATGGATCAAATCAGATAATACTTATGACAAAGAACTATATAAACCATTAGGTCTGACAGAAACATTAGTACTAGCAACAGCAGCAGTAGTTGATGCTGTTGGTGCTTAACACATATTTGGTTTTGACATCAGCCAATCAATGTTTTCTCAAGGAGATCATTTAGATGGCAGTTTCCCAGGCTTCGGGCAAGTAACTGTTCATTTCCAGGAGGTTAAGCATCTTCCTAGTCATATCAAGCAAGTCTTTATGTATCTGTAGCAATAGTGGAAACGCTTTGCATGTCGTGTGTCCACCTCAGCCCACCACTGTGGAAGATGGGATTGAAGGGAATGAGTGAAAAACCACCACAAGAAAGACCCAAGCCTTCAAAGCTCATGCAGATTGTTCTGGGGTTGCCTGCCTCCACTGTCTTTGTTACAAGAACGGGTCGTAAAAGTGATCTTTCCACATCCAAAGTATAATTTTAGGATTTCACCAAAGACACCTCGGGAAAGGTTACCGAAGAGGATTACCTGGCTTCTGGCATTGACACTGGAGAAAAATCCGGTCCCAAGACCAGATGGCCCAACCTACTTGGACCCAGACAGCTTTTACTGGGATTAGTGCCACAGGACACTACACTTCCTTCCCCATGCAAATCTGGAGTCTGAAACTCCCTAAGTGAGCCATCTGGGACATTTCCACACAGACCACACCTGCTTGGCTGAGATTTGAGAGACGTGGAGTCATTACACCAGACTTAACAACATTTTCTTAAAATAACTTGTTTAAAAAGGGAATAAGTAGGCTTTCCACAGGGTGGGGATTCCCTACTTTCTTAAAACAATGAACACTAAGGAATGGCAAAATTATTAACAATTAAATGAAATAAGAATAAATAAAGAATAGGTGAGATTTCTCAACGTGCTTATCACATACAGCACCTTGAAAAGCAAGGACGTGAGCTATGAACTCTAAAGCTCCTGCCAGGCTCTCTCAAGGCCAGAGGATGCCCAGTTTGGCCAGGTCGTGGCCCTTACGTGTGCCATATCTAGTAGGGGACCAAAGGAGAAGACAAACACCCAGAGCCCACTCTTTTTAATACTCTGCCCCCACCTACTCAGGGACCTGATTGCCGTCTACCCACTCACGGCCCTCTTCCTTCCTACGGAGAACAGGAAGACAGCCTCTGGGAGTACCAGAGCCCCCACTCCCCACAGAGTAGGGAAAGGGAGACCTTCATGGCTTGGCATGAGCAAGGAGCAAGAGTCCAACCAGCCGATCCAAGCCCACAGTGTCAGGCTTACACAGCCTGCCAAGGCCTCCCGCCTAGGGACACAACACTAACCACCAGACTCTTGCTCACCCAGGGGACTGGGTTTAGGAGAAGAGACTGCATGGATCAGATGGTAAGTATGGGGCGTTCTGACAAGCACTTGTGTAGGGAGCTCTAAAAACACCAAAACCAAACCCACTGCCATTGAGTTGATTCCGACCCATAGCGACCATATACGACAGAGTAGAACTGCCCTATAGGGTTTCCAAGGAGCAGCTGGTGGATTCGAACTGTTGATCTTTTTGTTAGCAACCATAGCTCTTAAACACTGCTCCACCAGGGTTCCATGTGGAGCTCGAAAAGAAGTAAAAACATCTTTGGAAAAAATTAGACTCACGGTGCCAGTTAACTCAGGTTTCCAAATACAAATGGAAAAACCTAAATCCATCCTGGCTTCTTCAAAAGTAGACGGCACTTTCAAGCGGAAATTAAAATAACAATCCTGGATAGCATGGGCCACTGTCACTTTTACAATAAGTACACACAGTTGCAGTCAAAATTCTAACAATGACCAGCACTTGGCACAGTGCAATTTAGGCCACCAAAGTACGAAACTCTTCAATAAACCCCCAAATTTTGCCTGGTTTAGAAAATCATATAAGAAAATTCAGAAAGAATAAAAGAAGTTCAAAGTGGAAACTGCTTTTCTTCTGATTTTTTTTTTTTACATTGAATCTGCCTTAGTCAATGAAAGTGGATTAGCAAGTTAATTATTTATGCATAATTTTTATTAATAAGAAAACAGATTCTCTTTGTCCTCTTCTAAACAAATTAGCCTGTCTGGAATGATGCATGTCTTGGTGTGGCCTTGCCAAGGAAACTCTTGCTGGTAATTCATTCACTCATTCCACAAGCTTTTACTGAACAACTACTAAGTGCCAGGCATCACAACGTTAGGTGCTACAACAGAAATTAACAACACAGAGTTGTTAGCCTTGATGACTTCACATTCCCAGGGAAACTGATCTTTGTTATCCTGGTTATAACCTTTCCGTAAATGCATCTATCGCTGCAAGGCACAGAATCAGCTTTTTTGAAAAAGAAAACCATTGAAATTTTTATTGGAATTGAGTTGCGTTCACTGATCATTTGGGGGTAGAATGGACACTTTCACGACACTGAATCTTCCTTGTAATTACACTTGAATTTATAAACTGTCGCCTTAGACTGTAAGCGGACATTTGGGACCTCTTTGGCTCCCTTATTGTAAAGTATCTGGTTAATGTAATCAGAGTACTTTGTTCTCATGCTAAAGCCAACCTTTGCAGTGAATTTTTAGCCTTGAAATGAAAGGAAGAAAAATTCAAGTTTAGTAAACAAAAATTGGATGTCTTTTAACATGACACATCCTTGAGTGAGGAAGAAAATGAGGCTGAGCCACATCTTGTGGAATAATATTTTTTTTTTGAAACATAGGTTCTTAGTATTCTTGACAAAGTTTCCTTCTAGAGTTGGCACCACAAGTGTGATTCATACTCAGTCCATTGCACAGACTGCAAAATACGAGTTACTCAGCACTTCTTTTCAGAAGTGACACACAGCAAAACAAAACTCACAACCAACAAACTGTGTTGAAACCAAAAAAGGTAAAATCTTGGGGAACTTTCTGATTTTATAAATTTACCGAACTAGGAGGAAAGACAACTTACCCTTATTTGTTACCAACTTAGAAATAGAATAAAATTTTTGTTCTTTTGGAAAATTTCTGACTTTCATTCGTTTAAGGGAGTTAGGTCATCAACCATCCCTTTGTTTTTAACCTCAGGTTGAGAAAATTTATTTTGTTTCCTTCTTTCTCTCACAAGAGTTATTTCATTTCTTTCTTTCCACAAATCCTGTGAGGGAAGTGGGGCAAGGTTTCATCCAGTGGAGAGGAAGCTGTTATTCCACATGGTGGAAGGGATGGCAGGCAGAAAGTCCAAAAACCTAGATTCCAGGACCAATTCTGCCATTTCCTATTTATGGGGTCTTGGGTATTATTATTGCTATCATCATCTCTGTCATCATTATTATTATCCCTCTTTATAAAATGCTTGCTAAAGGTAATCTAACTCTCCGAACTAAGATTTCCTTTTGTACCCAACCCTTAAAATTGTCCTTATTTAAATAAAATAATTGGCATTCATTACTATCTTAAAATTTTAATTTGTTTCTCTTGGAATAAAATTGAAAGTATAATCCAAACCAATAATTCTTTTTTTTTTAAGCTCGTTCATTCAATCTTATGTATTTTATGTATTATGCATTATTTTATTTATATGTACGTCATTTTATGCTGCTCATACTGTTCTTTTTCCCCTTATTCCACCATGAATTTCTTGACATGAATTTAGGACTTCAGTCTTTAAGGATAAAGTTGTCTTTCTCTGTAGATCTATCTCAGCTCCTGACAACTGACTCTTACCCCAAACTGCTCAACTGAATAATTAACAAAAAAAAAAAGAAAGTTGCCGTTGAGTTGATTCTGACTCATGGCAACCCCAGATGTTTCAGAGTAGAACTGTGCTCCATAAGGTTTTCAGGAGCCCTGGTGACTTAATGGTTAAGAGCTCAGGCTGCTACCCAAAAGGTCAGCAGTTTGAATCCACCGGGCGCTCCTTGGAAACCTTATGGGGCAGTTCTACTCTATCCTATAGGGTTGCTATGAGTTGGAATCGACTTGATGGCAATGGGTTTGGGTTTTTTTGCTTTTTTTAATCTTACAGAAGTAGATAGCCAGACCTTTCCTCCACAGCACCACTAGGTCACTCTGAACTGCTAACCTTGCAGTTAGTAGCTGAGCACAAACCATTTGAACCACCAGGGACCAGTTAAGTCACTGGTCTTCAGTAACCGCAGAGGTTTGACGTTAAGGCTGAGTGCCTTCCAACCTGAGAGGCTCATCTTCTGGCACTATATCAGACAAAGTTCTGCTGCTATCCATAAGGTTTTCACTGGCCAATATGTTCAGAAGTAGACTGCCAGGTCCTTCTTCCTAATCTGTCTTAGTCTGGAAAGCTCCGCTGAAACCTGTCCACCAAAGGGGATCCTGCTGGTATTTGAAACACCAGTGGCAAAGCTTCCATATCACAGCAACACGCAAGTCACCACAGTACGACAGACTGACAGATGCATGGTGGTGGCAAAATCCAGTAAAGCTAAAATCCACATATCCTCTAACTCAGAAATTCTACCCCTAGGTAGAAACTCACAATATAGAACATACAATGAAACAATAAAAGCTAGTTAATAGCTTCATTTCTAACAGTAAGACCAAAAAAAAGGAAAAAGGAAAGAAGATAATTTTTTTCAATCCATGGTATATTTGTAAGCTAGAATACAATAGTAAACAATGAATGAAATAGAGCTATGGATATCAACTGTAACCTCTCCATGCCTTTGACAGTTACTTCATCCCTCTATGCCTGAGTTTCTCCATTTGTAAACCGGGGATAATAAAATACTTATCTTACAAGACTGTTAATATTTGTGAAGTTTTTAGGAAAGTGGTAACTACTATATACATATTTGTTAAATGGAATAAATCTCACAAATACAATGGTGAGTGAAAGTCAAGTTTTAGAAGACTACAAACAGTATGATGCCATGTATAGAAAGTATAAAACTGCACATAGCAATGATGTATATTACTATTTAAAAACATAGAAATGCTATGAATAAAAGCAAGGGTAGAATAACACACACCAAATTACAGCTGGTGGCGTTGGAGCAGGAGGCAACTTGGAGGAAACACGGGGGAGGTTTAATGGCACTAGCGGTACCAGATCTTATAAGGTGCGAGAGTTCTTGGTATTCATTCCATTATTCTTTGAAACTTTTTACATGCCACAGATGTTCAATAACAAATAAATAATTTTTTTTTAAATAAAGGATAAGCAGTGGAAGAAAAGCAATAAGATGTATACATCTAAAATAATTACACGAAAGCACATGGAAAAGTTATCCAGCTATAGTATAAAAGAGGGGAAAGGCATGACTAACAGAAAACACAAAACACAATATCTAGAATAATAGAAAGAATAGTAATGGCCACAAAAAGAGATTTTCAGAATGAGTAAAAAACAAAATCTAACCATACCAATTTTAAAAAGACAGGAAACTCATACAGGAAGATTGAAAATAAGGGGATAAATAGAGCTCTACCAAGCAAATTCTAACAAAAAGAAGGAAATACATTCATACAAAATAGAAGTCAAAGTTAAAAGCGTTCACAGAAAAAAGGGATATTTGGTAATGATAAAAAGAACAACACACCAAATATGTCCTAAACCATAATGTACTAAGAAACATAGCTTCCAAATATATAATGCAAAGAGTTTTAGAAATGTAAGGAGAAAATGTCTAATCAACAGTCATGGGAAAGCTGGACAATGAACAAAAAAGAGCAAAGAAGAATTGATGCCTTTGAATTATGGTGCTGGCAAAGAATATGGAATAAAACATGGACTGCCAGAACAAACAAATCTGTCTTGGAAGAAATACAGCCAGAATGCTCTTTAGAAGTGAGGATGGCAAGACTTCGTCTCTCTAGACTTGTTATTAGGAGGGACCAGTCCCTGGAAAATAACATCATACTTGGTAAAGTAGAGGGTCAGTGAAAAAGAGGAGGACCTTCAACTAGATGGACTGACACAGTGGCTGCAACAATGGGTTCAAACATATTAACAATTAGGAGGACGGTGCAGGACCAGGCAGTGTTTCGTTCTGTTGTACATAGGGTTGCTATTGAGTCACAACTGGCTTGATGGCACCTGATAACAACATAGTCTTCCAGACTTTATATATCTATAAATATAAATATATATATATATATATATATATATATATACACACACACATATATATATATATATATATATATACACTTATATATATATATAAGTTCTGGAAGACTATACCATAAACATATCTCTGGATGATGACATTATTGGGTGAATTTAATACCCTTTTTGCTCTGTATTTTCTAGTTTTCAACAATGAATATGTATTATACGTACAAGAGAAAAGTTAACAAACTGCAGATGAGAAAAAACTGAAGAAAATGCTTAAAAGATAATAGCAAGAGTGTTCAGGCAGAAGGATGGCAGGTGGATTTTTCCTTTTTCTTTTTCTTTTTCCACTCTCTTTTCCAATTGTCTGTAATGTTCTTACATTAATTTTATTATTTAAAGTATTTTAAAAATCAATGGTTAAACAACACTGATTTGTAAGTTCATCCCTGTGGAGATCATGTGCATTTGACACAGGACTGATTCTGCCACTCCTGCTTCCCTTCCTCCCTTATTCTTTCCTGTAAGTGTAGGCCCATTTCTCCACATTTTCTCTAGGGAAGGTTCTTGGTGACCTTGCGTACCAATCATGATTTCCAGTGAGCACAGAGAGGAGCGGTGCCAAACTGCCAGCAGAGGCTCTCTGACTTCCCCACTAATCACTGGCTATGCTATAAAAAGGCTTGATGGGAGCAGCTCTCCCACAGCTGGGGTGTGGAGGGGCTAGTCTATGGATCTCTGAGGCTCCTGCCTCAAATGTCCTTGTTCTAGGTGTAGGGAGAAAATGTAGCTTCAATAACCAAGTGCGACTTGGAATTTCTCACATTTATACCTACAAAGAGTGACAAAACCCAAAGAAGATAAAACAAATGTCATACTAAGCTACGTGAAATCAGGATTTGATGTGGTCTCGATATTGGGATTTGTGCTAAAAGGCCTCCACTCACTCTGTAGTCTCTATTCACATCGCTGAGCTGCCAACAGCTGTTAGGAAGGCCCATCCGCTTGTACTCTTCACCTAGGTCGATCAGCCTCCAGCCTTGTTCTCTCTCTTCTTTATTGAGCTTGGGGTTGAATGAAAAGCAGTACAACTCCTCATATTTCACTGCAAGAGAAGGGAGAATACAGTCAAATCAGCTAAGTCAAAGCTGGAACCACATCTCCCCCAAACCATACCATTCTATGTGGACAGGCGTGCAGGGAGAGGCTCGTCCAGTTCCTCACCTCATAGCACATGCCCAGGAGCACTCTGCCTCCTTGGGCAAGGTCATCCCCTCCTCCTATCACTGACAAAAAGTCCTTGGGGAATCTGGATGCAACTTTAAAAGCGCTTCTTTCTTTTTAGAAAACAGGGCCTTCTCCATTTTGTGCTTCTTTTTTTCTTTTCTTTTTTTTTTAAAGCTGCTTTAAAAGTGAATCTATTTTTCAGAGGCAACGTAAAAATTAATTAAGAGCCTATATACTCATTAGACATCAAAACTTCAATTTGCTTGTGAAGAAAAACTTATGTCAAGCTTGGAACTAGAAAGGTCTCTCAGAGGTAGACACAGGCCCAGGCCACTTCTACTTTTCTATGTTCACAGTATTAAAAAAGAAAAAACAGTAAAACAGTTGCAAAAGTTGTGGAATATCTTCGGTGTTTGCACTGAACAAATCAGAACTTTTAACAGTACCATATATAACATAATTGTGATGCTCACAAGATGTTTATAGGATTCAGAAATACATCAGTTCATAATGCACAACACCCTGGTCATGGGGTGCAAGTGTAAAGATGCATGATGAAAGTCTTCTTTCAATTCTGTCAGGGGTTCTCTGTCTATATGTATCACCTTTTATGTATGTGAGGTAAGGCCCAACGGACCCATGGGTTCTCCCCCAACACACACACCTCCCTTTAGTAAGATCTAGGATTTTGTTTTCTTGCTCTGGTCTTGCCATATTGAGGAAAGTATCTAGGCCAGCACTATCCAACAGAAATATAATGTAAGTCACATATGTAGCTTTTGAAGCCACATTAAAAAAAGTAAACATAAACAGTGAAATTAATTTTAATAATACATTTTATCTAACTCAACATATCCAAAATGCATCTACTCTCCACTTATTGACTATCTTGTTATCTCACATTTTGCATTTACAACAACAGCAAAAAATCTACTATCTGAGTATTTTGCACATTAATGACGTGTATCTGGCAGTAATGAACGTCAAGGTGGGATGTGAGAGTGTCGCTGGTTGTGATGGTTAAGGGTACGTCTCAACTTGGCTGGGCCATGATTCTCAGTGGTTTGGCAGCTATGTAATGATGTAATTTGTCTGTTATGTAATGATGTAATTTAGCAGTTATGTAATGATGTAGTCATCCTCCATTTTGTGATCTGATGTGGTTATCCTCCATTTACGCATAATGATCTGGTCTTTGGAACCTAACCATGTTGATAAGTTAGGAGTAACCAAAAAACAACAACATCAAAAATTCATTGCCCTGGAGTTGATTCCAACTCATAACGACCCTATGAGACAGAGAAGAACTGCCCCATCGACTGCCAACCTTTTGGTTAGTAGCCAAGCTCTCAACCACTTTACCACCAGGGCTCCAAGTTAGGAGTGGGTGTATTATAATTTCAACATGTACACACTGTAAAATTTATTAATGAATAATTTATATTTTTGTTTTGTACTGTCTTTGAATTTTACACTTATGGCACATTCCACATCACAGTTCAGACCAGCCATATTCGAAGTACTCGGTAGCCAACGGCCACTGGCCACTGTCTTGGAAAGTGCAGGAATAAGCACTGATGGCTGATGGTGAGTCCTTGATTTGTCCCAGATTCTGTTCTAATTAAATGTATTAACCCAAACATCCCCGTAAGGTACACACCATCACAGTCCTCATTTACAAAGGAGAAACCAGAGGGAAAGGGAGATAGAGGCACGTTGCCAGGATCCTACACTAGTGAATGTGAAGCGTGGACTGAAATTCAGGCAGTATGGCTCACAGTCCCTACTCCTAACTACTCTACTGCTCTCCAAGGCAGACCCTTCTCTCTCCTCCTCAGACGGACCAATTTAGTCTCATCTCTTTGCTTCTTTCATCCCCCTAATCTTCTTGTTTCATCCAACAGATTCCTTTCTCCTCAGTTTTCCTAGATTCCCCCATTTATTTCTTAGTCTGTTTATGGCATTCAGCATGAAAAATTTAAATGCTCCTGAACATGTGCATCTGGAGATGTTATAAAGGATTTGGGGACCCTGGGTGGTGCAAACTGTTAACATGCTCAGCTACTAACCAGAAGTTTGGAGGTTCGAGTCCACCCAGAGGCACTTTGGAAGTAAGGCTCATGGATCTACTGAAAAGTCAGCCACTGGAAACCCTATGGAGCACAGCTGTACTCTGACCCACCTGGGGTCGCCATGCGTTGGAGTCGACTCAGTGGCAACAGTTTAAAAAGAGACTATAGTGACACGCAGGCAGCCGGAGATCAAAACTCAGTCTCCAGCTTGTTTTGGTTGCTGCTGAGATGACCGATCTACATGGAAGAAGATAATAAGGGTTATACTTTAAGTTCCAGTGTTTCTCATCAGTAGCCTACTCTTTTTTTTTTTTTGTAAATAAGAACCACTATGACTGTGGAGTGTCAGTGAGATAAATTATGCTGTATTTCAGTCTCTCTTGACGTCATATTTCTAAACTTCAAAACTCATAATACTGGCTATTAGAACAAGTAAGAAAATACACACATATAGGTGCATACACACAAACACAAAGTAGACACTTTCAGTAAATCCTATTTCTTACAATCTAACTCAAGAGGCCCTTGTGGTGCAGTGGTTAAAGCGCTCTGCTGCTAACCAAAAGGTTGGTGGTTTGAACCCAATGGCCACTCTGCAGGAGAAAGATGTGGTGATCTGCTTCTGTAGATTACAGCCTTGGAAATCCTATGGGGCAGTTCTGCTCTGTCCTATAGGGTCACTGTGAGTCAGAATCGACGTCAGAGGGTTTGGTTTTTTGTTTGTTTATAATCTAGCTAATTGAGCAGATGGCATTTAAAATTGAATCCTGTTCTGGGAACAGTTGGCTCAATGCTGACACATCTTTTGGTACCACTTCCGTGGCTTGGGCTTCTGATACTCTAATGTCAACCACAACTGCACTTCGTTCAAGATGCCAAAAGATTCTCTAGAGAAAGCCTCAGTCCCCTCAGTGCAAGAAAGAGCTAATGAATATGGAGCAGCAATGGAAGTTAAGTTCACATTGTTAAAAACTTTCAAATAAGTTTAAAGATAGTAAAAGGAAAACATTTTATGAGCTACTGATGATGTTCTCCGTATGGGCTGGTACATGCTTCTGCTGGGAACAAGCAAAGAGACTGCTGCATAAATTAGAGCAAGAATAATTTATAACAGGCGTTAAGAAAATTACTCTTGGATTTGGAGGCATTAGAATGTGTTGCCAGCGAAATTATGAAATTTCTTCTTTCAAGAAAGTTTTAAGGGAAAAGGTGGTCAACCACACTTCAAGCCTAATTTAAGTGAAATACTATACGAGAGTACGGAAACCTACATTTTTGTCAGCCAAAGCTCAGTTCTGTTAACGTGGGCAAGCTTCTCATCTAGAATGCCAGCCCAGGAGTCCCCACTGGGGACCTTCTGCTATGAGAATTACAGTCCCATTAGCACAGAAGTAAATTTTACTATTTCCCATGGCACAATGTTCTGTTCCCCTCACCTTCATCTCCTGCAAAATATATAGCAGAATTTTTAGCAATCCGGAAGGAAGTATGTTAAAAAACAACCTAGGATTAGAGAAATCTCTAGTCTTCAGAGTCTGAACTGAAAGAAAAGTACTGGCCTGCTTTAGAAAGGTCATATCCCTCAGCTGGTATTCACCCACTGTGAAAACAGACATGTTAAATGTTCCACTGGCATTTCACGTCACGGCATGCAGGGCATCCCATTCAACATAAGACGTCTTTGTTGCTGGGGGCCTGCAGGTCTCCACCTGAGCTGCACTGAAGGCCTCGACCCAAATGGCCCCGTTACTAAACCCAAAAAACCAAACCCACTGCCGTCAAGTTGATTCCGACTCATAGCAACTGTCTTAGTCATCTAGTGCTGCTATAACAGAAATACCCCAAGAGGATGGCTTTAACAAACAGAAATTTATTCTCTCACAATCTAGCAAGCTAGAAGTCCGAATTCAGGGCGTCAGCTCCAGGGGAAGCTTTCTCTCTCTACTGGCTCTGGGGAAAGGTCCTTGTCATCCATCTCCCCCTGGGTCTAGGAGTTTCTCAGCTCAGGGGCCCAGGGTCCAAAGCATGCGCTATGTTTCCGGTGCTTCTTTCTTGGTGGTATGAGGTCCCCATGTCTCTCTGCTCGATTCTCTCTTTTATATCTCAAAAGAGATTAGTTTAAGACACAATCTAATCTTGTAGATTGAGTCCTGCTTTATTAACATAACTGCCACTAATCCCATCTCATTAACATCATACAGATAGGATTTACAACACACAGGAAAATCACATCGGATGACAAAACAATGGACAATCACACAACACTGGGAATCATGGCCCAGCCAGACTGATACACATATTTTTGGGGGACACTATTCAATCCATGATAGCAACTCTATAGAACAGAGTAGAACTGCCTTAGAGGGTTTCCAAGGAGCAGCTGGTGGATTCCAACTGCGGACCTTTGGGTTAGCAGCTGAGCTCCTAACCACTCTGCCACCAGGGATCCAGGAGGGCACAGGAGCTCCTCAGATAAGATGCAAATACTCCACATGACTTTGGACTGTGGGAGGAAATTGAAGGTGCACCTTTCACCTTAAAAAAGAATTCAGAAAAGGTTATTTGGAAATAATTCTAGTATGTACTTTGTTTACCTAGTTAAATCATATAGCCCGCAAAACAAAGGCACACTTAAACACTTAACTATCTATTCAGAAAGCAAAATGACCATTTCTAAAATACTATATTAAAAGAAGAACAAGCAGCATTAGGGCTGTGTTTCTCAGCAGGTCAAATCAGTGGTTTAAGGACTAAGTAGACAGTACATAAGCTCCACACAAGCATGGAGATGGATTTTTTTTACTTTATTTTACTTTATTTTTTCTCTTTAAATATTTTATTGTGTTTCTGGAGAAAGTTTACGTAGCAAATTAGGTTCCCACTTAACTACTTCTATGCATATTGTTCAGTGACATTGGATACATTTTCACATTGTGTCAACATTGTTGTTCTATCCATTACAGTTGTTCCATTTCCATTAATCTAGCTTCCCTGCCCCCCTCCCCCTGAACATCCCATCTTTGCTTTAGGATAAATGTTGACCATTTGGTTTCATATAGATGAGTTTTTTTAAAGGAGCACAGTACTCACAGGTGTTTATTTTACAAGCCAATCTGTCATTCAGCTGAAAGGTGACCTACAGGAGTGGTTTCAGTTCAGTTTGGTTTTTAAAAAAAATTTTTTTAGATAATTTTATTTATTTTGTTGTTGTGGAGAATATACACAGCAAAACATATATCAATTCAACAGTTTCTACGTGTACCATTTAGTGACACGGATCACATACTCGGAGTTGTGCGACCATCCTCACCCTCCTTTTCTGAGTTGTTCCTTTGCCATTAACATAAATTCACTGTCCCCTCAAGTTCCTGTCTAATCTTTAAAGTTGTTGTTCAGTTTGATCCCCTATAGATAGTTCTTAAAAGAGCATAATTCTCAAGGCATACATTTTTTTTTTACTATGTAAGCTAAACTACTGTTTGGTTTTAAGAAGACTTCAGGGGATATTTTTGGTTTAAGGTTTAAAGATGCTCTCAGTGCAACAGATTCAGAGATTCAGCCAATCTTCATGGCTCCAGGAAGTCTGGAGTCCATGAGAATATGAAATTCTGTTCTGCATTTTCCTCCCTTTGATCAGGATTCTTCTAAGGAATCTTTGATCGAAATGTTCAGGAATGGTAGCTGGGCACCATCCAGTTCAGGTCTCATGGCAAAGGAGGCAATTGGCAGTTGTTCATGGAGGCCATTAACCACATACTCTATTTCCTCTTCCTATTCCTGACTCTCCCTCTTCCTCTATTGCTTCAGGTGAATACAGACCAATTGTTGTGCCTTGGATGGCCACTTGCAAGCTTTTAAGACCCCAGGCACTACAAAACAAACCAGGAAGTAGAACAGAAGCACTGAACACGTTATCAGGACAATTAACTGGGATGTCCCATGAAACTATGACCCTACACCTCCAAACCAAGGAACCAAATCTCAAGGTGTTTGTACATAAGCAGACTCAGCAGCTACTCTTTTTTTTTTTTTTTTTTCTGTCGTCATTGTAAATATATCACACAACTTTGGCCAATTCAAATTTTTCCAGGTGTACAACTTCTTAACAGCAACTACAATAATCAGCTGTGCAACTCTACCCTTAATCAATGTGATATTGCCATCACTTTTAACTTCCCCTTCCCCCCTCCCTCCCACCCTTGGTAAACACCAGTAAACATTTCTAAACACTCTGTACACATTTGCCTTTTCTTGTCTTTTTATATAAGTGATGTCACACAGTATTTGTCCTTTTGTGATTAACTTATTTCACTCAGCATAACATCTTCCAGCTCCATCCATATATCCATATTGTAGCATGTATCAAGACTTCATTTCTCCTACTGGCTTAGTAGTATTCCATTGTCTATATGTACCACATTTTGTTTATCCACTCATCTGTTGATGGGCATTTAGTCTGTTTCTACCTTTTGGCTATAGTGCATAGTGCTGCAGTGAACACTGGTGTACAAGTCTCTGTTTGAGTCTCTGCTTTCAAATCTTTGGGGTATATACCTAGGAGTGGAATTCCTGGGTCATATGATAATTCAATTTTTAGTTTTTTGAGGAATCACCACACTGTTTTCCACAATGGCTGTACCATTTTGCATTCCCAGCAGCAATAGGTAAGGGTTCCAATTCCTCACATCCTTGCCAACATTTGTTTTTTTTTTTATTTAGCCATCCTAATGGGAGTGAAGTGGTATCTCATTTCAGTTTTTATTTGTATCTCTCTGATGGCTAATGACGCTGAGCATCTTTTCATGTGTTTGGTGGCCATTCGAATGTCCTCTTTGGTGAAACGTCTATTTAAATTCTTTGTCCATTTTATGATTCGGTTATTTATCTTTTTGTTGAGTTGTCAGAGTTTTATAGATATTTTGGTTATTAGATTATTGTTGGATATACAGTTTCCAAAGATATTCTCCCAGTCAGTAGCTTGTCTTTGCACTTTTTTTGTAAAGTCTTTTGATGAACAAAAGTTTTTAATTTTTATGAGGTCCCATTTATTTATTTTGTCTTTTGCTGTTTGTGGTTTTATTATTATATTAGATAACCCATTGTTGAAAGCTAGGCCTGACAATGTTGCCCCTGGTTTTTCTTCTAAGAATTTTATGGGTTTAGTTTGCACATTTTAGGTCCTTAATCCATTTTGAATTTGTTTTTGTGTATGGTGTAAGGCACGGATTCTGTTTCATCTTTTTGCATGTGTAATCCAATTTTCGCAGAACCATTTATGGAAGACACCCTTCTTTCCCCATCGAATGGACTTAGCACCCTTGTCAAGAATCATTTCACCTTCAATGTGTGGGTGACTTAGCTCTGCTGTTCACTGTGATTTCCTTAACACCGGGAAGCATGCATCTCTACAATTGGGGTCAATATCTATTGCTCTCACCAACTCCCTCATTCTCTGCTAATTCCATTTCCTACTTCAAGGAGAAAATACAAGCCATCAAGTGGAAAGTCTTTCAACTTCCAGCCACCAAGCCTAAAAGAATACCTGCAGGAACACCCAGCCTTTGTTCCTTATCTCCTATACTAAGGAAAGGGTGTTGATCCTGCCAAATAAAAGATGTGGGTACAGCAAAGGAATTAGGGTGGAGAGAAGGATAACATAATGTAGCTCACTTCCCAGGCATCAGGCTAAAAGCTATGAAAACGGAATACTCGGGGAAAAAAATAGAGGGCAAAATACAAGGGGATTTTCTTTCATTATAGCCTAGATGGTTGGAAACAGAAAGGAATATAATATTAAAATCAAAAGTACTTTGAAGCCCTGGTGGCGCAGTCTTTAAGAGCTTGGCTGCTAACCAAAAGGTCAGCAGTTCAAACCCACCAGCTGCTATGGAAAACCCTATGGGGCAGTTCTACTCTGTCCTATAGTGTCGCTATGAGTTCTTTACCTTAAAACACTAAAAGGAAATCAATCTCGAACTAGAACCAGTAGAATGGGAAGGAAAAGGTACCAATAGTCATCAGAAGGACACATGAACGTGGAGTTTTTTAGAACCAAAAGTAACCATTAAAAGCTAGCCTGCTCCAAGTGCTCTTCTTAATTCAGGCAACTTAACATATAGTTGAAAGACTATTTAGTGAGGGGGTGAGAAGATAACACAGCCATTATTGGGTTTTACATATTTAAACACCTTTTGCGTATTTAAGATAAAAATAATGTGGCTGTCTCACCTTTGCTATTTTAAACAAACTAGCGTTTGTTTAAACATTAAACATTAAACATTAGGATTGTTGAAGCTAACTCTTAATGGAAACCGGCTCCAGGGCGCTGAGATTAGTACCATTGATTAAAAAGAAACTAGTACTGTCCGAGCTGCTCAAACAGCAATGACTTAGATGGGTGTTGTGATGAGTCTCAAACAGCAATGACTTAGATGGGTGTTGTGATGAGTCGAGGTACCGTATGTAAAACAGAACAAAACAGCGCTGGTCCTGTGCCTTCTTCTCCATTGTTGTGGCTAGACTTAGACAAGCTTTGTAAACAGTTACATATTAAGGAAATGAGACTGTATCAATCGTTGAGATCTTTTAAATCATAATAAATATGCAGAAGAATCAGGGACTAAGACGGATTGAAAAAAAATTGTACTTTAGTGAAACTGGGAAAATAAATAAAAGAACAGTTTAGATGTTGAAGGACTTGAACACAAAAGAAGAAAGATAATTGATGTAAAAATAAACAGCAGGAGGCAAATCAGAGGGAGGAGAAAAGAAAGTACACGGGAAAAGTGGGACCCCTGAGAAACAGACTCAATTCCAATAAGAATATACAATTTTCTGTTTAAAAGACTCCTACTTTTCTCAGAGAGTTTCCATTTGGGTTACAATCTTATTTTAACCTAAATTATTCTTTACTAAGAATTAAAGGGTTTATTGAATTTGGCCACATGATTTTTGATTGGAATCTTTTATAATCTGTGACCAAATTCTTACCTATCTTTTTTATGTAAAATGAGACCCAAAAAAATCTCTCCAAATTCCTTAGTAATTTGATTTTACCCTTATCCCCAAACCTTAATAAAACCAGTTGCCATCGACTCCAACTCATGTGACCTCATGCGTGTTAGAGTACAACTGTGTGCCAAAAGGTTCTCAATGGCTGATTTTTTTCAGAAGTAGATCATCAGGCCTTTCTTCTGAGGTGCCTGTGGGTAGACTCAAACCACCAACCTGTGGGTTGGCAGTCAAGCACGTTAACTTTCTGCACCACCCGGAACCCCTCCCTTTGTCCAAGAAATCCTAACTGAGTAAAGGGAGAATCTCAAAAGCTTTGAAAATATCTCCTCCATAGGCCTTGACTTAAATGGACTCCCAAGCATTTTTCCTTTTGTAAATTTTTTGTTTGCTCTGCAGGATCTTGTAGTTAGCTGCTGGCTATACGGAAGAAGTGGCACAGTGGTTAAAGGTGAGACCAGTGACTGGTGTTAGTGATCAACCAGAATACCAAAATTCAAAATATACTTCCCTCAATGACCTCACCACCACACACGCACGCGCGCGTGTGCGTGCGCGCACACACACACACGCTCACACGCTCACACACTCACCCACCCCTATTCTGATATACCTAAAGGAGGGTGAAGGTGTGAGTCTTTTGTAAAAGATTCTTGGGCGGTTCTGATAAGTCACTTCCAGCCCGCAGATGGGAGTCACTGTTTCGGTACCTGGTCTCCCCTCCACCTTCTCCACATCCACTCAGATTCAAAACCACGGTTTCAAGGTTATACGTAACCTGGGTGTGTACTAATTTTAGCTTTGCCTTTAATGTTAAATTGCTTAGGTTCTAATTCTTCTTCCCACGCATATTAAAGCAATATGTTTTATGTAAACTGGCATTTCTTAATCCCAATGTTTCAAAATGCTGACAACGGCTCTTTAATCCTCTCAAGTGATGGTTTTAAGTCAATTAATCACTATGGTTTCCTTTTTTTTTTTTTTTAACAAAAGACAGTCAGTCAGGTCTCTGGCTACAGCTCATACCTAACTCCCAAATCTTCTTCTTTAAGAGAAAAGCATGCTTTTTAAAAAGCAGAGGGAACATAGCAATTTTCCTCCCGCGAGACTCCCCGACTGGACAGCAGGCCACCGCGGTCTATTCTTCCAGTCACTCCGCCCTTTCCCAGTTTCTGGGCTATTCCGAAATCCCATTAATCCACTCGGAGCGCATTTATGACCCAGGACGCACATTAATCAATGACGCTGAGTTGCTGGCTCACAGCTCTGCCTGCATTCTCTGCCACATGCAACCTAATGTACATCTTCCCAGAACTTCTGTTCCAATTATAGCACACCCTCTAAAAAGTTCAACTGCTTTTCTGGCTTACACTGCAATTCTTTTCAACACGCCAAACAAAAAAGCCTTCACCAGCTGCTTTGAGAGGGGAGCAAAGTAAAGTCAAAACTGTCTAATTTTGACATTTCCTGGCATCATTCCCATTAAATGAACTTTAGCTCTTAGCTATCCACAAATGATAAGGTCATATAATAGGAAACTTAGGACTCAAAGCAAATGGCTTGAAGTTTATAATCAAAATCCTTGTCCTGAGGCAAAAGCATTTGGCAAAAGTGACTATAAGCAAATATCCTACTTCCCTTAGTAACGACATATACGGAACACTTACCATGCCTCTAACTTTTATATAAATAACGTCTTTTCACTGTGTTCTCCCAATAAAACTTAGATGTGCATTTCTTTTTTGAGCAAAAGAACACCACAATTCACACAAACGCAGACAAGAAGCACTCCTGTAGAAGTGAACCAAAACCAAACCCATTGCTCTCGAGCCAATTCCGACTCACAGCGACCCTATAGGACAGAGTAGAACTGCCCTATAGGGTTTCCAAGGAGCGGCTGGTGGATTCAAACCGCCAACCTTTTGGTTAGCAACCGAGCTCTTAACCACTGTGCCACTAGAGCTCCGCAGAAGTGAACAGTACACCATAAATCTGAAGATTCCAAGACGAGGGATATAACAAGATAGTGCCAGAGAGAACATACTTTTCAAATCAGCATTCTTTCCACAACACTTAAGGAGATTCTGTTTAGGAGGCTCAACATATCCATACCCTGAATGCTCACTGCTGCTAACAAGATTATAATCGTATCAACCTTAAAAACCCATTGCCGTCAAGTCGATGCCAATTCATAGCGACCCTATAGGACAGAGTAGAACTGTTCCATAGGGATTCCAAGGAGTGGCCTGTGGATTTGAACTGCCAACCTTTTGGTTAGCAGCCAAGCCCTTAACCACTGCGCCATCAGGGCTCCAGATATCAAGGAAACATATATTACTATCAAAAAAGCAGCAGACACCAAACCTCCAAAGTGCCAAGATGGTGGTGGTGGTAAGGGGGGGATGCACTAGAACTGTTAGACAGCCATGTTTTTTACACAAAACAATCTGTCGGTTTTATCTTAGCCCTCATTCAAGATGGCTCCACTACCATAGTACTGTTGTTCTTGTCAGCTGCTGTCGAGTCGATTCCAGCTTACGGCAACCCACTGTGTGAAGAGTAGAACTGATCCATAGCGTTTTCAATGGCTGCCAGGCGGCCAGACCTTACCTCCAAGTTGCCCCAGTTAGGTTCCAACCACCAACGCTTTGGTTAGTGGTCCAGCTTCGCGCCATCCAGGACTCCTGTCGTACGTAGTGTTACCTGTTGCCAGGGAGTCGATTCCGACTCAAAGCGACCCTATAAGACAGAGTAGCGCTGCCCCACAGGGTTTCCAAAGACATAACTGTAAGGTGATTTCATCCAGAAGGAAAACAACTCTAACCCCCACCAAGACAGAGTGAGCACTAAGATCAATGAAACTGGCCCATCTGTCAGATAACTCAGACAGAACCTAAATGACAAGGAACTGTACCAGGCGATCCCTCACACGTCTCGGCCTCCTCTGACGACTGGGTAACATATGTCACCATGACTCTCAAGCACCATACAGATTTCTTAAACATTATCTGTGGATTTCTCGAGCACGCTGAGGCCCCATCCCTACCTGGCCTTGCGAGGCGTATCAGAGAGACATACACGTCGTGACAATCTCTCTCCTGCGGTATGACCAGCTGTACTATCTGAAAGTTCTTGCAGCGAATGAGCAGAGGGCATCCAGTAGCTGTTGTTGCCTGCTTTTCAATCGTAGAAATCTGACTGTGAAGAATCTAGAAACAAAAGTTAGTAATGATAAACGGAGCACAAATAACTGGTAAATACCACAAGGGCTAACACATAGACAAGAAACACTCCCTAACCTTCAGCACCTACCCTCAGATGTCAAGAAACGAGACGTTCTGTGTAAGAACCAACTGTCTAAACGGATCCTTTCATCTTCCAATCGCAGGCTCTCTGACATACAGGCTAATTATGTAAAAGCAAACTATTCAGCATATATTTTTGCATCCATCCAGGTAAGGGAACATTTTGGGAGTTGAATGCTGAACACACTTAATAGCTAAAATGAAATAAGGTCATGAGAAACAAGTAAAACCTTTGCAATCAACAAAGGTCAGAGAAGACTCCGTGGGGACAGGCCACCATGCTCCTCAAGTCCACACAGGATACTCAAGTTCAGAAACAATGTGGGTTTGTTGTTTTCCAAGCTGTTGGTGGTCTCGCAGATTGCGGAAGAGATTTATTTTAAAAGAGATCATGCTGAAGCACATCTCCCTGGTGTTCCAGGAGGGTCTCTGCTTAATCCTCAATGGCAGCACTTCACCATTTAAATTTTCTCCCCCTGTGTAATGCCTAAGGAACCCTGGTGGTGCAGTGGTTAAGCGCTCGGCTGCTAACGAAAAGGTCAGCCGTTCAAACCCACCAGCCGTTCCTTGGGAGAAAGACCTTGTGATCTGATCCTGTAAAGATTACAGCCTAGTTCCACCCTGTCCTAGAGGGTCACTATGAGTCACAACCGACTCAACGGCAATGGGTTGGTAGTGACTGCCACTCCTGCTAAAAATGCAACCGTGTTCCTGGGATATGGAAAGCTAAAAATCTATACTTTTGGGATTCTGGTTCCGGTGATAATGTCCTGATTGGTTTGTTATACAAAATAAGAGATATGTAATGGTCTCATGGTTAGTATCACAAATATACGCTGTTGGGGCTCTTCCTTAGCTTTTCTTTTTTGAATCTACCAGAAAAATAGAGAGAACCTAATAATAAAATGACGAAATGGCCTTCGTTATAGGAGCCGATGAATTATCAGCTCTAAAGTGTATGCAAAAAAGTACAACGTAGCCCAAAAGAATCGAAAGCAGAAAGACAGACACATGCACGCCAATTTTCACCGCAGCACTACTCAAAAGAGCCAGAAGGAAGAAACAGCCCAAATGGCCATCCACAGATGAACGGATGGAAAATGATCATGGAAACGTTTTCTGTAGCTTACTGATATTACTGGATCTCTATTTGATAGCTGTGACATGAAGCATTTGGTTCTTCTGGCTCTTTCTAGTGCTATCTTTGATACTGTTTGTTATGGACTGAATTGTGTGTCCCCCCCCTGCTCCCCACCCCCCAAAAATATGTGTTATAAATCCTAACCTCTATGTCTGTGGATGTAATCCCCCTTGAGAATAGGGTTTTATTATGTTAATGAGGCTGTATCAGTGTTGGGTGTGTTTTAAGCCAATCGCTTTTGAGATACAGAAGAGCAGATGAGATGCAGAAGAAAGGAAGCACAAATGAGGGAAGACAGATGCCACTCCACAAGAAGGTCGCCCAGAACAGGAGAACGGAAGCTGAAAAGAGACAAGCGCCTTCCGCCAGAGCCAGTGCCCTGACTTCGGACTTCTAGCCTCTTAAACAACGGGAAAATAAAGCTCTGTTCATTAAAGCCACCTGCTTGTGGTCTCTCTGTTATAGTAGCATAACGTGCACAAGTAGATCAAGTAGATCAGTCGACAGAAAAAGGCAAACAAAGCTCACATCCCAGAAGCAGTCTGAAATCCCAAACACCAAAAGCTCACCTGCTTCACCGCAAGGACCAATAAAAAGAGTGAAGGATCAAAACATTTTATTTCAAATGTAAGAAAAAACATGTAAGCCAAAAATAAGGAAAACATACCCAAGTTTCTTTTCTTGTTTCAGATGCATTTTCCACGAATATGATATGAGTAGCTGTCAAATACAAAGTCCCTAGGACCGCTTTTTTAGAAGATACTCGGTCTACCAGGCGGACATTTTCAACCTAGAGAGATCAGTTGGACGGAAAGAGTTATAAAAATGCAAAAGAGCTATTCACAAAAATAAATAATTAACAAGGAAACAATCTCCTGTTTGCTTCAAAATATACTCTTGAGATTCCTCCAATAATAAAAACCAAAACTTGTCCCCTTAAAATTCATTAGATCTCAGAATATGGTCCTCAAAAGTTAAAAATCCACCAATTACTGAAAATTGCCATTAAAAGTACCACAAAAGATATACAGAATTTGTCCTTTAAGATACCCTCTCTTGGTTTTAAATGTTGTGCGCTCTCTAATCGATTCCGACTCATGGCAACCCTGTATGACAGAGCAGATCTGTCCCCATAGAGTTTCCTAGGCTGTAGTCTTTATAGGAACAGATTGCCAGGTCTTTTCTTCTGCAGAGTAGCTGGTGGGATCGAACCTCTGACCTTTCAGTTAGCAGCTGAGGGCTTAACCAGTGTGCCACCAGGGGTCACTGGGTTTTAAAAAGGTCACCATTTTCATTTCATTGTAATTATATAAAATTTCTAATTTAAGGCAGAAAGTTTATGCATCAAAGCTCTGAGTTTACACAATCACTATATACGTGTTCTATGAAAAAGAAAAAAAGTATTTTTTTCTACGTGTTTCTCAATAGTAGAAATGGCCTCGAAGCTGTCTGCTTCTACATCAACTAGTTTTTGTTGTTAGTTGCCTTTGAGTCGTTTCTGACTCACGGTGACCCCATGTGTGCAGAGTAGAACTGCTCCATAGGGTTTTCAAGGCTGTGACCTTTCGGAAGCAGATTAACAGGGCTGCCTTTTGAGGTGCCTCTGGGTGAGCTGGAACTGCCAACTTTCAGATCGCAGTTGAGCACTTAACGGTTTGCACTACTCAGGGACCTTAGATCAGCTAGTAGGAAATACACATATATAGGTGGGAGAAAAAAGTATCTAAGAAATGTTCCACTTGTTTACAAAGAAAATCTACCAAATTAAGACCTATGCGTTCATTTATACTGGAAATCATTTAGAATAATTCATAATAAAATCTCTCTAATAAATTCAGTTCTTACCACTCAGCTAAAGTTTAAATCGTTAAAAGAGAAACAACTTTTTCTAGAAACAATTTTTTCATCAAGCAGACATCCCTTATATGCAGAGCAATCTCAAGACTATGTGCACTGAGATCATTCCAACATGAAATGTAATAGAAATAGCAAGACAATGTCTACCGAGCAATGTAAAAAATGAAGCAATGATGTGGTGGTGAAGCAGACCACCGGAACCACCAGATGGACATTCCTGGAATGACCAGCGGGCTTAGCAATGCTGTCACTGCCGAGCATCAGACAGACACTGGCTCAACCCTCATCCCTCAAATCAGGATGGTTATGTGCTTCCATGAGGCAGTTTAGGGACTAGTGCATGGCATTTGCTCCATGCTTCAGTGTAATACACAAGCTGTGGTCCTGGTGTAGTTTGGGGGAGACACAGGCTTCTCATCTGCTCCCAGAAAGCCCAGGGGAACATTAGACTAACCAACACTCCTCAGGCGCCAAAAGCAAACAGCACTAAGAAGTCCTGTAGTCATAGAATTTACTCTTGGGTGGTTGTGAAATTCCTGAGGCCTTCTCAGAGTCGATGCACATAAAGACGTCCATTCCACAACAGTGCCCCTAACCTACCAACTCTCAAACCAAGGCGAGGACAGGAGACATGGTGTGAAATCACATGTTTGTGACTTGCCAAAAAGAACAGAGAATTTCTGGTAGGGAATAACCTAATTTAGGGCAGAGAACCTTAAGCTAGAAAATAGTTTTCAAAAATCAAAATTAGACTAGTAAAATAAGTTATCAGGGGAAAAGAACAGGTTTTAGAAGGATAAAACTTATAATGAATGTAGAGTGATGTTACTGTTATCAAAATAATGAAAAATATTATGTTGTTGTTAGATGCCATCAAGTCAGTTCTGACTCATAGCCACACCATGAACAACAGAAAGAAAACACTGCCCGGTCCTGAGCCATCCTCACAATCGTTGCTGTTTTTGAGCCCACTGTTGCAGCCACTGTGTCAATCCATCTAGTTGAGGGTCTTCCTCTTTTTCACTGACCCTCTATTTTACTAAGCATGCTTCTCCAGGGACTGGTCCTTCCTGATAACATGTCCAAAGTACTCGAGATGAAGTCTCACCATCCTCACTTCTAAGGAGCATTCTGGCTATACTTCTTCTGAGACAGATTTGTTTGTTCTTCTGTCAGTCCACAGTATATTCAATATTCTTCACCGACACTATAATACAAAGGTATCAATTCTTCTTCAGTCTTCCTTAGTCATTGTCCAACTTCCGCATGCATATAAGACAATTGAAAATACCATGGCTTGGGTCAGGTGCACTTTAGTCCTCAAAGTGACATCTTTGCTTTTTTAACACTTTAAAGAGGTCTCTTGCAACAGATTTGCCCACTGAAATATGCCATTTGATTTCTTGACTGCTGTTTCCATGGGCACTGATTGTGGATCCAAGTAAAATGAAATCCTTGACAATTTCAATATTTTCTCCATTTATCATGATACTGCTTATTGGTCCACTTGTGACAATTTTTGTTTTCTTTATGTTGAGGTATAAATCCATACAGAAGGCTGTAGTCTTTGATCTTCATCAGTAAGTACTTCAATTCCTCTTTGCTTTCAGCAAGAAAGGTTGTGTCATCTGCACATCACAGGTTGCTAATGAGTCTTCCTCCAATCCTGATGCTGTGTTCTTCTTCATATAGTCCAACTTCTCTGATTATGTTCTCAGCATACAGACTGAATAAGTATGGCAAAAGGATACCATCCTGATGCACATCTTTCCTTAATCTACATAGTATCCCCTTGTTCTCTTAGAATGACTGCTTCTTGGTCTATGTACAGGTGCCACATGAGCACAGTGAAGTGTTCTGGAATTCCCATTCTTCACAATTCTACCCATAATTTATTATGATCCACACAGTTGAATGTTATTGCATAGTCAATAAAACACAGGTAAACATCTTTCTGGTATTCTCTGCTTTCAGCCAAAATCCGTCTGACATCAGCAATGATATCCTAGGTTCCATGTCCTCTTTTGAATCCGGCTTGAATTTCTGGCATGTCCCTGTCGATGTACTGCAGCAACTGTTTTTGAATTAATATATGAATAATAAATTATATATTTCAATAAATATAATCTTATAAGCTGAAAGTTACACCAGAATGAGTGCTACTCAAAGCAAGTTGAGAATTATATATATGGAGAACAAAAATTTACCCATACTAAGTGATAGAATGAAGGGCCAGAGAGTTGTGTTTCAAAATGAAGTAGGTAAAAATAACATGGACCATAATTCTATTTCATTAATAGCATTCTTAGTTATAAAAAAAGCAAATGTCTACCTTGTGTTTTACCGAAGAGAAATGTATATGTATATATATTACTCATAAGACCAAGACTAGAAGATAGCATACTGATACATATCTTTCTAGTATTTTCTACACTATATATATATTTTTTAAACCTAAAAATGGGATATAGAGTCACAGAATCATGCTATTTAAAAGCTATTGGGATTTTTATTCCATTTAAAATATTTTGTGAGCACTTTTCCATGTAATTAAGTGGATTCCTAAAAATATATTATGGCTGCAACATAATTTACTACATGTTAATACTGTTTCTAATTTTCATTATTATTAACAATTCTGTAATGAAAATCCCTGAGGCCAAATGTTTGCACATAGCTATAATTATGTTCATAGGACTAATTTCCAGAAGCAGAATTTAATGTTATTCATTGCAAAGGCATTGCTAAGCCAAACTCTTGGAACTCTGAAATCAATTTTCATGCTACAAATTGTGTATGCCCAGGTCCTCCTACCCTTCCCAACACTGCATCATCTTCTCATTGTTTGACTCTTTGACCAAAGGAGAAATAAAAGAAAATTTATGTTACGGTTTTTAAAAGTTATTTCTTTGGTTACTGATATGCTACACATTCTTTCATATCCTTATCATTTGCGTCTCTTGTGAAACGTCTTCAATCATTGGTTTATTTTCCTACTGGGTGACGATCTTTTCTTGCGTACTTATAAGAACTCTATATAGTAAGGAGAGTGTGCTATGGTTTAATTTTTGTATGTGTGTTTTATAACTTCCCTTTTACTTTTTATTGATTCTAATAATTTTTTCAGTTAAGTCTCTTGGATGTTTTGAGTAGACAGGACAGGAATACTGTCTCTTCCTTTCTAGTCGTTATAGCTTTTTTCCCCTTGTTTAATGGCATTAACTAGATTAATCTCGTATAAGAGAATTAATCTTCAGAGTAACAGTAAATAACAGTGAAGATAACAGACATCTTGTATTTTTTTGCTTGCTTGCTTGTTCAATAACAGCTTTACTGAGGTATCACTCACATACCACACAATTCACCCATTTAAAGTGTATAATTCAATGGTTTTTAGTATAGTCACAGCATTGTGCTTATTAGGAGCCCTGGTGGCACAGTGGTTAAGAGCTTCGCTGCTACCCAAAAGGTCAGCAGTTCGAATCCACCAGCCGCTCCTCGGAAACCCTGTGGGGCAGTTCTGCTCTGTCCTATAGGGTCACTGTGAGTCAGAGTTGACTCCACGGCAACAGGTTTATTGTGCGTATTATCCCTGTACAACTATCACGGCAATCATTTTTAGAATGTTCTAAAATTTCTTTTCATCACCCCAAAAAAGAAATTCTGTACCTATTAGCAGTCACTCCCTAGTTTATCCCTGGGCAGCCATCAATCTGCTTTCTGTCTCTGTGCATTTATCTATTCTGGACATTTCACATAAATGGAGTAACATTAATATGCTATACTCGTGACTGGTTTCTTTCATTTAGGATGATGTCTTCAGTCCAAGTTCATCCATGTGTGGCATGCATCATTTTTTTTTATTGTGGTAAAATACATATATATACAAATCTCTGTCATTCTAAACATTTTTATGTGTACAATTCAGTAACATGATGTTCACTGAGTTGTGCAACCATCACCACTGGGTGCCATTTTTCCATCACTCTTAAACACCCAGGGCCACTTCAACAATAACTCTTCCTTTTCCTCTTTCACTGACTCCTAGTAACCACTAGTAAACTTCGATCTCTAGGCATCTGCCTAGTCTAGATATTTCAGACAAGCAGGACTACACAATATTTGTCCTTTTGTGTCTGATTTACTTCACTCAGCATAATGTTTTCAATGTCCATGCATGTTGTAGCACGTATCAGGACTTCATTGCTCTTTATGGCTGAGTAACATGCCATTGTACGGACAGACCACATTCTGTTTATCCACTCATCTGCTGAGGACATTTAGGTTGTTTTCACCTTTTGGGTATTGTGAATAGCCCTGCAGTGAACACTGGTGTACAAGTCTCTGTTTGAGTCTCTGCTTTCAAGACTTTTGGGTATATACCTAACAGTGGAATTGCTGGGTGATAGAGTAATTCTATGTTTACGTTTTTGAGGAACTGCCAAAATGTCTTTTACACCAGCAGTACCATTGTACAATCCATTTCTTTTTATTGTCAAATATTCTACTGTATAAATACACCACGTTTTGTTTATTCATTCATCAGTGAGTGGACATTAGGCTATTATGAACAATGCTCTATGAACATTCATGTACAAGTTTTTGTGCAAACATTTGTTTTCATTTCTCTTGGCTATACAGGGTACAACCTAGGAATGGAACTGCTAGGTCTTACGGTAACTCTATGTTTAACTTTTCGAGAAACTGCCAGGCTGTTTTCCAAAGTGGCTGCACCATTTTCCAATCACAGCAGCAATGCATGAGGGTCCAATTTCTCCACATTCTCACCATATTGTTATAATCTCTTTTTTATTATAGTCACCCTAGTAGGTGGAATGCGATGTCTCATTATGGATTTTATTTCCGTTTACCTGATGGCTAATGATGTTGAACTTCTTTTCATGGATACCTGTGTTTTTAATGGGAACACTTTCAATATTTCAGCATTGAGGTTGATGTTGTTTTTTTTAATCACATCGTGGAAGCGACCTATTCCTGGTTTACTAAGAGTTTTGATTTTTAAAAACCAGGAGTGAACATTATGCTTTTAAATAAGTATTTGGATGAATATTTATTGTTTTACTTTGTTGTTGTTGTTAGGTGCTATCTAGTCGTCCCCCAACTCATGGTGACCCCACACACAATGGAACTGAATACTGCCTGGTCCTGAGCCATCCCCACAATCAGCTACAGATTGGACTGTTGTTATGCATTGGGTTTTCATTGCCTGATTTTTGGAAATAGACCACCAGGCCTTTCTTTCTAGTCCATCTTAGGCTGGACACTCCACTGGAACCTTTTCAGCATCACAGCAACATACAAGCTTCCACTGACAGATGGGTGGTGGCTGTGTCTGAGGTATGTTGGCTGGAATCAAACCCAGGTCTCGCACATGGAATGCATGCATTCTACCACTGAACCACCGATGTCTCCCCCCTTTTTACTTTAGTCCTATCTAATCAATAATTTCAGGAGTCCTGGTGGTGTAAACCACTAAGCACTTAGCTAGTAACTGAAAGGTTAGCGATTGGAACCCACCCAGCGGCTCCACAGGAGAGAAACCTAGTGAACCACTTCCGTAAAGATTCTAACAAAGAAAACCCTGTGGGGCAGTTCTACTCTGTCACATGGGGTCACCGTGAGTCAAAATTGACTCAATAGCACCTAACAACAACAACAATCAATAATTTTTATAGATTTCTTAGTGGTTAAAGCAGTTTTGGATTCCTGGTATATGAACAACTTGGAATAGGTATCATGAATTATATTATCTTTTTTTTTTCATTAGACAGGCAGAGATTTTTTTTCCAAAGTACCATGTCTTGTTAATTTTTTCTAATCAGTTAATTTCTGCTTTTGCTTGTTAATAAATGTTACATCTTGCTTCCCCTGGGTATCTTATACAGTTTTTGTTTGTTTGCTAAATTCTCAGGTTGAAGAGTTCATTCATTTTCATACTTTTTGTTTAATAACGAAAGTCTTCAAGTCCCATCATTTTCCTCCAAGTAAGTTTTTGGCTGCATCCTGTGAGTTTTATCTGTAGTACCCTCATTTTCGTTACCTTATGGACAGCCCATAACTGCAGTTTTTGCTTCTTCTTTGATCCAAGAGTTATTTAGAATATTTTTCAATTCCCACATGGTGGATTTTTAATTTCAACTTTTGTTATTAAACATTCTATTTTGAACTAACTACAAGAAAGATGTTATGTAGAAAGGAATATATTATTCTTGGAAAGTTTCTATGGGAAAAAAAAACAACCTCATTAACATGCTGAAATGTGCCCAACTAAGTAGAGGTCCAGGGGTGAGATACCAGCTAACAGTATCTAAAAATGAGATAGAAATGATTCTCCCTGCACTTAGGACTAATGAAACAGAACTTTACTGGGATAATAATATTAAACTTAACATAGTGTTTTGAGGCAAAATTATTTAGTATGAAATATTCTCTCTACCGAAGTGATGGAAACTATATATTTTTAGAAAATCTCAGTGGAAAAGAACAAGGTACACAGATGGTGGCAGATTAAGCTACTTAATGGGATTTTTCCATGTCTTTTTGTTAACTTTGGATACTGCTGCAGGAAAATTACATTCCAAAATTTGACACTAGTTGTTACAGGTCCCAAGCTGAGACCAAAGCTGTCAAAAGCAATTCTGAAGATATGAGGGAACCCGATACCCATTGCCTTCAAGTCAACTTCAACTCACAGCAACCTTATAGGATAGAGCAGAACTGTCCCATAGAGTTTCTGAGGAGCAGCTGGTGGATTCGAACTGCTGACCTTTTGGTTAGCAGCCAAGCTCTTAACCACTGGGCCACCAGGGCTCCTGATAGGGGAACATAAAACAATGCACCAGCAACATGATTTCCCAATCACACTGGACAATAAAAGAAGTTAACTAATAAAACTAAAATTCAGTTGTCTGAGAAATCCTGTGACAATACTGAGCACTGCCCAGGGCCACCTCATGGTTTACACTAATAAACCAAGAACATTTGAAACTGTGGCTCTAGCGTCCGTCACCCTAATATGACATAAATCTCAGCGTTTGGGCATCATCTTGAAGACACACTGGCTCAGTGATTCTGCCTCATGGTTGGGCTAACTTAATTCTAGCTCACCTATCCATACAATAAGCTATGCAGTAATCAGGCCTCCCTCATGCACAGAGAGATATGGCTCTTAGGTAGTGGGCTGCACAGGCAGGTTGCCTCAAAAGTGGTCTAAGTATTCCAAGCAGCCACAAGACTAGCAGGTAATCTCAACATAGGTGCTGCATCCATCCGATCTGCCTGGGTCACACACATGAGATACTTACACAGAAGCAGACAGCAAACAACAGCAACAGATCATGGTGAGCTGGTCCACCCTGGACTTGGAAAGCTGGCTGGGTGGATGAAGACTTCTCTGTGTATGCCCCACGTCATACGGTAGGCAGGGACTCCAAAGGCCTATACCATGTGACTCACTTGAATTAAGCACAACTGCAGACCTTCCAGCTCAAAAACCCAAGGAGGTCCATGGCCCTTGACAGGTGTCAGCCTGGTCCTGGATCAAACTGTTCTCTCCCCAGCCTTGCTGTCTATCTGGGCAGAACATGAGACCTCAGGGTGGCCTGTGGTTTCTTCCTAAAGCCTAGACTCTAGCAGAGGGAGAAAGAGGGGGGACTATTGCTGTTGGGCTGTAGGAGGACTGACTGCCTTGCAGGTAACTACTAGCTTCTTGAGACAAAGTTATTGCAATTTCATTTGTATATCTTTAAAAACAACATGCTTAAGACACACCAGGTACTCATGCCCTGAAAATGGAATCTGATATATGCAGATGTATCACCAATTCTTAGATGCACAAGTCTCACATTTGCGAAAAGGGGATACCTCTTATGATTGATGTGGTAAGAAAGCATTGTGTCATTGAACAACAGTGCTTTTTTCTTTCTTCGTGGTACATAAAATCTTGGTGCATCTTACAATCACTGATGTCTTAGGTTTGCTGAATTGTACTGAGTTTGTAGACATGATACGTAGGTGATTTTGGAACGTGGGACTGGAAGAGGTTATACAGGGAGAGAATGCAGAGTGAGATGAGAGTGGGTCTGAGGAAATCCAACATATAAAGGTCTGGTAGGAGAGAAGGTTTCATACTTGGATCCACAATCAAAGCCCATGGAAGCAACAGTCAAGAAATCAAACGGCATATTGCATTGTGAAAATCTGCTGCAAAAGACCTCTTTAAAGTGTTAAAAAGCAAAGATGTCACTTTAAGGACTAAGGTGAACCTGACCCAAGCCAGGGTGTTTTCGATCACCTTATATGCATGTAAAAGCTGGACAATGAGTAAGGAAGACCGAAGAATGGACGCCTTTAAATTATGGTGTTGGTGAAGAATATTGAATATACCATGGACTGCCAGAAGAACAAACAAAGCTGTCTTGGAAGAAGTACAGCCAGAATGCTCTTTAGAAGCAAGGATGGTGAGACATTGTCTCACATATTTTGGACATTTCATCTGGAGGGACCAGTCCCTGGAGAAGGACATCATGCTTGGTAAAGTAAAGGGTCAGTGAAAAAGAGGAAGGTCCTCAACGAGTTGGATTGACACAGTGGCTGCAACAATGGGCTCAAGCAACATCAATCGTGAGGATAGCACAGGACTGGGCAGTGTTTCATTCTGTTGTACATAGGGTCGCTATGAGTCAGAACTCTGACTCAACAGCACCTAACAATAGAAGAGAAACGAGAAAGGGGTGGATCGTTAGGAGGAGAAGCAGGAGAGCCTATGACGAGTGGGCTAGCAGAGGGAGGGTTTTATGAGAGAAGAAACGTACATACCAAATGCTGCTGAGTGCAAGCTAAGGTAAGAACACTAGAACGCCCACTGGACTCAGCAGGGTGGAAGACACTGGTGACCTCAGCAGAAGTGATCTTGGGAGCACTGGAATCAGAACCACAACAGGTGACTGGAGTATGAACTCAGCAGAGCTGAGAAGGTAGAGGTTCTACTCTTGCTAGAAGTGGCACGGTAACTGGGAAGAAGCCAGAAAAGGACAGTCTGAACACACAAACTCCATCCCAGAGCAGCAAAAGGCCAAACCCATGTTAACAGCTTTTCAGAATCATCTAGAATGTCAAGACACTTTAAAGAAAGAAGCCTTGGTGTTGCCCACTGAAAATAAAATAACTCCCATTAGGAAAGTGTCTTAGTTTTCTGGTGCTGCTATAACAGAAATACCACAAATGGATGGCTTTAACGAACAAATTTATTCTCTCACATCATAGGAGGCTAGAAGTCCAAATTCAGGGTGCCAGCTCCCAGGGAAGGCTTTCTCTCTCTGTTGGCTCTGGAGGAAGGTCCTTGTCATCAATCCTCCCCTGGTCTAGGAGCTTCTCAGTGCAGGGACCCCGGGTCCAAAGGACACGCTCTGCTCCCAGCATTTCTTTCTTGGTGGTATTAGGTCCCTCTTTCTCTGCTTGCTTCTCTTTCCTTTTATCTATTGTAAGATAAAACGTAATGCAGGCCACACCCCAAGGAAACTACCCTTACATCCGATCAGGGCTGTGACCTGAATAAAGGTGTTGTGTTCCACCCTAATCCTCATAACATAATCTAATCTTGCCTCATTAATCACAGGCAGAGATTAGGATTTACAACACATAGGACAATTATATCAAATCACAAAATGGAAGACAAGCACACAGTACTGGGAATCATGGCCTAGGCAAGTTGACACATATTTTGGGGGAACACAGTTCAATCCATGACAGAGGGATTTGTGAGAAATTGATTTTAAAGGATTCAAAAAAGGAAATGAGGATCACTGGGCAAGGATTTGTTTATCCTGCTTAAACTGTGTTTATTTACCTAATGTTTAAAAATTCAGAAATATAGAAAGAAGAAAGGAAAATTGCCCCTAGTCCCATAGTGCAAACACAAGCCTTGTTAATTTAATCTTTTGGTATATTTTATAAAATACACCCCATTTTATGTGTTTTTTTGTTTTGTTTTGTTTTATTATGTAGTAAAGCACCCGAGGAAATAATCCCCAGGGTTGGATGTACAAATATAATCTCAGTCTGAAGTCATTTGCATTATCGAAGTACCAACCCTTCCTTTGCCTCAAATCTTTAGAAGAGTTGGCTATATACCATAATGACTTGATGGGTTAGGGGAGTGTCATGGATTGAATTGTGTCTCCTCAAAATATGTGTCAACTTGGTTAGGCCATGAGTCCCAGTATTGTGTGGTTGTCCTCCATTTTGTGATTGATGTAATTTTCCTATGCGTTGTAAATCTTAATCTCTGCCTGTGGTTAATGAGGCAAGATTAGATTATGTTAAAGAGGATTACGGTGGGATTGTAACACCTTTACTAAGGACATATCCTTGATCCAGTGTAAAGGGAGTTTCCCTGAGGTGTGGCCTGCACCACCTTTTATCTTACAAGAGATAAAAGGAAGGGAAGCAAGCAGAGAGTTGGGGACCTCATACCACCAATAAAGCAGCGCCAGGAGCAGAGCACAACCTTTGGACCCGCAGTTCCTGCTCAGACAAGCTCCTAGTCCAGGGGAAGATTGATGACAAAGAACTTCCTCCAGAGTCGAAAGAGAGAGAGAAAGCCTTCCCCTGGAGCTGATGCCCTGAATTTGGACTTCTAGCCTACTAGACTGTGAGGAAATAAATTTCTCTTTGTTAAAGCCATCTGCGTGTGGTATTTCTGTTAGAGCAGCACCAGATGACTGAGAGAGTTGGCTCTATGCCACAATAACTTGTTGGGTTAGTGGAGTGAGCATGTAATTAAGTAAGAGAAGGGTTTTGATTCTCCATAACTGTGTCATCAAACAGAGATGCAAATGTGGATGGTGAAACAATTCATATATATACACCAAACCCACTGCCGTCAAGTCGATTCCGACTCATAGCGACTCTACAGGACAGAGTAGAACTGCCTCATAGGATTTCCAAGGAGCGGCTGGTGGATTTGAATGGCTGATGTTTTGGTTAGCAACCTGAGCTCTTAACCACTGCGCCACCAGGGCTCTGAAAAAAATGTATAACCTGCATGAATTCAGTAGAACCAGGAGTTAACCTCCATGGGAGTTAGCAGGAACTCCAAGGAGAGCTTCAGATTTCCAAAGGGAACAGAATGAGGGCGTTCAAAATAATCCTACCAACATGGATTCTGCTGACAATTACTTTATGTAAAAATTACCAAAACAATAATCAACAAAAAACAATAACAAATATTTTTTAGAGTACTTACTCTATGCCATGCACTGAGCTATCACTTGGCATATCCAACCTCAGTTAATCCCCACAACAACCCATGAGTCAGGACCTTATGCATACTGATGTTAGAAAACCAGTTGCCGTTGAGTCAATTCCAACCCACTGCAACCCTGTGTGTATCAGAGTAGATCTGTACTCTGTAGGGTTTTCAATGGCTGATTTTTCAGAAGTAGACTGCCAGGCCTTTCTACCGAGGTGCCTCTGCTGGACTAGAACCTCCAACCTTTTGCCTGCAGTCGAGCTCCTTAACCATTTGCACCATCCAGGGACAAACTTCCCCAGGCCACGCAGGCAGCAGGTGACAGGGCTGAGCCTGGAGCTCAGGTCTGTCTAACTCCACACCCAAGCTCTTGATTGCATACCATGGCCAGGGGCACTGATGGAGGTTGTTGAGGTCATTTTAGTCCTGCAAAAACTTATATTCAAAATTAATCTGCTTAGGATCATCAACTAACAATTATTTTAAGCAACTTTGCACGTGAAATTAAATATTTGAAAACAGAATGCTTTCAGACAAAGTTATACCATAAAATTATATTCACCAATTATATTATGCTTAAATAAATTCAAAGACAGAGAATTTGCGAATGGGATGCAGGAGCCCAAATGTACCTGAATACTGGATTGGCAAGAAAGACTTTAAAGTTTCTCAGAACTAACAAAACAAAGACTTCTAAGCATCCAATTGCACTCAACAACATGCCTACACGTAGGCACTGTGTTAAGTTCTGAGAAGAAAAAAGGGTGAAGACAACTGAGTCCTTGTCTATCCTCAAGAATCTCAGAGAGTCGATGGAAAAGACCACTCAGTTTAATGGTGTTTTCATTCTCATGCCTCCCTGTTGGGGTTACATTCAGAAAAATAGGTTCAGTTAACTTTTCTAGGTGAGGCTGAAAAAGCTTCAGTCAAAATGCCAGGCCCCACCACGACACTGGCAGGCCTCAGACGGGAAGCCTTAGCTGCGGAACACAAGTCCATCTTGGTCCTTTCCTCGTTGCCTGGGAACAGGAGGACCTTATACACCACTGAAAGACACAGCCTCTCTTCAGCAATCCTCAACCCTGCCACTTTCCAATTTCAATCGTAAAGTTAATAGAATACGGACCTTTCCCTTCTACCCTGCAGGTCACAGGATGGATTGCTGACACAGATGGACTGCTGACATTCAGGGCTCCAAAATCTCCTCAGACTCTCTGGATAAGTAAAGTTGCTCCACAGGACGAGGAATCCCAGGTTCAGGGTGTGATCACTGCATTTGTCTCCTGGAGCTGCTACAACACAGAGCTGCAAACCAGGCTGCTTCAAACAACAGAAATCTACTGTCTCACAGTTCCGGAGGCTAGAAGTCCAAAATCAAGGGGTTGGCAGGGCCGTGCTCTCTCCGAAGTCCTAGGGGGAGGATCCTTCCTGGTCTCTTCTAGCTTCTGGGGGTCTC
Organism: Dugong dugon; assembly: GCA_030035585.1. Taxonomy (NCBI): domain Eukaryota; kingdom Metazoa; phylum Chordata; class Mammalia; order Sirenia; family Dugongidae; genus Dugong; species Dugong dugon. Next base: position 77,677,785 of record CM057476.1, read on the forward strand.
AGGCATTCCTTGGCTTGTGGCAGCTTCACTCCCATCTCTACCTCCATCTCCACATGGCTGTCTTCCCTCTGTGTCTCCCTGGATCTGTGTCTCTTCTAGTCATGACACCAGTCAGATGGACTGAGGCCAGTATGACTTCATGTTAGCTAAGAACGTCTGTAAAGACCCTACTTCCAAATAAGGTCACAGTGACAGGTGTCAGGGGCAAAGACTTCCACATATTTTGGGGGAACACATTCCACTCACAACAGTTACCTTTCATTTAGAACGGCAGAGGACAACCAATGGCACTGGCCAACGACTTTTCTCGGGCCAAATGCCAAGTCCTTAATACCATATACAAATGAGGCTGCAGGTCGCTGCCAATCACTCGGGGAAGAGATCCAGAGGTTGTTAAACAGGGAGAAATCAAAATGTCCACAGCAGCCAAAACCTAAGACAAGTTTATGTTCTAATCTAAGAAAAGCAGCTAGATAAATAGTTTGTCATGCTAAATTTGGTATCATGACATTTTCTAACTCTATCAACATGAAAAAAAAAAGGTACTTGTGAGTCAGGAGACTTGGGCTCTGGTGCTGGTTCTGGTTCTGCTGCTGAACTGCCGAGCGTAGGCAGGTTAGTCACTCTGTCTACATTCTGACTTCTATAAAAGTCTTTGTTCGTTCTAACAGGCCGCAGTTCTTGTGACAGCAAGAAAAGGCACAAAATGGCCGCTGTGAAAATACATACAGTCATGATTCAATATTAAATTCTCCAGAAATTAACGCTCAGTAATGTGCTTAGCCAAGGAGCCCTGGGGGTGCAACGGTTAAGGGTTTGGCTGCTCACCGAAAGGCTGGCGGTTCCAACCCACCCAGCAGCTCCGTGGGAGAAAGACCTGACTATCTGCTCTGGTAAAGAAAACGAGATGCGGCAGTTCCACTCTGTCACGTGGGCTTGTTATGAGTTGGATAATGACAACGTGGTTTGCCAATAAAAGTCTTACGATTTACTAAGGAAAGGAAGCCCCAACCTCAGCAACAACAGACCCTGCAGCCGTCTCTGGAAGTGGTCGAGAGGCTGCACTGACGTCCAGCGTCCCAGGCTCAGAGGCAGGAGTGGTGAACACTGACCCACCAGCCCGGCAGAGAAGGTGCCTGGGCCACGACTGGCTCTTTTTCAGGCCGCATGCTTCCGTCTCCATCTGGAGCTCTTCTTCCTCTCTCTCCTCTTTTGTAGGGTGAGGAAATAGCTGCTCTTCTTCCTCTCTCTCCTCCTTTGTAGGGTGAGGAAATAGCTGCTCTTCTTCCTCTCTCTCCTCCTTTGTAGGGTGAGGAAATAGCTGCTCTTCTTCCTCTCTCTCCTCTTTTGTAGGGTGAGGAAATAGCTGCTCTTCTTCCTCTCTCTCCTCCTTTGTAGGGTGAGGAAATAGCTGCTCTTCTTCCTCTCTCTCCTCTTTTGTAGGGTGAGGAAATAGCTGCTCTTCTTCCTCTCTCTCCTCTTTTGTAGGGTGAGGAAATAGCTGCTCTTCTTCCTCTCTCTCCTCCTTTGTAGGGTGAGGAAATACCTGCCTAGGAACCCTGGTGTACTTGGTAAGGCCACTTGAGTTACTTTTACCTCTGATAACTAAGTATCATTTGGTTTTAAGTTTGAATTACTGAAATGTCTCACTGTAACATTAAAAACAGATATTTTGGTTGCCTTTTCTTTAACAAATGACATCATATAGAATCTTTTTTTAAGTATTATATTTGATCCTAATGCTCATAAAATTCTCTAAGATAAATGCAAAAGAAAAGATGATTTAGAATGTATGCTTATATCAGGATGCCAACCTGGTTTCTGAAAACATAATATTCCAAAATTAATCAACCCACCCATCTATCCATTCACCCATTCGTCCATCTACTTGTGTGTGTGTATGTGTGTGTGCATGCAGTGCAATTTTCAATGTTGATATTCAAGCTACATGGCGTACAAACCACCCTGGCTTCTTACTGTCCCCCTGTCAAATGTTCACACCACTGGTTCAAAAGTGCCTGAGAAGCAGGGTCCAGACTTGAGAGCGTTACAAGAAGAGCGTAAGCATAGTCCATTTTTTCTAAAACGTTCTTCAGTTGTGAGTAGCACACGCCATAAGAGCCACAAAATGTGAAGATGTGCAACACACACAGCGTGTGTTAATCCTGAAGTTTAAAATGCATAACACTTAATGTAGTTGTATTGCATTCTGCCGTAATGAGCACAGTGGCTAGGAGACAGTGGTGAGGGTTCAGGTCCGTGGTTGTACGGGTCCTCACTCAGGGCCAAACAGTCATTGGGGCGGAAAGAACAATGTGAAAAGCAAAGGAAGAGGCGCTGAAGTTTCTCTGAAGTCCAGAGCACCAGACCCTGGGGCGGGCAGCTTCTCAGGTGAGGGGCACCCACTGCTGGGTGGTAGGGAAACTCGAGGAGGGGAGCCGCCCCAGGAATCAAGAGTCTGGTTGGGTGGATGACCTGGGATTGCAGGCTGGTTTGGCTTTAAGCAGTGCTCACTCCCTCGCTCCCCCTGTAACTAACTTTTGAGAACCACAATCGGGCAACCTGGGAGTAATTTTCCAGAAAAGTTGGTGGTAAGGAAAGAAGCAGAATTGGGGCAGATCCCTTCAACATCCCCCTTAACAAGGACGGCAAAAGGAGGAAGGGTAACAAAAACACCGACATCACTCACTACCCCTGACGGAGCAACAACTGAGGGATGGGTATTACACTAGGTGTTGTTGGTACACTGCTTCTAACTTCAGCTGGAAGGTAGATCCCATCAGCCCATTTCACAGATGAGAAAATGGAAGCTCATGAAGAGTAAATCAGCTGTTCAATGTCGCACAGCTACAAAGCAGCAGAGCCAGATTGCAAACCACACCTTCTTCCCTAGATCCCCACCATCTTTACCTCTTCGTTTCAGGCCTAATATTGTAAATTCAGGAAAGGAATCATGGTTCAGAAGTCTGTCCTACATTTCTCCTGAAATTCCAATTCGAGAGTAATACGGTTCATAAGTAAAAAGCCCGGACTACAGCTAAAGCATTGGTACTGTGGTGTAGAGAGGCTTGGTGGGCCATTTTAACCCCCTACCTGTTCACGCTGTCTTATCTGGAGGGACAAACCCACAAGGTGCTGAGGTCAGCCCGGAGGGCCTGGTTTCCAGGTGTGCCCACGACTAGCTGGGCAGGGTCTGGAGATGTGCACCAAGGTGTTTCATGTCATGAGGCTCAATGTCCTCCTACATCTTGGAAAAACCATTTCAGGGACCAAGTCTCACTTCTTTCACACAGCCATGAATTACTTATAGAACCATCTACACAAAAGTGGTTTTATTTATGGCAGGTAACCTGTCTGTGGGAAACCCTGGTGGTGTAGTGGTTAAGTGCTACAGCTGCTAACCAAAATGTTGGCAGTTCAATCCACCAGCTGCTCCTTGGAAACCCTATGGGGCAGTTCTACTCTGTCCTATAGGGTCACTATGAGTTGGAATCGACTCGATGGCACTGTTTTTTTGTTTTTTTTTATCCCTGTCTGTATGATGGTTGCTAAGCAAGATATTTTCAGTTTGACTCCAGAGCTCCTGGACAATGAATGGTCCCACCTTTGAGTAACTGCATATGTGAAGGCGGGGACGGGAGGGGAAAGCAGACATTTCAAAAGTCATTAATGAAGAGTAATTATTAATAAACAAATTCATAACAGAGACTTCAGAGTTTTATTCTTGTTCTCTATGAATGATCAATTAATATCTGTGACTTCATTTCGTTTCTGCTATAGTAGGGATAATGATATAGTATGCAAGAAAGACAGACTAAACGGAGAAAATACTGAAGTTGTCAAAGATTTCATTTTTCTTGGATCCACAATCAACGCCCATGGAAGCAGCAGTCAAGAAATCAAATGATGTGTTGCACTGGGAAAATCTGCTACAAAAGACTCCTTTAAAGTGTTAAAAAGCAAAGATGTCACTTGGAGGACTAAGGTGCACCTGACCCAAGCCATGGTATTTTCAATCGCCTCATACGCATACGAAAGCTGGACAATGAATAAGGAAGACTGAAGAAGAATCGATGCCTTTGAATTACGATGTTGGAGAAGATTACTGAATAATTCATGGACTGCCAGGAAAATGAACAAATCTGTCTTGCCTACTCGACAGCACCTAACACACACACATAAGTACTTTGACATTCAAGAAGAAAAACTGAAGCAATAAAAAACACAGTTTTCCATACGATTTAGAATTGCTGTCGTTATTAGTCGGATCTGACTCACAGCGACCTCATGTACAACAGAACAAAATGTTGCCTGGTCCCATGCCATCCTCACGATTGTTGCTATGTTTGAGCCCATTGTTGCAGTCAGTGTGCCAATCTATCTCATTGAGGGTCTTCCCCTTTTTCACTAACCCTCTACTTTACCAAGCATGATATGTTCTTCTCCAAGGACTGGTCCCTCCTGATAACATGTCCAAAGTAAGCAAGACAAAGTCTCACCATCCTCGCTTCTAAGGAGCATTCTGGCTCCACCTCCTCCAAGACAGACTTACTCGTTCATTCCTCTGGCAGTCCATGGTATATTCAATATTTTCATCAACACGAAAATTCGAATGTGTCAATTCTTCTTTGGTCTTCCTTTTTCATTGTCCAGATTTAATTATGAGATTATAGAATTGCTATAATCTCATAATTACAGATAAAGCATTTAATTTTTCCAATTTAACAAAGAAGCTTATTTTTTTCTACTTACATAAAGGTTTTTTTTTTCAAAGAGCGGGTAGCCATGAAGCTTCAGGAGTTTTCTAATCCAGCCACTTGGTAGAGAAATCGGGAACACTGATCTTTCTCCCAAAAGGCTGATTATAATGTTTAAAATTATAAAACCAATGAAAATATTTTCCCAGGACCATTTTATTCAGAGGTCAGATATTGGGGAAGAACTGAGGCAAGGGTAAGAATCACAGAACATAATCCAAGAAAATACATGACATGTAACCAGAAGAAACTTAAGAGACCCTGCCCTTCATAAAATCCATGATTAATGCATAAAATATCTTCAGGATAACAGAGAGTAAAAATACTAGTGGAATACACATACTAAGGCTGCATGAAAAGAATCCTATTTTCAACCTGCCTAAAAAAAAAATAAACTTCTTAAAAATTGTATCTGCTATGAAGCTAAATTGCTTTGAAAACATACTTGATGTAGTCAGATATGATATAAAGTGACCTGGTGGCACAGTGGTTAAGAGTTCGTTTGCTAACCAAAAGGTCGGCAGTTGGAATCCACCAGCCACTCCTTGGGAACCCTATGGGGCAGTTCTACCCTGTTCTATAGGGTCACTATGAGTCAGAATCGACTCGACAGCAGCGGGTTTGGTTTTGGTTTTTATAATCTATGGAAGAACCCTACGGTAATTAAACAGCTGCTGCTCATTAGTTTAAACCCTTTTCGTTCATTAATGAATTGTATTAATTTGATGAGTGTCTAGTATGTGCCAGGCACCAAGACTATTTATCAAAAGGCTCCTAACTAGTACCGGTGCCCACAGATTATCTGACTCTGCCTTTATCTGTTAGGATTCTTTCAGGTGCAAGACACAGAAATTTCAACCTCACATGGCTTAAGCAAACATGGATTTTAATGGATCACATATCTAAAAATGTCTGTGGGGGGACTGGCTTCAGACTGGCCAGGGCTCAAAACACCCAGCTCCTTGCCCTGCATTCTCAGCCAGGTGCCATCTCTGATGGCTCTCTGCCTACAATGGCTCCGGTAACCTCCTGCCACATCCGGGGCTAGAGTGAAAAATCACCTGCCGCTCCTCCAGTAGCCCAAGCAAAGTCTCCCTGCATTTTACTGGGTCGCACGCTTATCCTTAGCTCAGTCAGTGTGGTCAGGGAAATGCCCTAGTCTGAGCAGCCAATCTGAGGGTACATGCTACCCCAAATACACAGGGACTAAAAGTAGAGCAGGAATGGTCTCTCAGAGAGAGTCAGGGAGAATGGATGATGGGCAGCCAAAGGCCCCAAAATTGTCATACTGAGACAAGCCCTGGACACTCTTCCTATTTAAAGCCTCAGTGGTCCCCCCCACTGCCACTGACCAGCGCCTTCCACAGTCTGGCTCCATCTTACCTTTTCAGTGGGTTGCCCCTTTAATTCCCCAATCCCCAGTACCGTGTGACGGGCACCACTGATTGTTCTTCAGAGATACATTGATCTATCTAGAACACAAGCACGTGAAGCTATCCTTCACTCTCTTTCTTCTATCAGTTTCTGAAACTGAGTATGTAGAGCCCACATCTTCAGCCTTGTCTTCTCATGCACTGACTTTTCCTTGTTGTTGCTGTTGTTGTTAGGGGTTGTTGAGTCGGTTCCAACTCACAGAACGAAACGCTGCCCGGTCCTGTGCCATCCTCACAATCGTTATTATGCTTGAGTCCATTGTTGCAGCCACTGTGTCAATTCATCTCACTGAGGGTCTTCCTCGTTTTCACTGACCCGCTACTCTACCAAGCATGATGTCCTTCTCCAGGGACTGGCCCCTCCTGATAACATGTCCAAAGTATGTGAGACGAAGTCTTGCCATCCTTGCTTCTAAGGAGCATTCTGGCTGTACTTCTTCCAAGACAGATTTGTTCATTCTTTTGGTAGTCCATCGTATATTCAACATGGTTCACCAACGCCAGTTTCTTGCTAATTCAGCCAAGTTAATTGAAGCAGCAGGGTTCCAATTTGGAAAGAGCAGTAGGGATCAGACTTGGAAAAGAGCAGTAAGAATCAGACTTGGAATGAGCAGCAAGGTTCAGAATTGGAAAGACCAAGGCCCAGTTTGAAACAGACTCATGATCTAAGGCGTTTAGACAGGCCCAGGGGTGGATACTGGTAGAAGAGTTCAAGCGTTGACCTAGTTTTCAAAAGTAAGGAGAAAATGAACAGATAGGTTCATCCAGACTATTTTGTTACGTTGATTGCACAAAAGGACATTAAAAATTAATCACGTGCACATTAGAAAGGTTTTTAGCCTGTCAGCTTCTAAACTGAAGCATCTATAAACCTGCTGCCATCAAGTTGATCCGACTCATAACGACCCTATAGGACAGAATAGAACTGCCTCGTAGGGTTTCCAAGGAGCAACTGGTGGATTCGAACTGCTGACCTTTTGGTTAGCAGCTGAACGCTTAACCACTGCACCACGGGGACTCCAGAAGGATCTATATACTTCTCAATCTGCTGGAAAATTTAAGTCTTTCCTCCATGTGGGAAATAGGGTACTCGATACACACTATAGATTTTTTAGCCACCTAAAATCTCCAAACAATTCCTATATATAAGGTTATATTCTATCTTTGAAAAATATAGACTTTGAAATATTTTGTTTTAAAAGGAGAAAAAAAATCAGTCAACCTTCTATAGATAAGGAATTTTTTTTTAATCTGTTGTTGTTTAGTTGCGGATGAGCTGATTCTGACTCATGGCAACACCACGTGCGCAGACTAGAAAATCTCGCTTCACAGGGTTTTCAAGGCTGTGACCTTTCAGAAGCAGATCATTAGGCTGGTCTTCTGGGCGCCTTTGGGTGGGTTTGGACAGCCAACCTTTGGCTAGTAGTTGAGTGTTGAACTATTTGTGCTGACTGTTGTTGTTAGGTGCTATTGAATTGGTTCTGACTCATAGCGACCCCATGTACAACAGAACAGAACACTGCCCAGTCCCGCGCCATCCTCACAATCGTTGCTATGCTTGAGCTCACTGTTACAGCCACTGTGTCAATCCGTCTCACTGAGGGTCTTCCTCTTGTTTGCTGACCCGCTACTTTACCACACATGATGTCCTTCTCCAGGGACTAGTCCCTCCTGATAACACGTCCAAAGTACGTGAGAGGCTTCCAAGGAGCATTCCGGCTGTACTTCTTCCAAGATGGATGATTTTGGATAGCCTTGTTGGTTTCCTCTACCTATACAATTGTTAAAACAGTAGACTTGATTGACATCTAAAATAACTAAATAAAAAAAAACCAAATATCCCTGAGAGGGATAATAAAGCTAAAATAGTTAACGATACAAAAAGCAATAGCTACTTAATAAATGAGTGCTAGAAATTCTTGGAAAAGACAGAGAAAAGAAAACGGAGTCCATATTTGCTTAGGGGGAACTACAAACATTATGCCAGCAGCCAACTCTCATAAACAAAAAGTCAGGCACTTGAGAGGCTCGTACAGGACCCATATAATTTATTTTCGTAAGATGGCCCTGGATGTGCAGTCTTAAAACAACATGCGATGTTGAGCAAGAGGACAGTCCCAGGATTTATTTCAACACCCCCTTAAAATAACCTCAACCAAAAATACCATTTTTAACAATCACGAAGAAGAGAAAAAGAGAAAGAAAGATACTAAAGGGAAAATAAATTTAGAACAGCTGCTGAGCCCACTGTAACTCTAAGAATAAATGTGTGGGGTGACTTATTAGCAATAGTCAGGTTAAAAACAATAAAGTTATTAACAAAAAATAAAGTGATACTGTATTAGGAGAATAGGATCTTGCTTTGAAGCAATACAGAAAGTTTATTATGATGATGACTTTTCCTCAAAATATATTTCTATAAGTTCTAAAATGCTTCCGAACTTGACATATTTTTGAGAAGGCACTAACAGCAGAACATTAACCATCAACGTATACAGATAGCTCTCTGGGAACTATGGGAAACATTCTTCCAAGGGCAAGTTGTGCCAAGTGGAACTTACTGCTGGTCCAAAGAGAGAAGACCGTCTGGGCACAGAGAGAACAATGTTTTAGGCAACCCCTCCCACCAACTCCTCGCCAAGAGTCCATCCCAGAAGACAAAGGGGTACAGTCTGTCCACCCAGGGCACGGTCAGGTTCCAGCTCGTTTACACATTCCCAGGCCTCACCCCCGGGCTCTGAAGCCCTGAAGGACATACTCCATAATCAGCACCATGTTTTTCTTTTTCTCCTCTTACATTACAGCCCTCAAGAGCCATCTCTCCTATTCTGGGAAAGGAGTACAAAGCCAAATGTCTGCAGACACAAAGACGCGGACGTGGCAGCACTGCCCTCCTGACTCTGAAGTTACTAAGAACAGTGAGTGGCCCTTGCACCCAGCCCCGCAGGCTGCCCTCCAGCCTGACGCCCAAGGCACACCTCAGCTCTTCTCTCTACCGAGCCAGTCCAGTCATCTTTCTCTCTCCTTGCCATAGCTGTCACACTTCTTGTCATTGCTGTTTAGTGTCCATCTTCCTGTGCTGCCTGACTACATGCCCTTTTTGTTTCGTGCTCTAATTGTCACCACCAGTGTCTCTTCTCAAGGGAAGCACCCGCTGTCCTATGTCTAATAATCCCTGCAGCACCATGAACAATGCTGGGCAGCCATGCACACTACAACTGTGGAAGGCAACCTAGTGACCTTAGACTGTGGGATCTTTAAGAGCAGACAGCATGCTTTTTTCACCTTTCTATCCCAATGCCTACCACGTATGTGTACTAAGATACATGTCCAGGGCATGAAAATTAATAATGATATGGTGAAAACAAAGCATGTGAGGGCTTAGTAGCTAGAGAATAGGATGATTAATCAGGAATGCTTTATTACTGAATTTGAATTCCTTACAAGAAGGTGAGGAATATTCAATTGTAAAGATCTTGCAAATGTAAGAAACAAAGAACAGAGGCCAAAAGAGGCAAAGAGAACTTCACCTAAAAGCTAAAACTAGTACCTACAGCTAACGTGGAGAGAATGCTGGAGGTTAAGAAGAGACTAGGCGGTTGGAAGAGAATGAAGCTGAGACACAAAGTCACATTAACTCAATTCCTTATTTTTATTCACTCATTCATTAATAAATGCACCTCCACTGGGTGCCAACGCAGCTCATACACAGCCATCACCCGTCTGTCAGTGGAGGCTTGCGTGTTGCTATGACACTGAACAGGTTTTAGTGGAGCTTCCAGTCTAAGACATACTAGGAAGAAAGGCTTGGGAATCTACTTCCAAAAATCAGTCAAGGAAAATCATATAGCGTACAACGATCTGATCCGCAACCTATGGCACAGGACCGAGCGGCAGTTTGTTCAGTTGTGCGTGGGGGCCCCATGAAGTCAGGGTTGACCCCACAGCAGCTGACAACAGCTGTGTGCCAGAGATACAGCGGTGGACAAGGCAAAGTCTCTGCCCTCGTGGAGCTTACGGTCTGTTCGGGGATGGGTGGGAAGATCAACAGGCAAAAACCAAAAGAGTAAAAAACACACGCACACACAAACACGCACACACACACACGCACACAAACACGCACGCACACACACGCACACAAACACGCACGCACACACACGCACAAACACGCACGCACACACATGCACAAACACTCACGCACACACACACAAACACGCACGCACAAACATGCACGCACACACACAAACACACATGCGCACACACGCGCGCACGCACACACACAAACACGCACACACACACATGCCAGAAGATGCCAGGGAGGAAACTGAAGAAAGGAAAATAGTTGGGTAGGCAGGGACAGCAGGGTGTCCAGGGCAGTACTCTCTAATAAAATAATAGGACATTTCAGTAGAGAACAAAGCCAATGAGAGAGCCAGCCACGAGGAAATCGGGGGAAGACAGTCCAGGCAAAGGACAGCAAATGCAAAGGCCCTGATCCCAAAACAGCTTTGCTATGTTCAAGGAACTACAAGGTGGGGAGGACATCTGGACCAGTGTGGATGAGAGAGAGGAGCGGGGGACGAGGGTCCACAGGTAGCCTCTCAAGAGGGCTTTCACGCCGAGTGAGGTGGGAAGGTTTAGGGGAGAAGGGGAACTGGATATTGGAAATAAATCTTACCTAAGTGGAAGATTTTCTAAGGTCTTGGCTTACAGGGATTATCCATATACTGCATTTCAAAGAATTTCAACATTATTTTATTTCTCTGCTACAATGTAAATTCCATGAAACTGGAGACCTCGTCCCTTTTTAACCATTGGATACCCACAGCCTGAACAGTAGCTGGCATACAAGAAGCACTCAAGGAATATGTGTTGAATAAAGAAGTGAATGAATGAATGCATCTATCAACAAGGGAGAATCCCTTTCTTAAACTACCACCACTCAAACTGGCTGAACAGTGGTTTTATCTATCCCTCTCCCTCCTGGTGCCGCAGTGGTTCAGAGCTCGGCTGCTAACCAAAAAGGTCGGCAGTTAAAATCCACCAGCAGCTCCTTGGAAACCCTATGGGGGAGTTCTACTCTGTCCTATAGGGTCGCTATGAATCAAAATCAACTCAATGGCCACGGGTTGGGTTTGGTTTTCTCCCTCCTCACTGTGGAAGTCCATTGTACCCTGAACACTCTAGATACTTGTGCTTTGCTACAAGCCCTATGGAATGGAACTGCTAGCTTTTTTTTTTTTTTTTTTTTCATAGCTTGGCGATAAATTTATTTCTCTGGGAATCTGTGATAAGCAGTGTTTTAATAAGCGAAAAAGAGGAGAAAAGTAAACATGTAGTTTTTATAAAGTTGTCATAGCCTGCCACAAAACTTAAGTGGGGGTTATTTTTAAACTATTTTAAATGGCTGTGGGAGGAAGGGTTGAATTTATGTCCTGGGAAGTGCTTCTACTCCCAAAGGCTTCCACTAGCTGTCCACCAGCGGAAAGGGCACTAGAAAAAATAGTGGAGGCTGTTCTTGGCCTAAGAGATACAGTACAAATCGGGCTTCTTAGACTCCCTCTGAGTACAATATAAGGATACAAAATTGAACCTCACTGACAAAGTCACGGAATCCTGGGTGTCTGGTCAAAAGGTTTAATTTCATGCATACTTCATAGCTTGTCCTATTCAGAATGGAAAAAACCAATAAAAAAAAACCTTAAATAAGGATGAGAAAATATACGCGCCTCTGTTCTGTGAAAACACGCATTCCAGACCCTGCCTGCAGAGATATGACAGAAGAGATCACCAAACCTAATCAGTTAATAAAGTGAGTTCAATTGGGAAATGTTGGGATTTAGTAATAAATAAATAATATCTAAAATGGACATGCATAGGAGGTTACAATTTCATGTCTTCATCCTCACCAGCATTCAACTATTTCAAGGTGGGCGACGTCTTTGCCCCAGTAGTGAAGTGGTTAAGAACTCAGCTGCTAACCAAAAGGTCAGCAGTTCGAATCTACGAGGTGCTCCTTGGAAACCCTATGGGGCAGTTCTACTCTGTCCTACAGGGTCGCTATGGGTTTTTTTTTTTTTTTTTTTTTTTTAGTACCTTAATAGAAGGAGCCCTGGTGGCACAGTGGTTAAGTACTTGGCTGCTAACTGAAAGGTCAGTGGTTCAAACCCACCAGCTGCTCTGCAGAAGAAAGACGTGGAAGTCGTCTCCCATAAAGGTTACAGCCTTGGAAACCCTATGGGGCAGTTCTGTCATAGGGTAGCTCCACTCTGTCCTACAGGGTCGCCATGAGTTGGAATCCATTCAATGGCAGTGGGTTAATGCCTGAACAGAGTCCCTGGATGGTGCAAATGGTTAACATGCTCACATGCTAATTGAAAGGCTGGCTTTTCTCAGTTCGAGTCCACTCAGAGGCGCCTTGGAAGAAAGGCCTGGTAATCTACTTTCAAAAAATAAGCTGTTGATTTACTGGCCTAAAGGAGACTGGAGAAACCCCAAGAGTATGGCCCTCAGACACCCTTTTAGCTCAGTGGTGAAGTTATCTCTGAGGTTCACCATTTAGCCTGGGAGTGGACAGCCCCGTAAAACCAAATGGGACTAATGAGGTATAGTAGTCCAGTGACAAGGGCCAGAAGGCAGAAGGGGACAGGGAAGCTGGTGATAGGGAACCCATGGTTGAGTAAGGATATTGTTGATGTGTTGAACCATTGTCATAGGGCAACATGTGTAGTAACTGTTAAATGAGAAACTATTTTGTTCTGTAGGCCTTCATCTTAAGTAAGAATAGAAGCACAATTGAAGAGCGTAGTCAATGTCACTGAACTGTGCATGTAGAAATTTTTGAAATGGTGTATCTTTGGCTATGCGTATTTTCACCAAAAAGAAGGTTGAGAAGTTAGAGGGTTGACATGTTGTGGGGTTGTTAACCAATGTCATAAAACAATATGTGTATTACTGTTTCATGAGAAAAAAAAAGAAAACAATGTAGGATCACAGTTTCTAGCCAATCTGGAAAAGGTGAAGCTTACAATGGTTTTGTCCATTTGCAATGTTAATATATACCGATGACTCTGTAGTGGTCTTTGGACTCGGGCAGACATGGCTCTAGCAGCATGCTCATCCGTTTCCTACTTTTGCCCCCTTGAATATATGCCAAATAAAACTTTCTTTTTGCTTTAAAAAAAAAAAAAAAAAAAGCTGTTGAAAGCCGTATGGCAGCACAGTTCTACTCTGACACGCACAGGGTCGCTATGAGTCGAAATGACTCAATGGCAACTGGTTTGGTTTTTTTAGTACTTTAATTGCATCCCTTTTGAGAGCTTTAATGGCTGCACAAATTTTACCATGCTACTTTCCTCCATTAAAAAGCCAGAGTGTGTTTCCCAGTGTCTTCTTCACACGCCCAATCCAAAAAGACTCTTTCCTTAGCCATCTGGGGGGATGTCGAGGCTTTGTCTCTGGGAACAGGCCACATCAGAACTTTCTCAGCACAACCTGATGCCTAAGACCTATGTGTTTGCTGAGATTAGTGTTCTTACTCAGAAAAAAGCTCCCAAGTGTGGGTGTGATGCAGAGATGGGTTACAGAAAGGCATGCTTTGTGGAATGGCTTCACAGAAAATGTTTTAAACCCACTGTGCAGGGGGAGGTGAGTGGGCCAAATGAAATGCTTGGATTAAGAAAATTGTCTTCTATTCTCAAATTTCATAGACACTCTTTCAGCATACAAGCCTGTGGCCACCTTCTTTCACAATGATAGTGGCAAAAAAAATTACAAAAACAGCTAAAATTTACTAAATGTCACTGTATTAAGTAAGCTTTAAATGTATTCCGTCATTTCGTTCTCCTAACAAGCTATAGATGAAGAAAGTAAGACTTAGAGAGCCCATGTAACTCACTCAAGATCATAAACCTAGCTACGGTAATCAAGCTGTGGGGAAGCCAGCACAACTTGTCCAAGGCGAGGTTATGGAAGCTCCCTAGACACATCCAAACTCCCTGAGGGACCGAATTACTGGGCTGAGGGCTGCGGAGACCATGGTCTCGGGGAACATCTAGCTCAACTGTCATAACAGTTTATAAAGAAAATGTTCTACATTCTACTTTGGTGAGTAGTATCTGGGATTTTAAAAGCTTGTGAGTGGCCATCTGAGATACTCCACTGGTCTCACCCTGTCTGGAGCATGGGAAAATGAAGAAAACCAAAGACACAAGGGAAAGATGAGTCTAAAGGACTAATGGACCACAAGTACCACAGCCTCCACCAGAGTGAATCCAGCACAACTAGATGGTGCCCAGCTACCACCACTGACTGCTCTGACAGGGATCACAGTAGAGGGTCCCATATACAGCTGGAGAAAAACGTAGAACAAAATTCTAACTCAAGAAAAAAGATCAGACTTACTGGCCTGACAGACTGGAGAAACCCCGAAAGTATGGCCCCCAGACACCCTTTTAGCTCAGTGATGAAGTCACTCCCGAGGTTTACCCTTTAGCAAAAGATTAGACAGGACCATAAAACAAAATGAGACTAAAGGGGCACACCAGCCCAGGGGCAAGGACTAGAAGGCAGGAGGGGGCAGGAAAGCTGGTAATAGGGAACCCAAGTTTGAGAAGGGGAGAGTGTTGACATGTCACTGGGTTGCTAACCAATGTCACAAAATAATATGTGTACTAACTGTTTAATGAGAAGCTAGTTTGTTCTGTAAACTTTTATCTGAAGTACAATAAAAAAAGAAATCAAGTGACGTATTATATTGGGCGAATCCGCTGCAAAAGACCTCTTTCAAGTATAAAAAAGCAAAGATGTCACTTTAAGGTCTTAAGTGCACCTGACTCAAGCCATGGTATTTTCAGTTGACTCATATGCATGAGAAAGCTAGACAATGAATAAGAACAAAGAAGAATTGAAGAATACTGAATATACCATGGATTGTCAGAAGAACAAACAAACCTGTCTTGGAAGAAGTACAGTCAGAGTGCTCCTTGGAAGCAAGGATAGTGAGACTTTGTCTCATGTACTTTGGACATGTTATCAGGAGGGATCAGTCCCTGGAGAAGGACATCATGCTTGGTACAGGAGAGGGTCAAAGAAAAAGAGGAAGACCTTCAGTGAAATGGATTGACACAGTGGCTGCAACAATGGGCTCAAGCATAGCAACAATAGAGGGGCAGGACTGGGCAGTGTTTCATTTTGTTGTACACAAGGTTGCTATGAGTCGGAAACGACTCAACAGCACCTAACAACAATATTTACAGAAATATTTACAATGAAAAAAAAGGTTACTTTAAAACTTTAGTTAATCTGCAAGTCAGCCTTAAATCCCTTAAAATGCAGGGTTCTCTCAGGGTTAAAAACATACAAATGCACTGCAGTTTGTGAGGTGATTTTTCCAGTACCCTTCACACCAAAACCTGCATCTCTATCAGTGCCTGACAATTAGTTACTAAAAAACAAAAACTGTTAAACACCGAGGTAAATCAATTCTCAAATGATTACCAGGGTAACAGAAAAAAGCTGTTCGCCCTGATTGTTCTCATCCAAATGTTTTATAATATTCCTTACCATCTTCCACAAGTCAATTTTACCAAAAAAAAAAAACCCTTCCTTTTCTAAAATGCAATTATTAATACATATCAACGTATTTTTCATTAAGCAAAATATATTTAAATAACTTAAAAAAAAGACTGTGGTATTGGCATAAGGGTAGACACAGAAAGCAAAGGAATAAAACCAGAAGTCTGGAAAGAAAGTCTTGTAGTCATGGGTGAATCCCAGAAAAGTCAATGGGAATAAGAATAGTCTTTTCAATACATGATGCTGGGAAAACTGGAAACCCACACGCAAAACAATGAATGGACCCCTACCTCAGCTCATACTCAGAAATTCACTGAAAAGGGATCAAAGACTGAAGGCTAAAACTACAAAACTCTTAGAAGGAAACATAGGTGTAAATCTTCGTGACCTTAGATCAGGCAATGGTTTCTTAGCTATGACTCTTAACCACAAACAACCAAAGAAAAAAACAGATAAATTGGACTGCATCAAATTTAAAAACTTTGTGCTTCGAAGGACACCATGAAGAAAGTAAAAAGACCACCCACAGAATGAAAGAAAATGCTTGTAAAGCATATATCTGATAAGGGTCTAATGTATAAATAACACAACTCGACAATTAAAAAACAAATAACCCAATGCAAAAAGAAAAAGAATTTGAATAGACACTCCTCAAAGATATACAAATGGCCAATAAGCACATGAAAAAATGTGCAACGTCATTAGTCACTGGAAGATGCAAATCAAAACAAAGAGGTACCACTTCACACCCACTAGGATAGCTGTGATCAAAAAGACAGACAAAAACACGTATTGACAAGGGTGTGGAGGAACTGGAACCCTCATGCATTGGTGATGGGAATGTAAAACTGTACAGCCACTTTGGAAAATAGCTTAACAGTTTCTCAAAAAGTTAAACAAAGAGTTACCACATGACCCAACGATTCCACTCCTTATATACCCATAAGAATGGGGAAAAAAAGGTTTACACAAAAATTTTTACACATGTTTATAGTAGCATTATTCATAATAGCCAAACAGTAGAAGCAACCCAAATGCCCATAAATGGAGAAACAAAAATGCAACACAGCCATGTTGCTGTTGTGTGCCATCAAGTCGATTCTGACTCACAACGACCCTGTCCATGCAATAGAATATTATTCAGCAATCAAACGAAGTACTGATCCACACTACAACATGGATGAACCTTGAAAATGTGATGCTAAGTGCAGTCACAAACGACAACATATCATATGATTCCATTTATATCAAAAATCCAGAACAGGCGAAATTATAGAGACACAAAGTAGATCAGTAGTCGCCGAGGTAGGAGGAGAGAGGAATGGGGAGTGACCACCAAACTGTACACTTTAAAAGGGTGAACATTATGGTATGTAAATTATACTACATTTTTTAAAATGTTATCCTAAAAGTAAAAAATAAACAAAAAATCATAGACATACTAGGTGGCAGAGCAAGAACTTAAACTGGGGGCTTTTGACATCAGAACCACACTGCCGTCCATTCTTATGCCCATGGTTAATGTACATTTGCCAAATTAAGTAGGGTTGGAATTCATACATGAATTCAACAAATTCATTCACTCCACAAATGTTCACTGAGCACTTGGTATATGGAGGGCAATGTATGTGTTTGTTTGCTTTTTGAAAACAAGTGCAAACACCTGATAAAGAAAAGGTATAAAGGAAACCTCCAGCATACCTTTAAATACTATGCTTTTCTCATGCTGGGAAATGTATTTCCTTAGAGTCCGTGAGCTTACACCTTGATGGATCATAAAGAAAGATGGTAAAGAACAAAGATTAAACTATTGGAAATAAATATATGATTTATGTACATGAGATATGTAATAAATATTCAATATTAAATAACTCTTAAAAACAATGAAATATGACCTAAATTACATATTGTTTATAAAAAAAAACTTCAGAATTTGTATATATTGATTAAATTTAGTTTCAAAAAGGATATGAGATTTTCATAAAATACATACGATAGAAATGAAATAGCCATTATAGAAAACTTCAACAACTCAAAGACAAAAAAACAAACAACCCAATTGAAAAATGGGCAAAGGACATGAACAAACACTTTATCAAAGAGGGCATTCAAGCAGCCGGCAGACAGATGGTGAAAAGATGCTCGTGACCATGAGCCATCAGAGAGATGCAAATCAAAAGTACAAGGAGATACCATTTCACCCTTGCAAAAATGGCACTGAAAAAAAGAAACCAGAGAACAACAAACGCTGGCCAGGTTGCAGGGAGATCGGAACCCTGCTCCGCTGCTGGTAGGACTGTAAATTCGTTCAACCACTATGGAAAACCACTATGGCACTTCTTCAAAAAGCTAGAAATACCCTATATCCAACAAGGAAGCCCTGGTGGTGCAGTGCTTAAAGCGCTCAGCTGCTAACCAAAATAGTCAGCAGTTCGAACTCACCAGCCATTCCATGGGAGAAAGATGTGGCAGTCAGCTTCTATAAAGATTTACAGCCTTGGAAACCCTATGGGGTAATTCTACACTGTCCTATAGGGTCAGTATGAGTTGGAATCGACTCGACGGCAGTGGGTTTTGTATGATCCAGCAATCCCACTCCTAGGTATACACCCTAGAGAACTAAAACTACTGACAGGAACAGATACATGCACGCCTATGTTCATTGCAGCATTATTCACAATGGCAAAAAGATGGAAACAACCTAGCTATCCATCCACAAATGAATGGATAAACAAGCTGTGGTACATACACACAATGGAATACTATGCAGCCATAAACAATAATGCTGTGTTCTCAAAATATACTATAATGTAGATGAATCTGGAGGACTTTATACTGAATGAAGTAAGTCAATCACAAAAGAACAAATACTGTATGATGTCACTATTATAAAAAGACAAGAACAGGCATACATACTGAAAACAACATTCTTTGGTGGTTACCAGGGATGGGAGGGAGAGAGAAGGGGAATCACTTTCTCGATAGCAGGCATTGTTAGTTTTGGTGATGGGTAAGGCAATGCCAAATAAGGGTGAAGTCAGCACAACTTGACCTAGGTAAAAGATGACTCCAAGAAGTATACAAAAAGAAGGGACCATTCTGATAAAAGCTACAACATATACAATTCTGCAACAACAGTAATAACAACCAAAAAATATGTGTGTGGTTACATAGGTAGATATGTAGGCTTATATATGTATAGGTACACACATATGAATATATGGGTGTGCATGTAGAGGTGTTTCTGTAGGCAAATGTGTATGTTTGTGTATGCTGCATATATATTCATGAATAAAATAAAGCACATAAGATGCACAGTTATGGATACTTCCTAGACATAACCAAACACCTCGAGGAATTGGGTTACTGGATGTGAGGGCTTAGGACTATAGTCTTGGTGGCGGGGGGAACTCGGTCAATTGGCATAACATAGCTCGGTAAAGGTAATGTTCTACATCCTAGTTTGGTGAGCAGTGTCTTAAAAGCTTGTGAGCGGCCATCTAAGATACAATTATTGGTCTCTATGCATCTGGAGCAAAAGAGAAAGAAGGAAACCAAAGACTCAAAGAAAAAACTAGTCTACAGGACTAACAGTCTACACAAACTACAGCCTCACCTACCTTGAGACCAGAAGAACTAGATGGTGCCCGGATGCCACTACTGACTGTTCTGATCAGGGACACAAAAGATGGTCCCGGATCCTAGAAGACATGGCCCCTGGACTCACTGTTAGCCCAAAACTAAAACCATTCCCAAGGCCAACTCTTCAGACAAAGATTAGACTGGACAATGGGACATAAAATGATACTTGCGAAGAGTGTGCATCTTAGCTCAAGTAGATACATGAGACTAAATAGGCAGCTCCTGTCCAGAGGCGAGATGAGAAGGCAGACAGTGTCAGGAGCTGGTTGAATGGACACGGGAAATCTGGGGTGGGAAGGAGGAGTGTCACATTATACGGACAGCAACTAGGGTCACATAATAATGTATGTATACATTTTTGTATGAGACGCTAACTAGAATTGTACACTTTCACTTAAAGCAGAACACACACACAAAAAAGATGGTCCTGGATAGAATGGTAAAAAAATGTAAAGCAAAACTCAAATTTCTAAAAAAGGCCAGACTTACTGGGTAGAGACTAGAGGAACCCCCAAGACTATCGCCCTGGGCTACCCTTTAAACTTGGAACTCAAACCACTCCCAGAGGTCACCTGTCAGTCAAAAGACAGAGTGGCTCATAAAATAATATCACTCGTGAGTACTGTGCTCCTCTAAACAATCGTCTAAAGGAGACCTAACAGTCAACATTTACCCAAGACCAAAGATGGGAAGGTAAAGAGGGACAAGGAAGCTAGATTAATGGAAACAGAACCAGAATGGAAATAATGAGAATGCAGACACATTGTAAAAAGTGTAAATCAATCCCACTGAATAACACGTATAGAAATTGTTAAATGAGAACCTAATTTGCTGTGAAAATTTTCTCCAAAAACACAGTAAAATATTTTTTAAAAAATAAATAGCCCTATATGAAAGTGTGCCACTCTTGGATTGCTGTTATAAAGCTCTTTAAGGGCGGGTTGTTGTTGTTGGGTGCCATTGAGTCAATTTCTACTCAAAGAGACCCCATGTGAGAGTGCAGAATTGCCTCATAGGGTTTTCTTGGCTATAATCTTTACGAAGGCAGATTGCCAGGTCTTTCTCCTGTGGAGGCACTGGGTGGGTTTGAACCACCAACCTTTTGGTTAGGAACCAAGCGCTTATCCATTTGTGCCACCAGAGCTCTTTCCTTAAGGAAGTACCAGGATTTTATTAAGGAAGAGGAAGACCCTCAACAAGATAGATTGACACAGTGGCTGCAACAATGGGCTCAAGCATAACAACAATTGTGAGCATGGCGCAGGACCAGGCAGTGTTCCATTCTGTGGTGCACAGGGTCACTATGAGTCGGAACCAACTCGACGGCACCTAACAACAATGACTTGGGTAAGTAGTGAGCAGCTCAAACTTAACATGTCCAAAGCTGAGCTCCTGACTCCCACTCCACTCCCCAATCTCCTCTGCAATTTTTCTAATCTCAGTAACCACTTTTCTAGTGCTGGGGTCAATAACCTCGGAGTCCTCCTTGGCTTCTCTCTTTCCCTCCTCCCACATTTTACTCCATCAGTAAATCTTCATCATTCTACTTCAGAAACACGCCCTGTTTATTCCCACCTTCACTGCTATCACCCTGGTCCAAAACACCATGACCTCTTGCATGGATCATCAAAATAACCTCCTAACTAGTCTCCCTGGTTCCATTTACCTTCCCTCAGGTATATTTTTAACACTGCCACCAGAGAGATCCTGTTAACCATCAGAGCTGAGATCCCTTCAGTGGAATCTCCTCACGCCCCGAGTCAAAGTCTGTACATTACCTGCCTCTGCTGACTCTCAGACCTCATTTCCCACAACCACCCCAACCCTACTCTTCATCCACAGTCTTTCTGCAATTCCCTGAACAACCCAAGCACACACCCACTTCAGGACCCTTGCACTAGCTGTTCTCTCTGTATGCAACTCACTTTCCTCTGATAGGCTGATGGCTTGCTTCCTCGCTTTCTTAGATCTCTGCTCAAATGTCATTTTATCAGGAAGACCAAATTATCATCATATATAACCTAACAACCCCACCCCACTCCAACTAAAATCCCTCTCTCCCTTACATTTTTCCAGCTTTCTCTGTAGCACTTTTTCCCCACTCATACATACAGTCTGTATTCCCCTACTCAGAAAGTTACCTGGCAGCTGGCTGCACGTCATACATAAACACTGAAGGAATGAATATGGCTTCCTGAGTTGCATGACAGACTGTGTATTCCATCCAGCCAAGCCTTACTCAGGTGAACCCAACTTGAAGTAAACTTTTGCTAGGCCAGTTAGAAGTGGGAATTTCAAGAAGTGCAGCTGCTGTCTGAGAAATGTTTGACTATAACTCCCGTGACTATTTGGTTCTGACAATCCATTCTTACTTGGGAAAACTAAAGCAAATAGAAGTGGATTGTTTTACTACAGCAAATGTATCAGCGTCGTCTTTGAAGTCAGAGAGCACATAGAACACGGTCTCCCTCCCTGAAAGTGTTAAACATCAAACTATACAACAGTCGGGCAATAGCAGCTGAGCTCTTCACCACCAAGCCACCAGGGCTCCAAATCTGTCTTCAGACAGATCTAAATCAAAACACAGTGTTGAGCATGGTTCTTTCATTCTTTTGATAAAAATCAAATAGAGTAATTTTAGAAAAAACAAGGGCAATGTGTGACCATGCAAAGGAGCTTCCATTAACCACAAACAAGGGCACAGCCAGGACTACAGCAGGCCTTGGACCGGGAACAGTGAAGTGGCTGAGGATCCCAACAGTATTCTCTCCCTCTCTCCATGTCTTCCAATGTCTGCTTCCTTCTTTAACCCACCCACAGAGCAGTTTTCCTTGTTACTCTGTCTGCATGGCAACCAGTTACCACCCTAAGGAAGCTGTTTACTCCATTACACAGTGAGGTGTGTGCTAACTTCTGGGGATACAACGTCGTTGGTGTTAGCTGCTCTGGAGCAGACCCCAGCTCACGGGAACCCCACACACCACAAAACAAAGCGCTGGGTCTCCTGCATGGAAAACTAGAATTATATCACTAAACCACCAATGTCCCCTGGGGATACAATAAACCACATCGCCCCTCAAAAAAATCTCTCACTGCCGTCGAGTCAATTTCGACTCATGGCAAGCCCAGGTGATACAGAGTAGAACTGAGCTCCCCAGGGTTTTCTTGGCTTGAATCTTTATGGAAGCAGCACTCAAGAAATCACAAATCTGCACAAAAGGCCTCTTTAAAATCTTAGAAAGCAAAGATGTCACTGTGAGGACTAAGGTGTGCCTGACCCAAGCCATGGTATTTTTAATTGCCTTATATGCATGCGAAAGCTAGATAATGAAAAAGGAAGACAGAAGGATTGACTCATTCGAATTGTGGTGCTGGCAAAGAATACTGGATATACCATGGACTGCCAGAAGAACAAACAAATCAGTCTTGGAGGAAGCACAGCCAGAATGTTCCCTAGATGCAAGAATGGCAAGATTTTGTCTCTCTTACTTTAAACATATCAGAAGGCACCAATTGCTGGAAAAAGGACATCATGCTTAGTAAAGCAGAGGGTCAGTGAAAAAGAGGAAGACCCTTAACGAGATGGACTGACACAGTAGGTGCAACAATGGGCTCAAACATATCTATTATCGTGAGGATGGTGCAGGACCAGGCAACATTTTGTTCTGTTACACATAAGGGCACTATGAGTCAGCAGCACCTAACAATGGAAGCAAATCACCAGGCCTTTCTTACGCGGTGCCACTGAGGGGGTTTGAAGTGCCAGCCTTTCCATTAGTAATCGAGCTCAAGCCGTTTTCACTACCCAGGAACAAACTCCTCGCAGCCCTCATAGAGCTGAACTGGAGAGACAGACATTAATCCCACAAGGACAAGAAGAAATGACCCTGAGGACTAGGAAGGGCTGCCCGTGGTTCTTTGAGAATCCCAGCAATCAGAGAGGTCAAGGAAGAAAGCTGGGTTGTGATCTAGGGGATGAGCAGGAGTGAGTTAGTGGAAGAAGGGAAGACAGGGTTTCCCTGTGGGTAGGAGGGGCATGGAGGATGATGGACGACAAGGCTGGCAAAACCAAGGCCCAGTAGTAGGAAGGCTCCATCCACGCAGGGCTTTGTAGGTTACACGTTCGTCTGCATCCCAAAAGCAATGGTTTTAGATGTTGTCCAATGGAATATTTAACTATTACTACTTGGACATCTAATACAAACAGATCAGTTTGAAGATAAAAGTATTCACGTTTCAAAAGGGTACTTCACTTTATGAAAAGATCACTAGATCCTTAGGGTACTACAGTTGCAACTCCACCTGGCATAAACAATGAGGAAAACGTTCTATCTCACAAACAAGAAATGCTGAGGTAGGCTGGCCCCAAGGTAAAACTCAAGGATATCATCAAAGACCAAGGTGCTTAGCATATCTGTTTGCTACTGTTTCAAGAATCACAATAAGATACAATGGCAGACAGCAGATTTCCCACCAAGTCTCCTTGGTCAGGATGAGGTTATATGCCCCTTCCTACATCAGTAACTAGCCAGGTGCGTGAGATTACCATAACTGTCTCTAGATTAACCGGTATTTCTCCCTGAGTTACTTAGAGGAGGAGCAGACACTCAGTAAGATCAAGATTCTGCCAGAAAGGAAGGAGGAGGAAATAGATGTAGGGTAGGCAATCAATAGTGCCCGCTAAACTCCTTCCAAGTGGCTTAAGTGTTTAAAAAGCATTAAATACTTCGGAGAGGGAGACACTAAAAGCTGGAGTGCTACAAGCTATTGCTGATGAAGTATCAATCAGCAATTAAGCTAAAACAGAAGTATAAAATTAGAATCATAAAAACACACGTTAATGTGTTGCACTGTTAAATTTTAATGTTCCCCATGCATTTCTGGTTCATAGCATACAGCCGCCAAGGGTCCCATCCACAAATCTCAACTGTATCTCTTACAGGTCCAGCTATATGGACAGGCTGAATCTCTTTCTCTATTCCAATTCCAGACCCCCCCAGAGAAGGAGCTTTGACCCAGTCTGGGTCATCCATTCATTCCTGGTCCAATAAAATATAATGCCCAGGGAAGTGGGGTCATATTGTACAAACATGGCTAATGAAAATTCACTTTAGTGGATCAGGAATACATCCAAGAGAATAAGGATTACTCTGAGCCGAGTAGAACCCCACAAGTTATCTCATACAGGGTTATGCGGCAGATGGTGTCCACTGCCTATCCAAAATCCAGCTCCCATCTTCTTTCCTGCTGGCAGAAGCCCAGTTAGCTTCCAGGACACACCTCCCACACACAGCCATTATGCAAAGGATGGTCATCCCATCCCTCTTGCCAGTGATGCGCTCAGGAAGGCATGTGACATAATTCCGGCCTGTGAAACATCAGTGGAAATCCCCTGGTGGGCTTCACGGAAGGTTTCTCTGCTTTAAAAAGTGATGCGCCAGAAGCAACAGTCCACTTCCTTTCCCACCGTGTACAGCAACCACGTATGATGTGAGGCCGAACTTAGGGCAGCTATATTGCAACCCCAAGAGAAGCTGGTCTGAAGACGTAGTCAAATCTGTGGTTGGCTGACAGGAAGATGGAAAAAAACCTGTGCCTCAATTAACCAAGCCTGGGGTCACCTTACCTCAAAACTTCCTGCTATGTGAGACAATTTTTCCTGTTGGTTAAAGCATGTTCCATCAGGGTTGTCTGATACTTGCAGCTGAAAGCCTTCACCTCTCTGTGTCACGAGGAGAACCTGCCTTAATAGGTATTGAAACACACACTAAAACTATAATATCTTGGTCCTTGAAGAAACGTAGACAGATTAATGAGGAACAGAACAGGCTAACTTGTTAGCATGCAAGCAAGTTAAAAAAATCTCAGATCCTCCACAGTTCTTAGTAGTTTGTCCCGTTATTTGATATTTAATTGGTCTCCATTTTATCACTATAATAAAAATCCAAACCTGCTGCCGTTAATTCTACAGGACTCATAGCAGCCCTATAGGACAGAGTAGGACTGCCTTATAAGGTTTCCAAGGAGCAGCTAGTGGATTCAAACAGCCTACCTTTTGGTTAGCAGCTGTAGTTCTTAACCACTATGCCACCAGGGTTCCTAAAGATTAGAACAATGACTTAAATACACTGGTGTTTATCACAGTTATGTATTTCAGTTACATATTGTAGTTATAACACTATAATATAACTCTTCCCTTTTAAATGTAGGTTGGCAGTTTGAGCCTACCCAGAGGCACCACAGAAGAAAGGTCTGATGATCTGCTTCCATAAAGATTACAGCAAAGAAAACCCTATAGAGTTGTTCTACTCTGTAACACGTGGGTGCACCATGGGTGGGAATCGACTTAATGGCAACGGATTGGTTTTGGTTTTTTAAACTCACTGTCTTGGTTGTCTAGTGCTGCTATAACAGAAACACCACAAGTGGATGGCTTCATCGAACAGAAGTTTATTCTCTCACAGTCTAGGAGGCTAGAAGTCCGAATTCAGGGCACCAGCTCCAGGGGAAGGCTTTCTCTCTCTGTCGGCTCTGGAGGAAGGTCCTTGTCATCATCTTCCCCTGGTCTAGGAGCTTCTCCACGCAGGAACCTGGGGTCCAAAGGACACTCTCTGCTCCTGGTGCTGCCTTCTTGGTGATATGAGGACCTCCCTCTCTGCTCACTTCTCTTTCCTTTTATCTCTTGTAAGATAAGAGGTGATGCAGGCCACACCCCAGGGAAACTCCCTGTACACTGGACCAGGGCTGTGACCTATGTAAGGGTGTTTCATCCCACCCTACTTCTCTTTAACATAACCTAGTGTTCCCTCATTAACCACAGGCAACAACACATAGGAACATTACATCAATCACGAAATGGAGGACAACCACACAATACCGGGAATCATGACCTAGCCAAGCTGACACATGTTTTGGGGGGACACAATTCAATCCATAACACTCACCAAAAGGCCACAGAATTAACAAGGTGGCTATTAAACTATACTCTCTCCCATTTCAACCATACCTAAAGTAATAGATACGTATTTGTAACTCATTGAGTAACGTAACCAGGATGGTTAAGGGACTCCAAATCAAGCCACTGATTGGTTGCCAGAACACGAAAGTATTAAGCTAACTACTTAGGTAGGAGGGAAGGGTTAGGGACAAGGCAATATAGCACCAAATACTTGAAGAACGATTTCCTAGAAGGAGGATTGATGTACTGGGCAATATCCCAAGGGACAGTGCTAGACTCAATTACTGAAAACTACAGTGAGACCGATTTTGACTAATATAAGGGAGACTTATTAAAGGCTGGAGCCGCCCCAAATCGCTATGGACTTGCCAAGGGAGACAGTTGAGTTGCCAGCATTAGCAGTGTGTGAAGCTCAGGCTAGCTGGGCACGTGGCTCAAACATGATTCTAGATTCTGGAGACTCAACATGATTCTAGTCTGTTCTCTCCTTGAATATTTGAAATGCCTCCATGTCTTCACTAACAAGAGTCATCCAAACTCTGCTTAGACATCTCTACTCCTTTAACAGACAAATGAATTTTTTTTTCAAAGAGGTATAATTTGGAAAATAACTCTATATTAAGCCCAAAACCTTCTCTGCAATGTCTACCCTTTATTTCTGCTCTCTGGGACTATAAAGAATTGCCTAAACCTTGGGCCATATGAGCTTTCAAATACTGGAAGACCCTGTGTAATAAGAACCCTTAAATGGTTATTCCTACCCTGCCTCAGCTGTTCTACTTCGCGAATACACGTTAGGAAAACTGTATCAGGCATTTTCATAGCGGCATGAAACCCAAGTGTCTAATACTGGAGACAGGTTAACAATCTGTGATCAAACTACTAATACTTAATTACTAAAATAATAAATAGGTGGACTACTTTTGAATATAAAACCTGTATATAATATAGGCAAACAGTACATATTATTGTACAATAAAAGAGAACAAATACCCTGTTTATAACTACATAGAAAGGATACATTACCACTGACATAAATTAGAAGTGAACTTGGAGTAATATAAATATAAATTTATGCTTATTGAGCTATTTTTCTAAGAAGAGGTTTAGAAGTATAATAATAAAAAGTTATATTCCCTTTTGATGTAAATTTATCTATTTATACCACTTAAATACTTCAAAAGTAACTAGGTTCCATATACGATATGGATCATTCTATATCATATTGTTGGATACACATGAAGGATTTAGCTATGAAGACAGATAAAATATAATCACTATATTACATATATAATATTCATATAATATACACATACACTGACATCCACAAATATTTAACACCAATACTATCTGAAGATTCACAATGCTGTGCCAAGTCATGGGTATGATTTGCGTGAGATCTGGATTACAAATTCTACAAAAATGAAGTGCTGAATTCAAGAATTATGCTTTCCCGTCAATTGTTCAATTATTCATTCATTTATTGTGTGCATTACCTGGTACGAGGCACAGAATTTGTTGCTAGGGCTATGGTGGTGAACAACATATCACCCCTGACCTCATGGAGCTTCCAATCTAAGAGGAAACTTGACATTAAACAAAGAATCACTCAAATAAACATAAAAATTGGAAATGAGCAGGAGGAAACACGGCATACTCTGATGTAGATGGCGGGTCAGACAGTCTCCCTGAGGAAGTCATATTTCATCTGAAACTAGGTAGGTGAGCAATTTAGCCAGATAAGGAGTGAGGATAAGGGTGTTCCCCCAGATGGAAAGACAGTGCAAAAGTACTGAGGTAGAAAAGAACATGGCACATTTGAGAAACCTATGAAGGCCACAAGAAAAAGAATAAAGAAGAGTGTCACAAAATGAGGCTGGGGAGGTAGGCAGGGGCCAGTCCACTAAAGGCCTTATGGGCCACTCTGGAGATTCTCACTTTATGTACTGGATGCAAAGGGAAGCCACCCAAGAATTTTAGCAGGGAAGTAACATTACCAATTTGTATCCTAAAAGCATCACCCTGGCTACACTGAGGACAAGGCATTAGAGAAGAGCAAAAGAGGAACTCTAGGAGACCAGTCTGGAGTTGTTTTTACTTTTTTTAATTTAAAGTGAACGTTTGATTTAAGCGATAGCTTTGTCTTTATTTTTTAATTGTGCTTTAGGTGAAAGTTTAGAGTTCAAGTTAATTTCTCATTAAAAAATTTATAGTCATACTGTTTTGTGACATTGGTTGCAATCCCCACAATCTGACAGCACGCTCTCCCTTTCCACCCCAGGTTTCCTGTGTCCATTCATCCAGTTCCTGTCCCTTCGTGCCTTCTCATCCTGATTCTGGACAGAAGCTGTCAGAGCAAAGGAGAATGGAGAAAACCAAAGACACAAGGAAAATATTAGCCCAAAGGACTAAAGGACCACATGAACCAAAGACCCCACCAGCCTGAGACCAGAAGAACTAGATGGTGCCCAGCCACAACCAACCACCACCCTGACAGGGATCACAACAGACAGTCCCGGATAGAGCGGGCGAAAAATGTAGAAAATAATTCAAATTCAAGTAAAAAGACCAGACTTACTCGTCTGATTGAAACTAGAGGAGCCCCTGACACTATAGCCCCTGGACACTCTACTAATCCAGAACCGAAACCATTCCCGAAGCCCACTTTTCAGACAAAGATTAGACAGGCCTGTAAAACAAAAAATAACACATGTGAGGAATGTGCTTCTTAGTTCAATCAAACATACAAGACCAAATGGAAGTTTTTTGAGCAATGGCTCGGACTAAGGTGACAGAGGTGGAAAGGAAGAGAAGACGTATTCCAGGTTTGTTCTGAAGTTTGGGCGGCTATCACATACCGTATCACCCAAGCTATGAAACCATGAGAACTCAGGTGACCTACCCATTCACGTCCGGCAGAGTATAATGGAAGCAAATAGTGAAGATGAGCATGTCCATCAACAAGTATGCATTTTATGCACATGCTCTGTAAGCAATTCAACTCACACTCGTGGGGAAACTGCCTACCAAAAAGACCAATGCATAAAAGTTAGAGCTTACTTAGCCCAGATCACAGACGCATTAACACCAATCTAGCACCAAGCCAAGCTCTACAAACACTTCAAGCTGCTTCTAAGGGCCCTGAAGCCTTTTCACATAACTAAGTAGTACTTGAACCCAAATTATCCCTAAACTTCAAGCAGAATAATTTCATACAGGCAAGGTTTCAAAGTGGTAAAGGAAGCCAGGCAATGAAGTAGAAATACAAAGATTTACTGTGATGAGTACAGGTAGTACACGGTTGTCCTCAGTTTGCCCCAACTGCATACTAGCTTATCCTTGGAGCATTGCTTTTTTTTTTTTTTTTTTTTCCTACAGAGGATCCATTCTGGGAGAGGAGCACCCTGCTTAGCGTATGCTCCATTGAAGACCTCAGTTAGACACACACGCAAACACACACACTCCAGACAAAACGTGCAGGCATTCCAGACTATTCAGGTACATCTGTCTCCTTAGACTGCGCCCCAGAGACGGAAGCAGAACTCAGAGGCTGGGACAGACATTACTCAGTCAATAAGGAGTAAATGAATGATTTTCATTGTACTAGGAAAGCAAATGGACGTTATTGATGCAAACATTTCTTTTCCTCTTAAAAGAAAATCTTGCCACCCATATGGTAAACGGTGCATCAAACCCACCATGGGTCAGATAAACAAACTTTGTTTATACTCCTTATAAACCACCCAAGATAGGAAACTGTGACATCTAACGCAACCTGCCTCTTCCGACCCTGCAGAGTATCATGGAAGCCAATACTACAGACGGCTGTGACCGTCAGCAAGTGTGCGTTCTACGCACATGCCCTGTCAGTGGCTTTGTCCTCTGTAGTTTCAGATCTCTTCCACCTGCATTATCCTAAATGTTAATGACATTTCAGACAATTCTCAATTTTCCCCCATTTCTTTCCATTTCCAGGTAGAAGTTCTGATCTGAAGTACTGAAGTGGTTAGAGAGTGTCTGTGGAAACCAGTTCTAGGAATAAGTAGGAAGGACAATATCGCCCGCCACTCAGCTGTGTACACACGGCTTCTCCCAGGACGAGTTTGTCTACAGACCAGAAAAGGCCTTTCCTCCCGAAATTAATTTTCTATAAGAAAATGGCAGCCAGTGCCAAGTCATCCCACCACCCTTTTTATTGTCCTACACATCAGATACCCTCTTTATACAGCCCCTCCCCCTTGGTCCGAAAGAAAGAAGAAGAAGAAAGGATGCTCTTGGCAAGGGCAGAGGGAGTCCATGCGTTAATTTCGTCGCTCTGGAAGACATGATTTAGTCCCAATGAAGCCCCGTAGCTTTGAGCCACCTATCTTGTGGTTTATGACACTCTCTTCTACGTTTACAATTTCCTTACTGTGAAGCAACAATTTAATTCCACAGCGCAAAATCCATACAATTTCAATTTACTGTCAGAACGGACAATTGTCTACCAAACTAAAAAATTTATTCTTCCACTCTCATGAGATAATTTAAAAGCTGCTTTTAAAGAGATGCTTGGGAACCAATCCAGAATTCAGGAAGAAACTCTTCTTGCTGGACATAAGGGAAAGCAATCGCCCCATACAAAATGGGTGAAATTCCTGGGGCCACCTGGACTCTGATAGTAACTCTGTCAGAGGCCGAGATTTCTGAACATGAGATCGTCCTAGAAACGCAAGGAGCGGTGGGGGCAGTAAGGAGAGACAGCAACAGGCTTTTAAAACACAGTCTTTCACCAGTTTAGGGGTTTTCTGAGGCAAGAATGTTGTTCTGTCTTGTTTTCAGTAGAAATTACACTCGCCGTGCAACTACAAGTGGGAAGGCTTGGTACAAACTCAAGGTCGTCAGTATTATTGCACTGGAATGATCTGGGGCCAGCTGCTTTTGTTGAGTGGCAAACGCTGGTGTTTAAAACACACGAATCTAAAAGCTGCATCCTTCTCCCCAGAGAACGAAACAGACCCGGAAAAGCGAGAACAGGGAAGAAATGATGCCACCATTCCACCTACACGGGAATACTGAGCATGGCTCTGTATGACTCACTGAGCTGCTAGTGTGAAGATGCGGAAGGCAGGGCCCAACTGAGCGAGTCTAAAGGACCCCTGGGTTCAAGAAGATTCTGGGTGTATTAAATCTATAACTGCACCTAACTCGACTTCCTTGCACCTGTTATTAGAAAAGGCTGGCTTAGAGCAGCCAACAGCAATAAAGCCTCGTGCCAGGACAAGGAAGCGAAGATCAGCCCGTCGCTCAGCAGACAATCGAGGTTTCTTCCTGTCCACGCCCCGTTCACGGTGCCTCCCAGGGACAGGCGGACGACCCGGCTGCAGCCACGGCTAGGCCCGCGGGCAGCGAGAGAGAGCGCAGCCGCACGGGCTAGCGGGAGATGCTCCTGCGCCGCCTGCTCCTCCCGGGCTGGCGGTCCTAGCTGTGCCCGCGCCCCGCGGGAAGCCGGCCCGCAGCTGCCCAGCCTCCCTCCTCCTCCGCCCTCAGCCTTTCCACTAACCTTAGGCGTGCGGATGTGCTCCATGACGGTCGGCGTCTGCAGGCACCTGCCAGCCTCTGTCGCGCGCCGGGAGGGCACCAGGAGGGGACTTGGCTCCGCCTCCAGGTGCGGCCGCGCCCGTGCGTGTCCCTGCGCGTGTCCCCGCGCGCTGGACCTGGGCTCCCGCGCGGCCCTAAAGCGCGTGACCCGCCGCCGCCTCCCACCTCCCCAGCCGCGGCTCCACCTAGCCTCCGGTGGTGTCGCCAGATCAAGAGCTGCCGGCTTCGGTTCAACAGGGGCAGTCCGCGTAGTACTGTGGGGCTACTGTTCCCCAAGACACAATGAAGGCCTTGTGCTGGGTGTGTCCTCCTGCAGGAGAGATGGGACTACGTGCTGCTCCACACCAGAGCGTCCCAAAACAGGTGGGACTTCAGGCTGGGGCAGAAAAAAGGCTGCCACATGCACTCTAGATCCATAAGGCCTAGTGGGCTCTGTCTATACAGTTTAGCACTTGAGTAGCCAGTATAGCATTTGGGATGAGGGTGGAAATAACAGTCGACGCTGTAGCGCGCGAGTAGATGTACTGTTAAGTGAGGCATCTCACATCAACTCGGGACTTGACTATTGGAAGAGACGCTTTCCCTTGGCAGGGTGTTGGATGCTTGTTTGCAGTCTTCACTTAGCTCTAACTGAACTGAAAGTTATAGATACAAAGCATCCATTATGAAGTATCGTTTCCCACTCATGATAGTAAAAGATGTCACTACTGTTAGTATTAAGCCATTGGCAAAAACCAAAGAGAATAAATGCCCTTCAATCTGTTTTTCTTGTAGCCCTAAGCTCCGCCATGACTGAAATGTCATAAAACTATACACTGTTCTTGGAATAATTAATTTTTTCCCTAGCTCTTCGTCTCTTAGCTCTTTTCCAGACTGGCCTGGGAATTCTTTGACGGTGAAGACTGTTTTTTTATGTTGGTCCAGTGCCTCGTAGGCCTATTGCATGCTTGCGAATAGATGTTTATTTAGTGAATGAATTGTTGAATTTACTTCAAAATTTCCAGATCTTCTTCACACATCTTCTCTAATTTCATCCTCCCACAGCTCTGGGAGGCAATTAAGACAAGTACTGTAAATGGTACTTTGCATGTGAGGGAATTGACCCAGAGTATAATGTCTTCATTACTAAAGAAAACCAGGAAGTGAGTTAGGAGCATTGGTCCCAACTCGCACACTGGCCTCAGTCTCATTGTTTATACAATGAGATATTCACCTGCCTAGATGATCTCAAAGGTAACTTCACCTCCAGATTCCATTAATACCAGGAATTCTTTGTTGTTACAGCTAGACTCTGAAATAGGATAATGCTGTTGGAATTGTGAACTTTCGAAGCTCTTGATCCCTCTGTTGATGGGTTAATCAGTAGTTTATTCAGTAAATAATTTTTGCATACAAGTATTACTGACCTGTTCCAGAAGAGGATACGGAATGAAGGATATCATTGCAACGTCAGATAGACCTTGGCTGAAAGCAGAGAATTACAGGAAGATGTTTACCTCTGTTTTATCAACTGTGCAAAGACAGTTGACTATGTGGATCATAATGAATTATGGATAACATTAAGGAGAGTGGGAATTCCAGAACACTTAATTGTGCTCATGCAGAACCTGTACGTGTTCAAGAGGCAATCGTTCAAACCGAACAAGGAGATACTGTTGTTGTTAGTTATTAGATGCCATCAGGTTGGTTCCTTCTCATAGCAACGCCTGTACAACAGAAGGGAACACTGCCAGGTCCTGCACTAGCCTCACAATCGTTGCTATGCTTCAGCCCATTGTTGCAGCCACTGTGTCAGTCTCTCTCGTTGAGTCTGTCTGGTTCCTCTCTTTCGCTGACTGTCTGCTTTACCAAGCATAGCGTCCTTCTCCAGGGACTGGTTCCTCCTGATAACATGTCCAAAGTACGTGAGACAAAGTCTCCCCATTCCCATGTGTAAGGATCTTTCTGGCTGTACTTCTTCCAAGACAGATTTGTTCATTCTTCTGACCGTTCATGGCATATTCAATATTCTTTGTAAAAGGCATCGATTCTTCTTCAGTCTTCCTTATTCATTGTCCAGCTTCCACACACATATGAGGCAATTGAAAATACCATGGCTTGGGTCAGGCGTGCCTTAGTCTTCAAAGTGACATTTTTGCTTTTTAACACTTTAAAGAGATCTCTTGCAGCAGATTTGCCCAATGCAGTACATTATTTGATTTCTTAACTGCTGCTTCTGTGGGCACTGACTGTGGATCCAAGTAAGACGAAGTCCTTGACAACTTCAATATTTTCTCCATTTATCATGATGATGCTTATTAGTCCAGTTGTGAGGATTTCTGTTTTCTATATGTTGAGGTGTAATCCATACTGAAGGCCTTAGTCTTTGATCTTCATCCGTCATCTGCGTATTGCATGTTGTTGATGAGTCTTCCTCCAGTCCTGGCACCACATTCTTCTTCATATAGTCCAGCTTCTCAGATTATTTTCTTTGCATACAGATTGAATAATTATGGTAAAAGGATACAGCCCTGATGCACACTTTTCCTGATTTTAAACCACAAAGTATCCCCTTGTTTTGTTCAAATGACTGCCTCTTGGTCTATGTACAGCTTCCTCATGAGCACAATTAAATGTTACTTAATTGTGTTAACGCGACACTGCGTGGTTTAAAATTGGAAAAGATGTGCAGTAAGTTTGTATCCTCTCACCATAGTTAATCAATCTGTATGCTGAGAAAATAACCCGAGAAGCTGGACTAAATGAAGAAGAACATGGTATTAGGATTGGAGGAAGACTCATTAACAACCTTCGATATGTAGATGACACAATCTTGCTTGCTGAAAATGAAAACAACCTGAAGCTCTTACTCATGAAGATAAAAAACTATAGCCTTCAGTATGGATTATACCTGAATGTGAAGAAAACAAAAATCCTCACAACCGGACCCATAAACAAAATCATGATCAATGAAGAAGAAATTGAAGTTGTCAATAATTTCATTCTACTTGGATCAACCATCAATGTCCATAGAAGCAGTGGTCAAGAAATCGGATGTATTTACTGCACTGGGCAAATCTGCTGTGAAAGACCTCTTTAAAGCTTTCAAAAGCAAAGATGTCACTTCGCTGACTAATGTGCACTTGACCCAAGCCATCATCAACATGTAGTGTTATTGCAAAGAATACTGACTGTACCAGGGCCTGCCAGAAGAACAAGGAAATCAGTCACCAATGATATACAACCAGAATATTCCTTGGAAGCGAGGACGGGGAGGCTTCTGTTCCCTTACTTTGGACACGTCATCAGGGAAAACCATTCACTAGAAAAGGACATGGTGGTGTAAAAGAAAGGGTCAACAAAAATGAGGGAAACCGTCAATGGCATGGATCGACGCAACAGACATAACAATAGACTCAAATGTACCATCATCATTCATGAAGATGGCGTAGGACCAGCCAATGTTTGATAAGGTCGTGGTGAGTCTGAGCCGACTAGACAGCAACTAAGAACAGCAACAACATATTACCATAGTTGCTTTTTTGTGGAAAAAAAAAAAAAAGCACCCAAACATTAATTAGTAGGTGAAAAGACGTAAAACTGAATAATTTAAATAGCCTAATGCTAAGAAAAACTTCACAGATTAATTTAAAAATACATCTTACTGTTAATCATAGTCATAAACACAGCATTAGGTTAAAATGATCCAGGAATTATATTCAAATTCTTAGGATAAATTAACGTAGAACAAGCTAGATAAATAACAATAGGGAAAGGAATTTTGATAAACACTTTGGTTTGATCTGGTTAACACTTCTCTGAGGAATCCTCCTCACTTATAGCCCAGCCCCCATCACTATCCAGGTTGTTAGACACAAACTGTGTTGACCCCTGACAGCCACTATGTACTTTCGGATACTGACACTGCCTCCTATCCCCAACTTCACTGCTTCTCCAAACTACCATCCAGCAGGTCAGAAGAGGTTGAACAAAGCAGTGAGAGTCAGAGGGCAGTGAGGTGAGGAGCCAAGGGTACGTTATTGAAATGTCTATGTTGCTTCTTAAACCAAAACCCCTTGCCGTCAAGTCGATTCCGGCTCATGGCGACCCTATAGGACAGGGTAGCACTGTCCCATAGAGTTTTCAAGGAGTGACTGGTGGTTCAAACTGCTGACCTTTTGGTTAACAGCCAAGCTCTTTACCAGTACGCCACCAGGGCTCCATGTTACTTCTTAGTAGGGGGGAAAAGGTGAAATTAATTATTCATTTGCTCAAGAAATATTACTATACTGTTGATCATGCACAAGGTACCATGGCAGATGGTGGGAGGTTGAAGACAGACCTAGAGAGGAAAGATACTAAATTCTGTGATTGTGATATGGATCACACCAAGGAAATGAAAGGTAGCCCACCTAGGATGGCAGAGAGCCTGTGGAAATGTCCATGGTCTACTTACTACATTTTCCCTATACCCGGGATTATATACTTAATATCTGGTGTGCCTGGAATGAACTCTGGTTCATTTGGATGGATGTTGTATGTTTGAGTCTTCACAGACCAAAAATCTCTTCATCTGACCCCAGGACCAAGAAGTGAGAAGGAAAGAAAACAGCTTACTCCTCCGGCTCTACATAATTTGCAAACGGATCTGCACCCAGATTTACACTAAATTGGCCTATGTCCAATGGATTATAAAATAGACTATTTTTCTCTAGTATTTGCAAATCCTGGTTGGAAAATAAGCATTTTTCAACAAAAGTATTTCACCATCAAGAAAAATATCAGACAGTAGGGTAAGGACATGGTTACCTACGCATCTACCAGAGTACTTCTTCCCTTTCTAAGGCTCATGATGGTTGTCCTCATTTTATGAAGAGTGTCTCATTTTCAAGGACCCCTGGTGGTGCAGTGGCTAAGTGCTCAGCTGCTAACCAAGAGAACCCACCAGCAGCTCCATGGGAGAAAGATGTGGCAGTCTGCTTCTGTAAAGATTTACAGCCTTGGAAACTCTATGGGGCAGTTCTGCTCCATCCTGTAGGGTCGCTATGAGCCAGAATCCACTCAGTAGCAATGGGTTGGTCTCATTTTCAGCAATTTTTGCCTTTGTGACAGTGGTGGATATTACTATGCACTCCAACATTTGGTTCTCCTTTCCTTCCTGAGCGTACAGAAGACTACACTTCTCAACCTTCTTACAGGTGGGTGGGGTCGTGTGACCAGTTCTGACCAATGGACATGAAAGTGGCACGTTTCAGTTATGGCAGCCCTTCAGCTCTCTCTTTCCCTGTCTTAATAATCTGGAAGTCACATGTTGAGATTAAAGAGAAAATACTGATGATGAATTCACTCTAAATATATGAAGTAACTTGGTCCCAAGCTGTTCAGCTTTAGATTGAAATGAGTCAAGACAGAAACAGACCATCTCTCTGAGTCATTTCGTGGAAGGGAACAGCTCTGGAGATCCACAGTGGACTTTTGTTGTTGTGGGAAGTCACTGATATTTAAAGGTTAATTTATTACTGTAGCACTGCCTAGCCTATTCTGATTTTATAAAGAAGAAGAAGCTGAGAAAAAGTCAAAATAACATACTGTCTCTACCTTTTGCTTTTCTTATTTTTTTGAGAAAAGGGGTTGATGACATCTTTTAAGTATTCCAAGAACACATAGCACGTATACCAAATCCAAACTGCTGCATTACCAAACTTCTTGAGAACATCTTCTGAAGAAAGTTGTTATCACATAGATATTCTAGTTATAAATAATATCACTACAGGAATTTTAAAATAAAAACTTCATATTGACTGGGAACTTTCCCAAAATCGTGTGATCTTCAGTGGCCTGAGGAGATTTGGATACTTATCAAACACTTGCAAGACTTTTTCTGGAATACTTCCATTTCTCTTGGAGCATGAAAAACTTCTGATTTGACAGTGAAGCCAAGACAAGTTTCCTTGAGGGCATGGTATTACTAATGATTACAAGCTCAATAAAATCCTACTCAGCAGGGTCACACCCAAGTGGTCCGTGTTACATGTGGAGAGGGACATACATCTCTACACAAGCTCAGCCTCAGCTAGAAACATATTGGATGCCCAGCATAATAGAGTTGGAGCCCTGGTGGCACAGTGGTTAAGCGCTCAGCTGCTAGCCGAAAGGTTGGCAGTTCAAATCCACCAGCAGCTCCTTGGAAACCTTATAGAGCAGTTCTGGTCTGTCCTATAGGGTCTCTGTGAGTCGAAATTGACTTGAAGGTAATGGGTTTGTTTTTTGTTTTTTGGTGGTGGGGTATGATAGAGTCAGAGCTACATTTTGGGTTCTACCTAGTTTTAAAAAGAAATAGCTTGTTTGCTTTCGGGATTTTTATAAATTCAGTGTTGCAAAGTATCAGCATTTCTCTGGCCTACTCTGTGCCAGAGATAGCGAATAAGCACTTGGTTGACTGCAAGCAGATCTGCCCTTTTTCTGAAGAACTAAAAAACAGACTCAAGAGCAGCGTAAAGAGTACTTACTCTGTGAACAAACAGGGTTTTAAAATAGTCTCTGTATCTTGTTCGCCCTCCAAGAAGGCTCCATGCTCAAGCCCAATCCCTGACCTCAGACTACTTTTTGCTCTACGTTCTCTTTCCACTCCCGTCCCTTCAACCGTCACTTTGATGGAATAGTTCTCACGTCCATATTGCTAGTCCTGACTTCTCTCCCTGCCTAACTCACATGTCACAAACCAACTGTAGTTAAGGGTACAGGCTCTGGAGGCAGATAGGCCTTCATCAAGCCCATAGTAGCTGTGTGACCTTGAGAAAGTTACATAAGCCTCGGGCTTCTCACCTGTAAAATGGGAATAATGATAATAATATCTGCAGTGTTTGTTAGGCTGAGGAGTAGGTATACGGGTGTTTGTTACATTATACCCCATACTTTTGTATATGCTTGGGATCATCCAAAATGAAAAATCGAATACTAAAAATGGAGATCAGTTATGCCTCCTTCCCAGGGTTGTTGTGACAATTCACTGAGGTCAGGTAACTAACATATTTTGATACACATATTTACTGAGTGCTTACCTTGTGCCAAGCACTGGGGATGAAATGGTGAACAAAAGCAATCACAGTCCCTGCCTTCAAGGTGCTTCAGTCTCATGATGTCAGCTATTATTATTGTCTCCACCTTATAATAACTCCACCACTTGACATCATTATTTCCTTTGTTGAAAGCAATTACTCAGGCTCAAAACCATGGAGCTGTCTTTAGCTTATGTCTCTTAACCAAAATCCACTGCCGTCCAGTCGATTCTAACTCATAGCAACCCCATAGGATTTCCAAGGTTAAGCTGCATCCTGCCTCTCTTTTTGTACATACTCAGTCAAGTTGCTGGCACTTAGTGGGGGCTCAGTAAATACTGTTTTGAACGTATCAGCTAGTCACCCAATCGCTTCCATATCCTGCATCTGCTTATCTCTATACCTTTGCTCAGGAGCCCTGGTGGCACGGTGGTTAAGAGCTCAGCTACTAACCAAAAGGTTGGCAGTTCAGATCCACCAGCTGTTGCTTGGAAACCCTATAGGGCAGTTCTACTCTGTCCTATAAGGTTGCTATGAGTTGGAATTGACTTCAAGGCAACAGGTTTTGCTTTGTGTTGATTTTTTTAGTAAATCTTTGCTCAAGGAGTCCTGGTGGTGCAACCTTTTAGCTCTCAGCTGCTAACCAAAATGTTGGTAGTTTGAACCCACCCAGCAGCTCTGAGGGAAAAAGACCTGGCGATCTGTTCTCATAAAGATTGCAACCTAGAAAGCCCTCGGGAGCAGTTCTACTCTGTCACATGGGGTCACTGTGAGTCAAAATCCACTCTACAGCATACAACAACGTCTCTTTGCTCGGACTGCTCCCACCTATCAAATGCTTTGAGGTTCACTTCAAGATGTATTTCAACATTCTAACCAGATGCAACTCTTCCAAAATAACTCCTGTCTGCTCATTCCAATAAGCAGAGAGCACGGTAAGCAGTTTATTTTCATCTGGAAGTGAAATTTTCTACCTGTCAGTCACAACTTATCCACAGAGACCTTCATCAGTCCACTATCCCAAGGATACGACAGCGGTCCACTATGTTGATAGGATCATGCTGATTAGACCTGGGGAACAGAAGGTCGCAGGTACCTTAGGTGCCAAGTAAGGCACGCACGTGTCAGAGGACGGGAGATAACATCTGAAAATTCAGGGTTCTGCCACTTCAGTGAAGTGTCTAGGGGTTCACAGCTGTCTGGGACATGTTGAAACAGCCTCTCCAAAGTGAAAGGCAAGTTGCTTTACTTTGCACCCTTATGGCTACTTGCTGTGACCCATTTACCAAGCTATCCAGAAGGGCTGCCAGCTACGAGTGGGGCACAGAGCAAGAAGGGACTCTCCAGCTGGTTTAGACTGTAGTGAACACAGATCTGCCACAGTAGCCTGGTGACCCCAAACATGCTCAAGGTGTCTGCAACAGACAGTGATATGGCATGGAGCCTCTGGCCAGCCCCAGTTGGAGATTCACAGCTGGTTACGGGAATGGCCCGGCACCAGCCCTCCAGTGCCTTTGAGCTGACTTTAAAAAGATGCTCTCATGGGGCCAAGGCAGAGGCAGTCTGGAATTGAATTGTGCCTGACCTAGCATACCGACCGAGTTAGCTCTGTGC
Source organism: Dugong dugon (assembly GCA_030035585.1). NCBI lineage: Eukaryota > Metazoa > Chordata > Mammalia > Sirenia > Dugongidae > Dugong > Dugong dugon. The sequence goes on from CM057476.1 coordinate 77,718,382, forward strand.
AGAAGCTCTCAAGCATCAGGAGAAAGCATGATCTGCAGGCACAAGTGAGCTGCATGAGAAGGTGGTTCAGACTCCCAGTGCCCCTTTCCCAGCATCAATGCCACCTCTCCCTCAATCCACACGTATGGTTCATGGGGCATTTAATGTGCCTAGGTGACCAAAGAAGAAAAAAATCCAAGCCTGGTTTATAGGTGGCCCTGCCCAGTACACTTGCACCAGTTCAAAATGGAATGCTGCCTCATGGTAGCTCAGAGGATGGAGGGGTGGGGAGTTCTCCCACTGAGCATAACTTCTTGCAGAGTTTCTGGGAATTCACATGCGTTGAAGGACAGAGGGCCAGACAGACAGACCCATACCAGTTTAAAGGCTGTGTTGTGGATTTAATTTTGTCCTCCCAAAAATGTGTGTCAACTGGCAAGTTTATGATTCCGTAAAGTATGATTGTCCACCATTTTTGTCATTTGATGTGATTTTCCTATGTGTTGTAAATCCTACCTCTATGTTAATGAGTTTGGATTAGAGGCAGTTATTTTAATGAGGCAGGATTCCATCTATAAGATTAGGTTGTGTCTTAAGTCAATCTCTTTTGAGATATAAAAGAGAGAAGCAAGCAGAGAGACAGGAAGACCTCATACCACCCAGAATCAAGAGCTATGAGAATAACCCATCCTTTGTACCCGGGGTCTGCACTGAGAAGCTCCTGGGCCTGGGAAAGACTGAAGAAAGCCTTCTCCTGGAGCTGGCACCCTGAATTCAGACTTTTAGCCTCCTAGACTGTGAGAGAATTAATTTCTCTTTGTTAAGGCCATCCACTTGTGGTATTTCTGTTATAGCAGCACTAGATGACTAAGACAGACTGTGAACAGAAGTTGGGCCAAATGTCAGTGTCTTGGAAGGAGAAAAGTTGGAAATTTGTGATGAGGAGAACTAAGGAAAATATTTATGGGTGGATGCTCAGAATAAGCCCAGAGTATGAAAAGGGCAGATATTTATCCTCAATAGAATAAGTACTTATTTTAAACACGGATTTACCTTCCCTACCCATGATACCTCTGTCTGCACCATCATCATTGGGCTTACTTTATTCACCTTATTCACTGTCACAGAATCCCACACAATGTTTATCTGCACACAAAAAATAGTTCTACAGGAAAATAAGAAAACGAAGAGGCTAAGGTCCACAGGATTCACTGATCTTGCCATATATCCATTCACTCAGAAGATTTTGGCCTCATAGAAATGTGGAATGACCCACTGAAGATTCAGTATGACACCAGCTGAGAGATAAACAAAATTAGGGTGCTGTCCTACAGAAAGAGGTTTACTCCCTGAATGAGTTACCAATACTATAGCCTCTTTTTTCTATAGGTATAAGATATACATTCAAGAAACGAGTAGAAATGGAAATGGCAACTCCTACTATTAATTCTACTGATAACACAAACACACACATATATATAAAACCCATTGCCATTGAGTCAATTTGGACACATAGCAACCCTATAGGACAGAGTTGAACTGCCCTATAGGGTTTCCAAGGAGCAGCTGGTGGATTCAAACTGCCGACCCTTTGGTTAGCAGCCAAGCACTTATTCACTGCACCACCAGGGCTCCTGTGTATATACATACCTACGTGTATATATATATATATTTGCTTCCTGACCATGTACTTCTGAGATCTTTGGTTTAGAGGTCTTAATAACTAAGGAATAAATGATTCCACTTGGGGAAACAGCAATGGTTTTATTGAATCAGAAATTGAAACTGTTGTGATGCTTCCCGTGCCATTAAACCAAAAGACAAAAAGAGATACTTCATAAGCTGTGATGATTGACCCTGATTATCCAGAGGGAAATGGGGTTGCTGCTACACAATGGAGGCAGTCAGGAGTATGTCTGGAACTCAGGGAATTCTCTAGAATACCTCCTCTGGAACACAGCCATGTCCAATGGCAAAAGACAATGCCATTCAGAAAAGATGAGCAAAGACTCAGACCATTCAAAAATGAAGGTTCATGTCATTCCACTCAGAGTTTTAAGTTCTGGCTGGTGGAACCCTGGTGGCACAGTGGTTACGAGCTTGGCCGCTAACTGAAACATCAGCAGTTCGAATCCACCAGCCGCTCCTTGGAAACTCTACATATGGTGCAGTTCTGCTCTATCCTATAAGTGGAAATCAACTTGATGGCAACGGGTTTGGTTTTTTTTGTTTGTTTGTTTTTTGGTGGTAAGAAGAACACAGAATGGGTAGCTGAAGAAAGGCATTATAAATGTCAACCATGGCCTCATGACCAGTTGCAGAAACGAGAACTATAGTAGCTACCTATGTGTTCATACTTGTTCTCATATCTATCCATTCATTTATCTATCTACCTACCAATCTATCCATCTGTCTTAACCCCTCCCATATTTCTTACACTGTTTTACAGAATGGTGGTTAATTTTATAATTTAGTATTTTTCTTAAACTAGTAGAGAGCTGAACATCATCCTGAGATAAGTACTGTGGATGATGGGCTTTAGACCTCTTCATTGGTGGAGACAATGAGCATGTTTTTGCTTGCATGAGGAATAGTTGTACTAAACTAGGAGGAAGCATGTTGTTGCCATGGTAGTTTGAGTATTGTAGTTTAAGGATTTTACAGGGATGTTGAGCATTTAAAGGGGTGGACTGTGCCAGATAGGGTCTGTTGGCATCCCCACCTACTCCCACCTGCCTCTGGTATGTCTTTCTTTACTAGAAAGATTGAGAAGGTTAAAAACTACTTTTCTATATGCTTTTGCAGCTAGAGTTCTGAATTTGAAATAGTTTCTTCCAACCTGATGCACTAGGAAAATGTTTGAAATGTGCAATTAAAGCAAAGGCCATCATCTGCTCTTCAGTCAGCAAGCAAAATCATGGAAATGCATTTAGATGCAGTTACATTGGCCAGACTGAGCATACTAGTATCTATTTACTACCTTTGTGGATGTTGAGTGGCAGTTCAGCAGCAGCACAAATTATAGTAGCGTTTTTATCCTAGGATAGACACAATAGCAGTGTGCTCTTGAACATAATAGTTCAGGTAGCAGACCCTTTATTTCTATTCTTCTTGCCCTTCCATTAATTTCATAAGTACCTAATCCTTTGCATTAAATTATTTCTACTAAAATAGCTAGAGTAGATTTTCTTCCTTGCACTGATCCCAATCTGATAGTTATTTATGATAACATAATTTAGAAATCTGAATGTTTAGTCATCATGAACTTATGAGTACAAAGGCAGTCACATGAATATTAATACCTAATATATCCCCAGCCCTAAGTCTCTGTAATGGGTTGAATTGTCTCCCCCAAAATGATGTGTTGGAGTCCTAGCCCCTAGTACCTGCGAATGTGATCTTATTTGGCAATAGAGTCTTTGCAGACATAACTGGTTAAGTTAACATGAAGTCATACTGGAGTACGTTGTTGTTGTTAGGTGCTGTCAAGTTGATTTTCAATTCATAGTGACCCCACGTTACAGAGTAGAATTGTCCCATAGGGTTTTGTAGGCTGTACTCTTTATGGGAGTAGATCTCCAGTCTTTCTCCCACGGAGAGGCTGGGTGTGTTCAAACCGCCAGTCTTTTGGTTAACAGCTGAGGGCTTAACACTTGTGACATGAGGGCTCCTTGGTCTCTAATCTAGTATGACTGGTGTCCTTATGGAGCCCTGGTGGTAAGTGGTTAAGAGCAGTTCAAATCCACCAGCCGCTCCTTGGAAACTCTATGGGGCAGTTCTACTCTGTCCTATAGGGTCACCGTGAGTCAGAATTGACTCGACGGCGAAGGTATTGGGTGTCTTTATAAAAGGAGAAGAAGAGACATAAAGATACAGGCTCAGAGGGAGGACAGCCATGTGAAAACAAAGGCAGAGATTGGAGCTATGGTCCCTCCAGAGTCTCAAGGGGAAAGTCCTTCTTGTTTCTTCCAGCTTCTGGCAGCCCCAGGCATTCCTTGGCTTGTAGATGCATCTTCACATGACCACTCTTCCTCTGTCTGTTTCTCTGTGTCTCTTCTCCTCTTTTATAAGGACACCACTCAGATGGATTAGGACCTGCCCTACCCCAGTATGACCTCATGTTAATTGATCACATCTTCAAAGACCCTACTCCCAAACAATCTTACATTCATGGGTACCAAGGGTTAGGACTTCAACACATCCCTTTTGGGAACACAATTCAATCCGTAATGGAAGGATCTTCCTCCCTGCAGTCTTCAGAGAGAGTATGACCCTGCCAACACCCTAAATTCAAACTTCTAGCCTCTAGAAATGTGAGAGGATAAGTTTCTGTTGTTTTGAGCCACTCAGTTTGTGCTACTTGTTATGGAAGCCCTAGGAAACCAGTACGGCCTCTGTTTTCTTTATAGAGTCCTCCACTTACACAAACCCATCCTGGTGGTCTCCTGCTGCCATGCTAGCAGGGTCAGGGTTCTACTGCAGCAGAGAAGCTAAGTGCTCAGAGATGCTGTTCCTATTTACCTGTCATGGTTGCTGCTAGAAATCTGCTGCCCTCGATGTCAGGGAAGCTGAAATCCTGCCTTAGACTTCTGATTCAAAAATCAAAATTACACTCACTTTGGAGGATTTCCAAAGATGTTCAAGTTCCAGAGTGTACAGATAATTTCTTTCCCCATCATGGTGATCCAAACTGATCCTTCTTAGCCCTGACCTAGACAGCTTCATTCAGGTGCCAGTCCTAAACTGGAATTCATCTCCTGTTGCAAGTAGTCACTGCCATTGCCAACACCTGGTACTTTCTCTGTGGTTACTGTCACCTGGAGTGCTAATTTCATTACCAGAAAGAGGACTCGAAGCTCTTACTGATGAAGATCAAATACTACAGCCTTCAGTATGGATTATACCACAACACAAAGAAAACAAAAGTCCTCACAACTGGACCAACAATCAACTCATGATAAGAGGATAAAAGATTGAAGTTGTCAAGGATTTCGTTTTACTTGGATCCACGACCAACGCCCATGGATGCAGCAGTCAAGCAATCAAACAACGTATTGCATTGGGCAAATCTGCTGCAAAAGACCTCTTTAAAGAGTTAAAAAGTAAAGATATCACTTTGAGAACTAAGATGCGCCTGACCCAAGCCATGGTATTTTCTTTTTTTTAATTTTTTCCCATACAAAAATTTATACATACATTGTTATGTGAGTCTGATTGCTCTCCCCATACTGTGACAGCACACTCCTCCTTTTGATGATACAAGGTCCCCAACTCTCTGCTTGCTTCCCTTTCCTTTTATCTCTTAAGAGATAAAAAGTGGTGCAGGCCACACCCTAGGGAAACTCCCTTTACATTGGATCAGGGATGTGACTTTAGTAAGGGTGTTATACAATCTCACCCTAATCCTCTTTAACACAGAATTACAATCACAAAATGGAGGACAACCACACAATACTTGGAATCAGGGCCCAGCCAAATTGACATACACGTTTTTGGGGGGACATAATTCAATCCATGACACCACCTGAATATCTTCTTTGCCTATTTTTTAATTGAGTTAGTTGTCTTTTTGTTGTTGAGGTTTTGCAGTATCTTGTAGGTTTTAGAAATTAGACGCTGATCTGATTTGTCGTAGCCAAAAATTTTTTTCCCATTCTGTAGGTTGTCTTTTTACTCTTTTGGTGAAGTCTTTTGATGAGCATAAAGGTTTGATTTTTAGGAGCTCCCAGTTATCTGGTCTCTCTTCTGGTGCTTGTGCATTATTTCTTATGGTTCGTATTGTGTTTATGCCATGTATTAGGGCTCCTAGCATTGTCCCTATTTTTTCTTCCATGATCTTTATCGTTTTTGATTTTATATTTAAGTCTTTGATCCATTTTGAGTTACTTTTTGTGCGTGGCGTGAGGTATGGGTCTTGTTTCAGTTTTTTGCAGATGGATATCCAGTTATGCCAGCACCATTTGTTAAAGAGACTGTCTTTTCCCCAATTAACAGACTTTGGGCCTTTGTCAAGTATCAGCTGCTCATAGGTGGATGAATGTATGTCTGGATTCTCAATTCTGTTCCATTGGTCTATGTATCTGTTGTTGTACCAGTACCAGGCTGTTTTGACTACTGTGGCAGTATAATAGGTTCTAAAATCAATTAGTGTGAGGCCTGTCACTTTGTTCTTCTTGAGTAATGCTTTACTTATTCGGGGCCTCTTCGCTTTCCATATGAAGTTGATGATTTGTTTCACCATCTGATTAAAAAGTGCCAGTGGAATTTAGATCTGGATTGCACTGTATCTGTAAATTGCTTTGGGTAGAATTGACATTTTCACAATGTTGAGTCTACCTATCCAAGCCGTGGTATTTTCAATCACCTCATATGCCTTCAAAAGCTGGACAATGAATAAGGAAGACCAAAGAAGAATTGATGTCTTTGAATTTTGGTATTGGCAAAGAATATTGACTGTACCATGAACTTCCAGAAGAACAAACAAATTTGTCTCGGAAGAAGTACAATGAATAAGGAAGACTGAAGAAGAATTGATGCCTTTGACAAAGAATATTGTATACACCATGGACTGTCAGAAGAATGAACAAATCTGTTTTGGAAGAAGTACAGCCAGAATGCTCCTTAGAAGTGAGGATGATGAGACTTTGTCTCACATGCTTTGGGCGTGTTATCAGGAAGGACCGATCCCTGGAGAAGGACATCATGCTTGGTAAAGTAGAGGGTCGGTGAAATAGAGTAAGGCCCTCTGCAAGATGGATTGACACATTGGCTACAACCACAGGTTCAAACATACCTACTGTTGTGAGGATGGCCAGGACTCGGTAGCGTTTCATTTTGTTGTACCTAGGGTCACTCTGAGTCAGAGCCTACTCGGCAGCACTTAACAACAATAATATGGACAACAGTAGGCTTGGGTATAACAACAATTGTGAGGCTGGCGCAGGACGGGGCAGTGTTTCGTCCTGTTGTTCACAGGGTCGCTGTGAGTCAGAACTGACTCCATGGCGCCTAACAACAGCATAGCACTGCGAAGAATGGTTTCTAACGTTTGTGAAATTGTAAAGCTGCCGCCACGTGCCAGAACCAGAGAGCTGCACACTGCAGAGAATCTTGTGAAATGAAAGTTAAAGCATTCTCGTTAGGCTAACATAGGGCTTGTCCCACAGCAAAGCTCGTGGGTTGCCGAAGCGTCAGAGTTCATGGTCTTTCAATTCACCGGCACTGCTATTTCCCACAAAGCCCATAAATGGACTGTGTTCTCCGATCAGTCAGTACATCTGACCCAGAACCATCATCCTCCCTGTGACATCAAGCCCTGCTGCTAGGGTTTGCTTTTCATGTTTGATCCCATTTCAATCATGCTGAGTCTCTCATTCTTTGGGTGCAGCTGCGTGCATCCGTAGGGCAGATTGGTATCCAGTCTCCATCACAGACTCCCTGACACTCCAGACGTGCACAAATGTCCGGAGAGTGTTCTCGTTTTTGTAAATTCAGGAAGCTCATTGGCCACCATGAGAATAATTATATACTGATGGACCCCTGGTGAACAGGATTTTGCCGAACCTAACAACCTGGAATCACCCAAGCCCTGCTCCAGTCCAGCCAGGACTCCCTATCATGTTTAGAATAGAGGAACGTTAGAAACAATAACTAGTAAAAATAAAGAGAATTGTTAAATAAAGTATGGTGTGACCATATGTGGAATACTATGTGGCCATTAAAGTGTTTTTCAAAGAATGCTTAATGACATAGAAGAATGCTCACGACAAAATTCAAAGCCAACAAACCAGGATTCAAAAGCACAAGATTCAAAATTATATACAGTCCGTATACAGCATGATCTGAGCTGTGTTTCAAAACACACTGTGTGTGTGTAGGTAAGTGAAAAAAATAGAAGAAATAAATATACAGACATAACTATTATATCTAAATGTTGTGTTATATCTAGATGGTGCATTCATAGGTAAATTTCATTTTCTTTAATTTTTTTATATTTTATAAATTATTGCATTGCATATTTTAATAATTATAAAGATGTATTTTAAAAGGTGATTTCAAGTAAAAACAAGTCATAATAAATAATCATGTCATAGTGTCATGAGCCAAAACAAAAATTTTTGTGGAGAATAAATTTTATCTTAAGCAAAACATAGGTTAGATACTAAATAGGAGATCTTCTAAGTATATAACTCCTAAAATTTCAATGCAAAAATATTTTTTCTGAGACATAATAATTTTTCAAAGATAAAATAAGGTAGTTTTCTATGAGGAAATAATAAAAGCAAATATCCCAAACATATAATAATGGCAAGAAAGAGAAGAGAGAAGGGTGCTCCCTCCTGAGTAGTCAAGATCTTGGTGGTGCTGTTTTTTGCAACACACACACACACACACCCACACACACCAGATTTCTCTATAAAGTCTGATCAGGTTTGGAGGAATGTTCTGTGGTGCTTTCAAGCCAGTGTTTTATAAAAATTACTTCATTTATCTTTACCTTTTAGTAACTAATCTGAAATGCATCTTTGGTATTTAAGTAATGGAATGAAAAAATAGAATTTTCTCATAATTAATAAAAGTTTACCTTAATTTCCCTCCTTTTTTTATATTGAGGTATATATGCTCCATTGCTATAGAGTCAATCCTGGCTCATAGAGATCCTGTAGGACAGCGTAGAACCACCCCATAGGGTTTCCAAAGCCATAAATCTTTATGGAAGTAGACCGCCACATCTTTCTCCTGTGGAGCAGCTGGTGGGTTTGAACCACTGACCTTTCGCTTAGCAGCCGAGCACTTTAACCACTTTAATCACCTGGGCTCCTAGATACACATGCTAGATATTAGCAAATAGCATGAACATGGACCTTGCAGCCAGGATATCTTGAGATTTTTAGTAAACAGATCAAAGAGTTGTTCTTGGGTTACTTCAGGGTTTCTTGTGGAGATTATGAGTAATTTTGAATGCTGGCTCTGCAAGAAAGTTCTTCCTCCTCTTTTTTGGCAGAGGAATATTTTTGCAAACAAAAGCAGAGAATGAAATTTGTTCAAAATCATGAAATAACAAAAGGATTTGATGTTGATCTAACTTGCCAAGAACTGCTATGTTTGCATTTGGATTTGGCAGTAATTATTGTTTTACCACTGCAAAGATGTTCTTAAAGGGACTGAACCCAACACAAAATACGAAGCCTGTTGTTACCGTGTAGCAAATACCATTTATTTTCAGTGTTTTACTCCTGATCCATGTACCATTCTGCACAGAGTCTTCATGGGCAGTCATCAACTTATGAATGAATTGTATTCCGGAAGTCTCATTGTAAGTTGGTTGTTTAGCCCTCAGCCTTTACAGATAATGGCTAAGTTTTGGGGATATCCCAGGAAAGGCTATGCAAGCTATCATGCTACTACCTACATTGTATCTACTTCCATTTATAACATCGTATCTACTGGAAAATGAATAGGACTGGCTTGACCTTGTATTCTAGGAAGAGAACTCCTTCCTCAAGTTTAGAAGCCAGAGGGGACACCCCCACAAGCTCCAGGGCAGTGGTGGTGGGGAAGTGCTTAAGTGGTAGGGATGCCAAGAGAGGTGACTTACCTTGAAGACCAATACCTCAACTGTTTTTTCTTTGTTAGGTTAAAGAGCACCTAGTGGTTAAGAACTCAGCTGCTAACCAAAATGTCAGCAGTTTGAATCCACGAGCTGCTACTTGGAAGCCCTATGGGGCAGTTCTACTCTGCCCTATAGGGTCACTATGAGACAGAATCGACTCAACCGCACAGGGTTTGGTTTTGATTTTTTGGAAGTCATAAAGCTCTTTAGATTCCGCAGTCTTTGAAGACCATGAAGTAATATTCCACCAGGACACAGGACTACATGTATGCAACTATATATGTGATTTTTTACAGCTATATATAGAACATAATACCTCAACAACTATAAGAATGTGTCAATGAAAGATCTGCTTCACCCACTACTCCTGAATTTTATGCTGATATCTGCTAGCAATATGTTCATTCATTTTGATCTTGAGGCTAGCAAACATAAAAGATTGTAAGAAAATTTATAGGAGAAAAATTTACAGATAATTCTACTAACTTTTGTTTTTTTAAATGAGAAAAATTGATCCTCTTCTGTTTTAAATGACAATATCCTGGTCCAACTTTTCAAAGCATTGTTTTAAACTCTGAAAGTTTTGAATTAAATGACAAAGAAAAAGACTTACACACTAAAAACGGCAAGATATTGCTGAAAGAAAGAAGACCTAAATAAATGGAAACACATCCTGTGTCTATGGATTGAAAGACTTAATATGTTAAGACGTCAATACAACCCAAAGCAATGTACAGATTCAATGCAATCCCTATCAAAATTCCGAAAGTCTTTTTTTTTTTTTTTTTTGCAGAAATGGAAAAGCCAATCCTCAAATTCATATGGAATTTCAAGGGGCCCTGAATAGCCACAGCAATCTTGAAAAAGAAGAGCAAAATTGGAGGACTCACACTTAACTTAGGAATAAATCTTCATGATCTTGTATTTGGAAATGGATTCTTAGATTTGACGTCAAAAGCGTAAGCAGCAAGAAAGAGAAAAAAATAGATAAATTAGACTTCATCAAAATTAAAAACTTTTATGTATCAGAGGATATTATTAAGAAAGTGAAAAGACAACTTATGGAATGGCAGAAAATATTTGAAAATCATATAGCTGATAAAGGTTTATATCTAGAATGTATGAAGAACTCCTACAACTCAACAACAAAAAGACAACCCAGTTAGAGAATGAGCAAAGGATTTGCTGGACATTTCTCTGAAAAAGATACCCAAATGGCCAATAAGCACACAAAAAGATGTTCAACATCGTTAGTCATTTGAGAAATGCACATCTAAACCACAATGAGATACTACTTCACACCCACTAGGATGGCTATTATACAAAAATGGGAAAATAACAAGTGTTATTGAGGATGTGGCAAAATTAAAACCCTCATGTATTACTGGTGGGGACATAAGATGGTGCTGCTGTTGTGGAAAAGAGTTTATTGATTCCTCAAAAACTTAAACATAGAACTACCATATGACCCAATGTTTCCACTCCTAGGTATATAACCCAAGACTCGAAAGCAGCGACTCAAATACTTACCCACTAATGTTCATTGCAGCATTTTTCACAATAACCACAAGGAGGAAACAACCCAAGTGTCCATCAGAGGATCAATGGCTAAGCAAAATGTGGTACAAACACACGAGGGGAAATGAGCTGTCAAAGAAATGAAATTCTAATACATGTTGCAATCCGGATGGCCCTTGGAAACATTATGGTAAGTGAAATAAGCCAGACACAGAACAACGAATATTGTATGATGCTATTTATATGAAACGTCTAGAATAGGAAGATCCTTAGGAACAGAAAGTAAATTAGAAGTTACCAGGGGCTGGGGAAAGAGAGAGGGAGGAGTTACTGCTTCATAGGTACAGAGATTCGATTTGGGGTGATGAAAAACTTTTGGAAATAGATGGTGGCTTTGATTGTACAACATTGTGGATGTAATTAATGCCACTGAATTATACACTTAAAAATGGTTAAAATGGCAATTTTATATTATATATACACTACCACAATAAAAAAAAAGAATAACAAAAGAGGCAAGGAAGGGAGGGGCTGGCTCACCCCAACCTTACAGATAGTGACCCTCCTTAGTGTATCCAGAATCCCTGAAGACCAAAGTAGGACAATAGACTGGACAATAGAGCTTCCATTACAGAAAGTTAATAAATATGGCCAGATCCAAAGGTGGCATACATAGATACTGTTTGTCTCCTTGCAGGATACACAGGCATACACTAAACACCAAAAAAGATAGGTCAAATATACTTATTGCCTTTAAGTCAATTCAGACTCAGCACGACCCTATAGGACAGTGTAGAACTGCCCCGTAGGGTTTCCAAGGAGCAGCTGGTGGATTCAAACTGCCGACGTTTTGGTTGGCAGGCATAGCTCTTAACCACTGCACCACCAGGGCACCAGGTCAAATATAGAGAGACAAAAAATAGTTTTCTAAACTAATTTCTTACCTCAATTCTAGTTCATTCAGATTACTTGAAGGAGGTTGTCAAGCAACCAAACCATCTATTTTAATGTGAAGAGGAAAAAATGCTTAGCATTGAGCAGGAGAACGTGACGATGCTCATTGACTGTCTTGAAATACTTATCGAGTGAAAACTGAAGACCGGACTCCTGTGTACCACGAGGGAGGAGGCGGCTACAAGCCCTTTCGCTGTCAGCAGCCCCACCAACGGAGAACGTCCTGTGCCTGTGGATACCTGGAGTACTTTCAGTGCTAATTCCCAATCCTTAAGTTACAAGTTTTTCTCCTTTTCCACCATCAGCACATTTCAACTATCAGTCATAACTTTCAACAATTTATTTCTACCATTTTGTATATATTTTTTCTTTTCCCTCAAAATTTAATACATACTCAAACTTAAGTCCAAAAGGGTATGACTGAAACTCAAGATAACACGTTGCTCATGACTAATTATTTACACCTGCTACGGTTACCATATCTCTAGTCTCATTTCTCCAATCATGGGATGGCACAGGACCGGGCAGGGTTTTGTTCCATTGCACGTGGGGTCTCTGTGAGTCAGTGGCCAACTCAACAGCAGCTAACAACATCTCCAACTTTTCTTTTAATATTTACTTAAAATAATGGCAAAATGTGGTAAAATATTCAAATAATTGTATGAACACTTCTGAACAAAGCAAGAAAGCAGCGTAACTGAAACCAAGATGTTGATTGGCCAACAGGGTCTCCCTGAGACACTTCTAAATGTGTATTCATCAGCTGGTAAGCAAAAAGTTCAAAGTCTGCAAACTGAGATCATCATTATATGATGTACAAAAGTTCTGGTTCTTTTAAAGCCATCCAGGTGGTTTGTAAGTCAAGGGATTACCTTTACTCCTTCTTCATATCCTTCAAGCCACAAAGTGAGTAAATCTCTCTTTTTTTTTTTAATTTTTTAAAATATCAGACTCTTCATTAGAATGCTATGAAGAGTGAATTATCCGTCAATATAAATTCATCTATGTCAATATGAGACAGAAAAAAATACATGTTCACACACACATACACATGCACACACACACTGGACAATGATAAGCAAGACTGAAGAGGAATTGATGCCTTTTAATTATGGTGCTGTTGAAGAACATTGAAGATAGTATGGACTGCCAGAAGAACAGCCAGAATGCTTCCTAGAAGAGAAGATGATGAGACTTCATCTCACATACTTTGGACATGTTATCAGGAGGGACCAGTCCCTGGAGAAGGACATCATGCTTGTTGAAGACACTCAACAAGGCAGATTGACACAGTGGCTACAAAAATGGGCTCAAACATAGCAAAGATTGTGAAGATGGTATCTTTAATATTCTTCGCCAACACCATAATTCAGACGCGTCAGTTCTTCAGTCTTATCATTGTCCAGTTTTCACATGCATATGAGGTGATTGAAAATACCATGGCTTGGGTCAGGCACCCCAAGTGACATCTTTGCTTGTTCACATTTTAAAGAGGTCTTTTGCAGCAGACTTGCCCAGTGCAATACATCATTTGATTTCTTGACTGCTTCTTCCATGGGTGTTGATAGTGGCTCCAAGTAAAATGAAATCCTTGACAACTTCAATATTCTCTCCATTTATCATGATGTTGTTTATCGGTCCCGTTGTGAGGATTTTTGTTTTCTTTACGTTGAGGTGTAATCCATACTGAAGGCTGTAGTCTTTGATTTTTATCAGTAAGTGCTTCAAGTCCTCTTCACTTAAGGCAAGCAAAGTTGTGTCATCTGCATATCACAGATTGTTAATGAGTCTTCCTCCAATCCTGATGCCGTGTTCTTCTTCATGTGCCAGAGTTCATAACAGATCTATAAAAGGAGGGGAAGACACTAAGACTTAAAAATTAAATAAGTAATTTAAGTCACCATGGTGCCAAAGTGGATCCAGAATTTGAGTTCCTGATTGCCTTTCTGTGAAACAACACCTTCAGACCCTGCTTTTCTGCAGTAAATCTGAGGTGCAACGTAGAAAATCTGTGATGTACTCTCATGTTGTCCTCAATTTCTAGATAGCCAGGAGGCTATTTAAAAAAGGACACTAATAACTAGTATGGATTATTTCATTTTTAACATGTCCTTCTGATCAGAGCCTGTACCACGTTAGCCCGTGGAAGGTAGATTTTATTACTTACAAGAAGAAGTGGACAGTATATAAGAGGTGAGTAGCCCTGCTGGATCAAAAGCTATCCAGGCAGAGATAAAGGCTTTTCCATGCACACTCCACTTTGTGTCACGGGTGAAAGACTTAAGTAGGACAGTTACATAACATGCCATCCCTCCTAGCTTCTGGAAACTGTCCTGGTGGAGATAGATTCTTTCATGCAAGCCCTCCACCTGGCATCATGGCTGAGGGACACAATGGGAGCCTACCTTCTGCCGTTCTCCCCCAGCCAGGTAGGTCCACTTCGGTGGACTGTAAACTTATGCTCTGTGTGCCCCACCTGCACCATCGCTGAGGAGACGAAGAAAACTTCCTCTCCCAGCTTTTTTCCTACTCCAGCCTAGTGACTAATTGTATCTTTTTAGCCTGCTCACAAACATCCTACTGCATCATGCCCTACTTATTTCCTGACAAGTTGGGGGTGGTTAGTCCAGAATTGAATCTTTTTAACCCTACTAACAGACATTAAGGACTAAGGTGTGCCAGACCCAAGCCATGATATTTTCAATTACCTCATATGCATGCAAAAAGCTGGACAATGAATAAGGAAGATTGAAGAAGAATTGACACCTTTGAATTATAGTGTTGGAGAAGAATATTGACTATATCACAGACTACCAGAAAAATGAACAAATACATCTTGGAAGAAGTACAGCCAGCGTGCTCCTCAGAAGCAAGAATGGCGAGACTTTGTCTAACATACTTTTGACATGTTATCAGGAGGGACCAGTCCCTGGAGAAGAACATCATGCTTGGTAAAGTAGAGGGTCCATGAAAGAGAGGAAGACCCTCAAGGAGACGGATTGACACAGTGGCTGCAACAAGATACTCAAGCATAACAACGATTGTGAGGATGGCACAGGGCTGGGCAGTGTTTCGTTCTGTTGTACATAGGGTTGCTATGAGTCAGAATCGACTCGACAGCACCTAACAACAACAACAAACATCAGTCTTCGTGGGGAGAGGGGAGGGTTGTTCTGAGGCCTGAAGTTGCCAGCAGGGAGAGGAACTGAGAAAATCATGGCCGTCTGGCTGGTCCAAAGGACTGCCTCCTCACGCTTACCCATGCCTTGTGCTCTTACCACCAAATTCGATCCCTTGTTTTAAGTCAATTGAACTAAGACAGATGACGTTCAAGCATCTCCATCAGTTTGACCAAAGACCAGGTTTTGTGCAAGTGTAAAGTTTAGCACATTCATCTATACATCTACCTAGTATACACTGAACAGAGCTGGTTTTGATATATAGACAATACTGAGGATTTTCCAACTCATAGCGACCCTATAGGACAGTGTAGAACTGCCCCATAGAGTTTCCAAGAAGCTGCTGGTGGATTCAAACTGCCCAACTTTTGGTTAGCAGCTGAACTAGGGTCACTATGAGTCGGAATTGACTCAACGGCAACGAGTTTGGTTTGGTTTTGAGGATTTTGAAGTCTTATGGAGAGGTCACGTCACCCCCCAACCCCAGTAATACAATCTAACAACACATATTCATTAGTGTAGTGAATAATATTTGAAATATTGATTTAAGCTTCCATTCCTTAAAATTCCTTTAACATTGCCTTTCTTCTCTCTACTCAAGCAGCTGTAACATCTTTCATCTCCACTGAAAAGGAGTCAGACGTAAGCTAAAACCAAAACGCCTTTGTCTAGCAGAGGTTTGTCCTGAGAGCCACAGCACCTGCAAGATAAAATATTTTCTGAATTTCAGAAACTTGGCTGTAATTATAAAGAACCAAAGCCTGAAGGAGGAGGACATAAAGTTTACCCACAAACAATACACGTGGGGAGGAGAAAAGATGAAGAGCCCACTTCCAGCCACACACGAAGAGGGTAAAAAGTGCTTTCTTGGCCCGGGGAAAAGAACTTCAAAGGGGAAAGGAGAGCAATAAAGTGGGTTTGTGAGTGTCTCTGGACATTGGTCCCACTCCTGACCTTGGGTTAGTCCAGGTGGAGACAGGAGCTGGAAATCCAAGACGGGCTTTGGTGACTCAAGGCAAGATAGGACTTGGCCTTCCTTGAGGAGTTCTGCATCCATGTTAGCACCAAAAAATACTGAAAGAGATGTCCAGACAGCTGATCCAAGAGCAGAAGTGGACCCCAGGGAGACACAGGGACAGCAAGAGAACATTACTGTGGCCCCTGAGAGGGGCATGGCAATGGCAGCCAGGCCAGTGGACCTGAAGGAAGCTGGGATCTGGCTCCGGGGCAGAGGACCCAGTGTGGCCAGCACAGGATGGATCATCAGAGTCCATGGGAAAACCATGGTCATTTCAGCACGTGTAGAGGACATGCACCCAGAGGCTTGGTGGGATGAGTAGCTCAGCAGCTGCCAGAGGTAGACACAGGATGATGGAGAACAAATCATCCTCTTCACTTGACCTGGCTGAGAGTTAAATTCCCTTCACTCTGTAACTTACATCACCTCCTGGGTGGGAGGAAGGAGTTAAGGGAGAATATGGAAGTGACTGAGAAGGTAACCATAATCCACTGAAACTTCAAACCCCAAGTGCCTGTGTTAACCTTGAATCAGAAAATTACTCTTATCACTACCAAGTGGAAATGGGGACTCAAAATCTAGTTCAATTACAGACAAATGAAGGAAGTTCCAGTTTTGCACACCTGCATTTAAGGTCTATAAAATTTTCACTCAGCGTGTCTGTCATTTCTGCGTTGAGACGTTCTCTTGCACTCACTCTCAGAGGTTCCTCACTGTCCATTCACCGTAGTCTTTCTTCTTCCTTCTGCCTCTGTTTACTCACATTCACGTCTCTGCTCTTTTTCCACCACAGTCGCTGGAGAACTCCAAACTCTGCTTCTGTAGTGTGCAGAGCAAGTCAACACTCCAGATCCTTCTCTCATCACACGCAAACTTGCTAATTCTGCTGCGGCACAGAGCCAACTTCCATTGAGCAGAAGCTTTGCTCAGAAGTCAGTTGGGGTTGTGAGTAGCATGCTTTTCCTTCTACAACTATGTGCCAGTAATGTGCTGGTTGCTTTATATACTTCGCCTCAGAAGTAAGGAAATTGGCAGTCAGAGGCTCAGAAAAGCAAAGCAAAGGTGATGTAAGTCAGTCTAGGAAGCACTGAGTATGGTTTACGGTGATGGGAGATTGGGCAGTGGATACTAGTGATGGTTGCATGACATTATTAACGTAATTGTTGTCACTGCATTGTACATGTAAACATGTTGATTTGGCAAATATTGTGTTATATATATTTTTACAAGAATTTTTAAAAAAGGGAGACATAGGTCTGCCTATACCCAAATCCTGCCTCGTTAGCTACTCTGCTGCAAAAGAAGACTAGCTTTTGCTTATGTGCTTGCTTATTAGGGTCCTGGAGGATTAAGTCTTGATCATTTCATTTCTTCAGAAGGCTTGAATTCCTTCCAGTCTGCTTCCCTTGATTTACCAGTTAATGAAATGACTGATGGCGGACAGGCTCCGTCTCTCCAGCTTGAGCGAGCGCACTATCTGCCTTTCACTCTGGCAACTCTCTCCGTAGTACCATCAGCCTTCTGCCTTCTGAGGCCTGAGAGAATCTTTTAATTCCCCTTTGATGAGGAGAGTCATTTCCTGCTTTAAGTTTAAACTGAAGTTTGATCATTTCCTATACATCTCTCTGGGAGAGATGGTTTTATTGGTTAATTAGTCCACTTCCCTGTGGACTACCAGGGTCACCCAAACCAGTCTGCAACCTCCTTTGAGGAAAATGCCTCAAAAAGAGAGCTGAACTACACTAGGTCCCTACCAATGTTCTCACATAATGGATGGGGAGAAAGAGTTGTAGAGAAATAGGTAGGACCACAAAAAATATTTTGTCCTAGTCTGGAAAGCTGTGTGTTTGGAAACACCTAACAGATGGTAAAAAGGTGAACACTTCATGTATTTTCTAATTTCTAATAGGACTGAAGAAAAGAAGGCATTGCATTTAACTTTGGCAAACTAATTATCAATTTTATATATTTTAAGATCATTTTCAGTCTAAAAATTAACAAGTAGTTTTTGAGATTTACTGAAAACAATAATAGCTAGAAAAATAGCTAGCCTTTCATGAGTTAATAAGCTGTGCTACAATAAATAACTACAGTGAGGTCCATTAAACTCAAAACCAAACTCGATGAATTTCTCTGCTTAAAAAACGTTTCCTTTATCCCAGGAATACAGGTTGGTTTAACATTCAAAATCAGTCAATGCCAAAATGTACATCAACAGACAAATGGATAAAGAAAATGTGGCATATACAGACAGTGGAATATTATTTAGCTATGAAGAGATAAGAAGTTCTGATACACGCTGTGACATGGATAAACCTTGAAAACATTATGCTAAGGGAAATAAACCAGACATGAAAGGACAAATATTGCATGACCCCACTTTTATAAAATAACTAGAGTTGGCAAATACGTAGAGTCAGAAAGTTGATTAGTGGTTACCTGGGGCTTGAAGGAGCGGGAAGTGGGGAGTTATTGCTTAATGGGTGCAGAGTTTCTGTTTGGGGTGATGGAAATTTTTGGAAATAAAGAGTGGTGACAGTTGCACAACATTGTGAACATTATTAATGCCACTGAACTGTACTTACAAATGGTTAAAATGGCCAACGTTACGTTATATATAGTTAACCCCAATAAAAAAAGAAAGAATGAAATCAAACCCACATCCACTTGACTCTTGACTTCAGACTCTGGCTCTTACAACTAAGACTGACTTTCTAGATGAAGCAACCGTGGGAACCTACTGTTATCTCGTTGATACACTGTATTAAACACAGGGGCAGATTGACCAGTCAGCAAGGTATACACAGGCTTACAGTAAGCAAGGCACACACGGGTTTATTGGGTAATACCCGTGCTCATTGGGTAATCCATCTCTGATATTTCAACAGTTACTTACTTATTCATTAATGCAGAATGCAAGGTCTCTCTTCAACACTACTCTAAGGCTAATTTGATTTTCCACATGACTTTCAAAGTAAATAAGCTGTTGTTTTTTAAAGTACCCGTTTCTCATTAGTTCAGATATCCCCAAATTAATACGAATGAAAAAGACGCTATCATATTGACACATCACTAAACGTGACATCAAGACTTGCGTGGCATGCTGTCCCTCTATGCACATTTCCTCAGCGCCCACCTGGGCACAGGTTTTACGCAAAAGAGACAGGAATGTACACAGCTGCCCACGCACAAAGGCAGATTGTGATAAGATCGAGGGACACTGGGTAATTGGAGAGCAGAGGATGAAGGAGTTAAATCCCACTGGGGGTATAGCTGGCAGGTTTTTCTGGCAAGGTATCCATTGAGCTGGGGTTGGAAAGATGAAAAAAGATTTCGAGAAGCAGAAGACATTCCATTCAGCCCTGGGGACTGGAGTGAGGCCTTACACACCAAGGACCTACACACAAGCCTCATTCTCCCAAGGAAGACCCAGTCAGAGTCTTCATCTGTCTGTAAATTGTTAGGTAGATTTAAGCATTTTGGAAAGATCCTTGATCACCGAATAAAATGTTTTTGCTCTTTAAAAAAAAAAAAAAGTCACATTTTATTGGTGTTACTAAAAAAGTAAAGCTGTACAGTAAGATCTCTAATGGGCAAATTTGTGTCAACAAATGATCCAATATCACCCCATGTCATCAGATGCTATGTAAGTTCTGAGGTGAAGTGTGTGAAGACCTTGTCTCAAAGGACTTGGAAGAGTTGTGCAGGGAGGTTGGAATCATCAGGAAAAGCTGACATGGGAGAACATGGCATTAATAGTTTAGATTGGATGGTAGTTGGATGGTGAAAGTAGAGGCACAGGGCTGGTAATAGAAGTGTGCCTAGGCAGTGTTTGCTTCAAGTCTTGTTGGAATTGATTACACTCCTCACCCTCCCCCACCTGTCCACACACAGAGTGAGGACACCTTCTCACACACCTTCTTCCTAACTTACGGGACAGCAACCTCAAAGCCCAGTATTGGAGAATGAAAAGGCCATACATAACACAGAGATCCCTGGGGGTCCTGGCCCCCTGCAGAGCTGAGACGAGCAAAGAAGACCAAGGTGAGCGAGATGTATGTCCCGGGGCCGCATCTTTGTGTTTCTGCCAATTTCAATTAAAGAACTAATGGTGGTGGTTGTACTGGCAATGGTGACGGTGGAAAAAGCCGCTGTGTGTCTGTCATACCAGCAGCAGTGACCAGGAGCAAATTATTGGCTCTAACCTGGCGTATGCAAAGCCACTGATCAAGAGGGTTCTGTGAGGCAGTGTTCTACCTTAGTAGAGGAGAGGGAACTGACTGAACACCGACTGGTTGTTACGAAGAGCCACTCGGAGGTCTAGCCACAAAGGACTCCAGTGTCCCCCTGGGGTAGGACAGTTGACATTTGCCTCCGAAAAACAGCCAGCCAACCTCATGACACCGGGTGTCATCTGACTATTAAAGAGTAAAAGGTAGGGATCTGTGAGCCTTTCTTTGTAACTCCCTCAGAATTTGCTTTTGTCTGTCCAATTAAGTTGCCTTACATGAGATGTTTTCAAGAGTCTCATCTGTGATGAAATTCTAGAACTAAATGAAATAGCTTAAACCATCCCTATCCAATACAGCATCCTGCCAAAATGGAAATATTGTATACATGCTCTGTCCAATATGGTAGCCACTAGCCACATGTGGCCATCGAACACCTGAAATGTGGTTAATATGACTAAATTTTTTATTTTGTTTAATTTTAGTGATAGGCGACAGTTCTTACCTTTCCTGATGCAGTCTGCAAGTCTGTCGGTGGCGTATAATGTTTCCTGTCTGTGTAAGTTTAACAAACTAACTAAATTCTATGACAAAAAAAGCACCAATAGCTTTGTGTTCTATACTTGGGGACTGAGGTGCACCTGACCCAAGCCATGGTATTTTCAATTGCCTCATCTGCGTGTGAAAACTGGTAAGGAAGACCGAAGAAGAATTGGTGCCTTTGAATTATGGTGTTGGCAAAGAATATGGAACATACCATGGACTGCCAGAAGAACAAGGATCCCTGGTGGTGCAGTGGTTAAGTGCTTGGCTGCTAACTGAAAGGCCAGCACTTTAAACCCACCAGCCTCTCCTTGGGAGAAAGATGTGGCAGTCTGCTTCCGTAAAGATTTACAGCCTTGGAAACCCTACAGGGCAGTTCTACTCTGTCCTATGGGGTCACTATGAGTCAGAATTGACTCGACAGCAGTGAGTTTGGCGAGAAGAATGAACAAATCTGTCTTGGAAGAAGTACAGCCAGAATGCTCCTTGGAAGTGAGGATGGCAAGTCTTCCTCTCAGATACTTGGCCATGTTATCAGGAGGGACCAGTCTCTGGAACAGGACATCATGCTTGGTTAAGTAGAGGGTCAGTGAAAAAAAAAGACCCTCAGTGAGACAGATGGACACAGTGGCTGCCACAGTGGGCTCAGACATCAACGATTGTGAGGACGGCGCAGGGCCGGGCCGTGTTTCGTTCTGTTGGACATGGGGTCACTATGAGTTGGAACTGACGGGATGGCTCCCAACAACAGCAACATGCTTGAGAGCATCTCAGAGCTGGCTTAATTCTTTCTTAGTCCTCTTGTTTTTTCTGGTTAACACAAAGAGAAAAATTTAGAAATACAACATTGATTTTTTTTTTTCTTTTCAAAAGGAAAACCTACTGATTTCATTAAGGTTAAAAAAAACTTTCTGTCCACTTCTATTTAGTGAGCTTATTGACAAGGCCACCATGTTATCGGTGATGCTGACGCATTGACATCACATAGTTTCTGTGCTTTTCAGACGGAAGCTCACGCCTGGTTCAAAAGAGCTGTGGAAGATCCTAAGTTCTGAGTTCAGAGCGATAGCGTACACCCCTCTTGTCATCCCACCCTTAGCCATAAACCTGCTGCTATATGGCATGAACAGCAATGCTGTAAAGAAATACAAAATAATATGAACATTTACATAAAAAATCCCGATGAACTCTTCAGTAATGCTGCATCCTTCTCCTCCCCTTCCTTCCTCCCCCTTCCTTTTCTCTTTCCCCTTCTCGTTCTCCTTCTTGCTAAATTTTGACCTTATTAACTTTTAGAAATAAGCATCTCATCTATAACGTCTGAAGATCTTAACATTTAATTTACCTTAGGTTCACCATCAGTCTTCATGACAATGCTGGCAAAAGATACAGAGTCTCTGTGAGCTCATTTCACATGGTAGGTACCTGGTGAATGTTTGTGAATTAACCAGTTATTCAGATCAGCAAATATTTACTGAGCTAGACTCTGCGGAGATGCAGAGAAGAAAAGGTCTCTGTCCTCAAGGAGCACTGACCTTGCTGAGGAGACTCGGTGCAAACATCTGAAGGAGCTTAGAGTCAACGGTACAAGAATTAAGTTCAGGATAATAATAAAAGAGGTAGCATGGAGTTAATTGTCAATTAAGTGATGGGTAGTTGGTAGGAAAGGACTTCTGAGCAGATTGCAGTTATCCAAGCAGAGATGACTAAGCAGATGTTTTATAGAGAAGGTGGTTTGAATTGGGTCTTAAAGGGCACCCAAGTTTCAGGTGACAAAAATGGTTAAGCTTAAGTGTTGGACTACTAGCTGAAAGGTTGGTGGTTTGAACCCACCTAGAGGCACACGGGGATCTGCTTCCAAAAGGTCGCAGCTTGAAACCCCTGTGGAGCAGTTCTACTCTGCACACACGTGGTCGCCATGAGTCAGAATCAACTCAAAGGCAACTAACAGCAACAAAGCTTTAGGTGGGTGAAGAGGATGCGTTACTGATGGGGAGGCTGCTCTTAAGGCATGAGGATGGGGAGATTCAAAGGTTTCCTGACTGAGAGCTTGTTTTTCTATTAAATATCTTTACTGGAAAGGATGTCTGGGGTGAAGTTGCTTATGTCAGAGCAACCAGTGGTCTTTAATTATAGATCTCAAATAATCAAAAGATCTCAAAGTACTCTTGAGGATTTTAGAGACTAAAAGAAATTAGCTAAAATTCCATTTTTTTAAATCAGAGAGCTGCTTTTTTCTGATTTTAAAAACTACCCATAATACAAAAATACACTATAAAAATATCATTTGAGAAAATAATTATCTTTGCCTGCAGTTTTGTCTGAGTAAAATGTAAAGTTTAGCTATAGTCTGTGTTTATGAGTTAAAGTAATATTATTTGAGTAATCAGTAAGTTAACTGATTCCCCATGAATATGAATGCTCATAGTACTTTTCAATATGATGTGTTCAAAAATCTTTTCAAATCAAGAATTCCAAGTAATTTTGTCTTTTATAAGCCCACCTTGTTTTTTCTAATTCAGCCTTCTTAAATTGAGAGTATGGGCTATGTGTGGAGTAGTAGTTTTTTATTTCTCTTTCATTCATTAGCAGCGTATCCATTTTACAAGTTGTTCCTCTCATTCCAATACCTTGATGTCCACTTTGGTTTTGGAAGTCCACAAAGAACCTTGTTACAAGGCAGTTCCAGCCAGAGCTTGTACCCTAAAGACAATGCTGTGGGAGGTTCCTTTCTCTGTGCATATCCATAGTGAAGCTACAACCAGTTGGTTGGTATTGTTCTTGTTCTTAGAAGTAGATTACCTGGTTTCAAAAAACACGCTTTTCTGTCTTAAGAATGAGACGAGGACAAAAACTTTCCATTTGCTGAGGGAGTCTAATAAATGAATAAACTTTTTTTATGAAAAAAAAGTATCTATCATTGGAGGACAGTTTGTCATCCTCCTCCCAAGTCAGGCTAGAGGCACATGTCAAGGCATACTAAGAATAGATTTTTTTTTCTGTTTAATGTAGCTTGTGTGAGGCAGCTGCAAATCCTCATTTTCATGGAAACAATCCCACACCCTTGTTCACCCCAAAGAGTTCTTTTCTTCCAACTAAGAACAGATTTTTTTCCTTTCACAGGATCATAGAATTTTGAGAGATTGTTTGGTCCAGTTCTCTCACTTTATAAATGGAAGAACAGATAAGGATAAAGCAGAAAAATAGTACGAATCTACCCACATATCCCCTTTCCTACCCTGTACTCACAGGCAAACCACCCTCCAGCAATATGAAGCTTTTCTAAAAGATCTGGTGATTTTAAGCCTCCATATTTTGGCACAGATAACTCCTCTTGCCTGGAATAACCAGCTCCTCCCTCATCAGAACATGCCTGCTCTTCCTTCAAGACCAATTCAAGGTCACCTCATCTATGAAGCCATCCCAGTTCTCTGAGATAAGTGCTATCTTCACCCGCCATGCTCTCCTAGAGTACTCAGTTGATACCTCTGTCGTGACACTCATCTTGATGTTTTATGATAATCTGTTCCATGCTCATCTTCCCACTGGATCATGATAGTCTTGTGCTCAGTTCTTCATTTTTATAGATCCGTCACTTATTACTGTGTCTGATCCAAACCAAAACCAAACCCATTGCCGTCAAGTCGATTCCGACTCATAGCAACCCTGTAGGGCAGAGTAGAACTGCCCCATAAGGTTTCCAGGGAGCAGCTGGTGGGTTCGAACTGCTGACCTTTTGGTTAGCAGCCGAACTCTTAACCACTGCGCCAGCAGGGCTCCCTGTGTCTGATAGGTAATCGATAATTAGTAACTATGAATAGTTGGGCAGAACTTGAGTGCAGCTCTCCTGGCCTCCAACAAATTGATCACGTGTTCTCGGATCTGCTGCTTATCTAAGCTGAATTCATTACTTGAATACATTTCTGAGCCCCACACCTTTTGGAAGATAAACTAAATCAGCGTGATTGCTTGGTCTAAAGCTTCTTTGACATGTTTGTTGAATAAATTATTCACCACCAACTATTAGACATTACATTCAAGAAGTTAAAGGAGCCCTGGTGGCACAATGGTTAAGCACTGGGCTGCTAACTGAAAGGTTGATGGTTCAAACCCATCCAGTGGCTCCAAGGGAGAAGAGACCTGGTGATCTCCTTCTATAATGAATACAGCCTAGAAAACCCTATGGGGCAATTCTACTCTGTCCTGTAGGGTAGCTATGAGATGGACTTGACACGATGGCACTCAACAGCAAGGCCGTTTAGGTTTCACCTTAGTAGAATTTAATCACTGGACTCAGAAATTAAAAAAATAATAATTATAAAATAAAATAAGAGAGTTTGATTATTTTTGCCTTTTGTAAGAAGTTTCTTCTTCCCTTGTTAACTAGATACATTTAGGTTTCAAAATAGAGTTTTTGCCTTTTGTAACCGCTTGCCCTCACGCCCTGGGAAGTACTCCCTCACTTATAAGCTCTCCC
Organism: Dugong dugon; assembly: GCA_030035585.1. Taxonomy (NCBI): domain Eukaryota; kingdom Metazoa; phylum Chordata; class Mammalia; order Sirenia; family Dugongidae; genus Dugong; species Dugong dugon. The sequence continues at coordinate 77,743,892 of CM057476.1, forward strand.
GGCAGGTATAGTAGGGACCAGCAAGGACAGAGTCTAAGATTGTACCATAGAAACCTCTAAGGCGCTTCCAAGCACAAGATGTTGAAATTTTAAAACTTAATTTTTTAAAGTCATCTCTATCCTTATCTTCCAGCCCAGTGGTAAAATGGGAATTATTTACTCTGGGAACTCTGAGTGCGTTGCTGATGAATCATTCCTGCTGTGACATGAGGCCCAGCACTGGGTCTCGGTGTGTTCTCTCCACGGCCATCACTGGGTTTATGTGTTTATTTAAAATGAGCCCAAGTGGTGCCAACATTTCAGCCCTTATGGAAAGGCCACTAGCCTGTCTGAGAGGGGAGCTCATTAGGAGTGCTGGACAAATCTTTTGGATAAAAATCAAAGCCTACAAACAGCTTGGTATAAGCCAACTCTGAAGCACGCAGGAGCCAAAAATAAATGCAGTGGATTGGCAAAGGCTCAGGGCTCAGAAGTTAGTCTTTGAAACTTCTAGTGTAAGTTTCAAACTTTCCCTATAAACTGAAAATATTAATAATTTGCAACTCTTTAGAGTGCTATGTAGCAGGTCCCTGGAGAAAAATACAGAAATTCTAAATGTTATTCTTATCTATTTTTTCCTCCCTTAGGCCAGTTGCAGTATTCATGTTTTAGATATGCAGAGAAAAGTCTTTACCGTATGATTTGTAATTTCCTATCGAGCATTTTCCTGGAGGTGAGATCCTGTCTCTTCACATATAGTGCTACCACATCTTTTCTTTCCAGAAACACAAAAAGATTCTAGAATGTGTATATCCGTATCCGTACGCACAAGCATGTTTTGCGCTCGTCTTTAGTTTCTCTAAGTGCACATGTGTGCATCTGTGTTGTTGTTGTTGTTGTTAGGTGTCATCGAGTTGGTTCTGACTCATAGCGACCCTATGTACAGCAGAACTTTACCAAGCTCCTGATAACACATCCAAAGTAGGTGAAAGGAAATCTTGCCATTCTTGCTAATAAGGAGCATTCTGGCCGTACTTCTTCCAAGACAGACTGGTTTATTCTTCTGGCCGTCCGTGGGATATTCAATATTTTTCGCCAACACCATAATTCAAAGGCATCCATTCTTCTTCCGGTTTCTTTTATTCACTGTCCAGCTTTTGTATGCCTATGAGGCAATGGCTTGGGTCAGGCGCACATTAGTCCTCGAAGTGACATCATCTCATATATATGTACATACACGCACACACATTTGTACGTATATATGTATTGTTGTTATTGTTAGGTGCCGTTGAGTCGGTTCCAACTCATAGCAACCCATGTAGAGCAGAAGGAAACGCTGCCAGGTCCTGCACCATCCTCACAATCGTTGCTATGTTTGAGCCTGTTGTTGCAGCCACTGTGTCAACCCATCTTGTTGAGGATCTTCCTCTTTTTTGCTGACCCTCTACTCTACCAAGCATGATGTCCTCTCCAGGGACTCTCTATACGTATACATATGTGCATAGATATAGATGGAGAAGTCATGTGGGCGTGAGAGACAAATCTATAAAAGTTACATTTTAAACAAACTGCCAGATACATTGTATTGACTACTAGAGGGCTGTGACAGAAGCTTCTGAAGTAATCACCTAATAATAATATGTAGTGTGTTGCTTCATTCCTCATTCCAGTCATGCCTACACATACTATTTCACCTGCAAACAAAGGTAGAGACCCAACTGGGGAAAGATAGCCATACGTGTCTGTCCTGGTCAGGGCAGGAAATAACTCCAAAAAATCTCATGAGAGCCATACTTGTGACTGCAGCAGGCCAGTTTGGTAGAGTCCAGATGTTTATAAACTGATGACTTTGAATTGTTATCTGAACCAGAACCCTGATGCTAAGCACTGGCTCATCATTTCATCCTTTATTCCACTCCAAGATTTAAGGTGATATGTCTTTATACCTCAGACGTAACAGGAGAGGAAACAAAAACCCCACCAGTTTCCCAGTTACCCTGACAAAACCCTTAAGTAATAATGGTTTTATCTATTTCCTAGTCTTCTCCTTCAGGCAACAAAGGAAGATACACGATCACTCTTTTAAAGCTTTCGCTATAGAAACCCTAGCTTTCAAATATTGTGTTGCTGTGAATACAGGTCTAGTGGGAATAGTTTTTAACATCAAGCACTTATTTACTTTCTCTCTCTACAGCAGAACACCGGCACTGAGTAGACCACAAGGAGTCAGGCTCTGTAAGTCGAGACCCTGGGATGCGCAGAAGCAGCTGCCGCAGACTCACGTTGCTTCCCCGCCTTAACCCAAGCTACCACGATGTGGGACAGCAGTTAACTTTCCCAAATATTCTATGTGAAAAACTTTTTCTTTTTCTGTTTTGAAAATAAGAAGGATGTCCCTTTCAATGAAGTGTTCTCTGAGGAGCTTTAAGTACAATGAAAGGCAAGCAGAGGCAGGTGAGGAATCAGTGATGGGAAATACAACAGCATTTGGCAATTTGGGTAAGTCTGCCCCTTCCTTTCGCCATGGTGACACACCGTAACTGGATGTGATCTACACTTCCTCTTCCTCTGTGAAATGATTTACCACCCCCTGCCCTCTGAGCCAGTCATCTGACATATGTACAACCTTGTCTGGGGTCAAGTGATTCTGTTCCGAGAGATGCACTTTAAATCTAAGAGTTTACTTTCTCTCGCTGACCTCCACACCCAGTGAAAGTGCCTAAGGTAGCGAAGCTTTCCAGGACGTTAGTGTCACAAGATGTTGGACACTGTTACGCAGAGTCAGTAATGATTACCCAAGCCTGAGTAAGCTGTGTGGGAATTCAGCTCTGTCATTCATCATAACCCAATTTTCTGGGAGGAAATCCCAGGAAAAGATTTACTTTACAATACTAAAACCTCACTTTGTGTTTTAGAAGAAAAGGATGCCCCTTGTTAATAAAATTTAATAGGTAAAATGTATATCCTTTAATTTTCAGAAATCTCATTCCCTAACTTTCATAGCCAGATGACAAGTCATGACTTCTTCCAATATGTATGACAAGATAATAGCTTCTAAGAAGAATCTGTAAACTGAGCAAATAATCCGAGAAGCTGGACTACATGAAGAAGAACTTGGCATCAGGACTGGAGGAAGACTCATTAACAACCTGAGATATGCAGATGACACAACCTTGCTTGCTAAAAGTGAAGAGGACTTGGAGCGTTTACTGATGAAGATCCAAGCCTACAGTTTTTAGTATGGATTACACCTTAACATAGAGAAAACAAAAATCCTCACAACTGGACCAATAAACATCATGATAAATGGAGAAAAGATTGAAGTTGTCAAGGGTTTCATTGTATGTGGATCCACAATCAACACGCAAGAAAGCAGCAGTCAAGAAATCAAACAATGCATTACACTGGGCAAATCTGCTGCAAAAGACCTCTTTAAAGTGTTTAAAAGCAAAGATGTCACACTGGGGACTAAGGTTTGTCTGGCCCGAGCCATAGTATTTTCAGTCACCTCACATGCATGCAAAAGCTGGACAATGAATAAGGAAAACTGAAGAAAAATCAACACCTTTGAATTATGGTGTTGGTGAAGAATATCGAATATACCATGGACTGCCAGAACAACAAACAAATCTGTCTTGGAAGAAGTACAGCCAGAACACTCCTTAGAAGAAAGGATGTCGAGACTTTGTCTCATATACTTTGAACATGTTATCAGGAGGAACCAGTCCCTGGAGAAGGACATCATGCTTGATAAAGTAGAGGGTCAGTGAAAAAGAAGACCCTCAACAAGATGGATTGACACAGTGACTGCAACAATGGGCTCAAGCATGACAACGACTGTGAGGATGGCGCAGGACCGGACAGTGTTCTGTTCTGGTGTACACAGGGTCGCTATGAGTGGGAAACAACTCAACAGCACCAGCAACAACAGTGACAGGTCATAGCTTGATCCAATATTTATGACAAGATAATAGCTTCTAAGAAGAATCAAATGATTTCAGCAGTGTTTTTGGGTCCTCTAATGATTTTGCAAAAATTGAAGTTCTTTAATCCCTTGGAAAGCTATTCAAAAACATCAAACAATTATTTTTGATCTCCTACCATGTTTTCTATACCTTTTGTCTATGAGGTCAAGCAAAAACCCATAAAAAACCAGCTCCTTTAGTAAGTGAAATGTCCTACTTTCCAGACAAGTCTAATAAAATCGTCTGAACTCTGGAGGGGAAGAACCTGATTACCACCAGCAGACAAAGCAGTAACCAGTAATAAAAGAAGGGATCTGAGAGAAGGAAAGCAATCCCTCACTGGGTCTCAGTGTGGGTAGACTTCCTAGCACTTAATAGGCATACATGGCTTTAGATGTCAGAGATCAGGAAAAAAATTCAGGTATAAATTCAAAAGGAAATTCTAACAATAGAAAACATTCTAAGAAAGGTGGAACCCATTACCGTAGAGTGGATTCCAACTCATAGTGACCCAAGGAGTGGCTGGTGGATTTGAAGTGCTTTTCTTTTGGTTAACTGCCCCAGTGCTTAACCACTGTGCCATATGGGTGGAAGCAGTGTTTAAATAAACTATGTGAGTTAAAGGCAAATCTGAAGCGAAGTTGCTTAAAGTTTTGTGGCAATTCGCAGTTTGGCCCTTTCACTGGGCTTTCATTCAGAGATCACCTTCTGAAATGTCTTGGACTTAAATGAGTGTGACAACAACCAAGTGACAAAACTAAATTAAAAAGTAAGTAAAAAATAATTCAGTAAAATCTGTTCCCAAATATCTGAACCCGAGAGCCCCTGTGCAGCTCCGTCAGTCCTGGGTGTCCAGAGGAGCTATTTGTTCTGCCCCACAGGAAGGAGACCAGCATGTTCGGAGGGACTCTCTGGTACAGAGTTTCGATGAGGCTGAGCACTGTGGGTGGATAGCTGCCAATCATGTGGTGGTAAGTCACGAAGGTGGGGAGGAAGGGCTGGAGAGAGAATCAATGATTGAAAAGCCACACAGCAGGTATAAGATGAAATATCAGGCAACTTTGGGTTTAGGGACCCTGAAAAATGTATAGAAAAGAGAGACAAACTTGGAAATGAGTTGCAGCATGATTAGAACATGAGGAATAGAATCCAGTAAAGAGTGGAGCCACCACCTGTCAATTTGTCGTACTGTGGTGGCTTGTGCATTGCTTTGATGCTGGAAGCTATGCCATTGGTATTTCAAATACCAGCTGGGTCACCCATGGTGGACAGGATTCAGTGGAGCTTCCAGACTAAGACAGACTAAGAAGAAAGTCCTAGTGACTTACTTCTGAAAATCAGCCAATGAAAACTCTATAGATCACACAGGATATTAAGTGCTGGAAGATGTGTCCCCTAGGTTTGAAGGCACTGCAATAGCTACAACAATGGGCTCAAACATAGCAAAGATCATGTAGATGGTGTGGGACCAGGCACAATTCGTTTTGTTGTACCTGGGATCACCATGAGTCCGAGCTGGCTCAACGACTAACAACAACAACAAAACAGGGAAGACACAGGTGCTGGGTCAACATAGCAATGCAGGTTGGGGCAGTGTTGGTTGAGCTTTGGTGGTGAGAGTCACAGTTGGGGTGGGTAGTGTTTTTTACAAGTAACCTGTAAGTCCAAAGGTATTAGGAATTGGTAGAGTGCCTTTTGGCCCAAGGGACTGTCACCCTATGGACTTTGGTTTTTCGGGTTTTACTAAAAACCCAGAGCACTAAAGTCCCAGATCCCATTCAGATTTCTGTTCAGGGCCACCTGTGACTTGTGCTATTAGTCCTCCAAAATTGGGAATGAAAAGAATATAGAGCCAAATCTATCAAAGAGATGGCTGTGCAAAGGGCTTGGTCTGTCCCATTAGTGGTTCTCAAACTTTTATAGGTATAAGACTCACAGCCGTGAAAGTTGGAGGAGTTTGTTTAAAATACAAACCAGTCCAGAGATCCTTGTTCAATAGACCTGTGAGAAGAACCCAGGGATCTGCATATCAAGCCAGCACTGCAGTTCATTCTGAAGAGGGCAAGCAGCTAGCACTTCTGCAACTTGGTGTTGATTAGTAAAAGCTGCCCCCTCTGTGTAGACGGATTACAGACTCCCCTTCCTTGTATCCCACGTGCCCCTGCCAATGAGCACTTCTCAGCCAGCAGAGCTGGTGGGATTTCAGCACCTTCTCCCACTCACTGGACTGGACAGAGCACAACCTGCACAACCTCCCTCAGTGCCCTGATCCTTAAAGGTGATCCCTTACCCATGATGTGAGAAAACCTGCCTTCATTCAACATCTCCCAAACTTTCCTCATGACAACAACATCCTGGTAGCTTGTTCAGATGACAGATCCTTGGGTCCTGCCGGAAGCCTGTTGAATCAGGATAGCTTTTGGATACTCCTGGCTGGTATGTGTGACCAGCTAGTGTCCTTGATTAGTTGATGGTCTAATGACAACTCATAACCAGGCCTGTGGATTTAGTTGACACCCTCAGGTCTTGTGTCCTTCCAGCAGGCTTAACAAAATTGATTCCTCATGAATGTAGATGTTCAGATGTAATTTGGAAGGGCGGTAACCATGCAAATAAATATTTGCTAAGAAGTGATACACGTGAAAAAAACAATGTGAAAAGACCATTCTAAGTCAACAGGTGTGATTTTCACAAAGCCAGAATTCTTTGTGAGCAGGACAACTGTCTGATTAAAAAGCCAAAAATTTGTGTGACTGAACTCTGTTTATAGAATATGGGTGCCACAGAGGCTGGAGACATTGGAGAAGCTTCCAGCCATGGTTCCAAGAGTGTGGTGCAAGAAACTCTTGGCCATGAAGCTCTGACACTGCTGAAAAGGGGAAATGGAATGGGGCTGTGCTCCTCCCACTAATCAACAGCACTTTTGTTAACATTTAGACCGGTAGTGTCTCTGGGAAATAAATTTCAGGGTTTTTTTTTTTTTTTTTTAATCCCCTTTTTGTAATCAATATTCTCAACTTGAAAATAAAGAGCAAATTTTCTAGAGCTGAATTTTAAGGTATTCATTTGATACAGTCGATTTGTGTTGTTCCACCTTAGCATACTGTGCAACAGATGCTTGAATATTCTGTCACTGTCCAGTATCTGTGCCTGTCAGCTTACCTGTACCTTGGAGCAAGTATTGCTACAAAACTGGGAGCTGGGCAGTGTGCTAGATTCCCAATAGTGGAGAGCCTGTATCACCACACAGTATAATTATAAAAACAGAACACGACTTTCAAACTACATGTACAGACTAATAGTTACCCAGTCTTAAATGGAATCTGTTGCCATGTGTGCTGTTTGAAAAAAATCAAAAACCAAAATGGATCCTTTAGAGAGTCTTTGCATTTGGAAGCTCAATTCATGAAAAAGTAACAAGCAGGGTCTGTTGAGGAGGGTTTAGCTTGGGGCTGACTTCCAGATATAGTTTGCCTACTACTGCAGTAATATTGCTCACACCCAAATACTTTTTCCTTCCCCTCCTTTCTTGCACCCCACAAACTACCAAAACTTAACCCATATGAAATAGATAACTTCAATAGTCCTACACCTATTAAAGAAATTGTATTTATAATTTAAAAGTTCCTGAAAAGGAACTCTCCAGGCCCAGATACTTTCATCAGAGTATTTTACCAAACATTCAAGTAGTTAACACTGACTTTACACAATCTCTTCGAGAAAGAAGAGGGAATAATTCCCAACTTCATTTAATGAAGCCATTCTTACCCTGATACTAAAACCAGACAAAGAAAATATTTAAAAAAAAAAGAAGAAGAAGAAAAGAAAACTACAGACTAATAGCTTTCATGAACTTAGATGCAAAAATCTTCAACAAAATTTTAGCAAATTCAATCTAACAATATATAATAATATACCATAACCAAGTGTGATTTTTCTCAGGTATGTGAAGCTAGTTCAATATTCAAAAATCAATCAATGTAATCCACTATATCAACAGGCTAAAGAAGAAAAATCGTATGTTCATATTGGCTGAAACACAAAAAGCATTTAACAAAATCCAAATGCCCATTCATGAAAATACTCTCAATACAATAGGAATACCAAAAAAAAAAAAAAAAAAAAAACCAAACCCACTGCCGTTGAGTCAATTCTGACTCATAACAACCCCATAGGGTTTCCAAGGCTGTAAATCTTTATGCAAGCAGACTGCCACATATTTCTACTGGGCAGCCACCACCAACCCTTCAGTTAGCAGTTGAATGCTTTAACCGCTGTGCCACCAGGGGTCCTTAAAATAGGAATAGAGACGAATTTTCAGCCTTATAAAGAGCATCTATAGAAAACCTACAGCTAAAATCATACTGAATGCTTCCCTTCTAAGACTGGGAACAAGACAAGGATGTCCACTCTCATCATTCTTATTCGACATAATGCTAGAAGTTCTAGCCATAGTAATAAGGCAAGTAAAAGAAAGAAAAGGCATACAGATTGGAAAAGGAAGAAATAAAACATTTCTGTTTGCAGACAACAGGATTGTCTACGTAGAAAATTCTAAGGGATCTACAAAAACTCCTAGAAGTTATAAGTGAGTTCAGTAAGGCCACTGGATGTATGATCAACACACAAAAATAAATTATATTTATATATACTAAAAATAAACAAGTGGAAACCAAAATTAAAAAATGCAATATCATCTAAAATTGCTTCAAAGAGAATGAATACTTAGGTATGAGTCTTACAAAACGAGTATTGCATCTATATAATGAAATTAAAAAATACTGATGAGAAAAGTCAAAGAAGATCTCAGTACTTATAGAGACATACTATATTCATGGATTGGAAGGCTCAACATAGTAAAGATATCAATTCTCTCTAAATTGATCTATGGGTTTAATGTAATTCCTGTCAAAATCTACTCAAGTTTTCCTGAGACCTAGATAAGCTTATTCTAAAATTTATATAGAAAGGGAAAGGCCCTACAATAACTAAAACAATCTTGAAAAAGAAGAATTAAGTGGGAAGAACCACTCTTCCCAAGGTTAAGGCTTACTACATAGCTACAGTAATAGCTATACTGTAGCTGTGGTTGGTGGGTGGATAGACACATAAATTAGTGGAACAAGATTGAGAACCCAGAAATAGATCCATACAAGTATGAATCGAATTTTTGACAAGGAGCAAAAGCAATTCAATGGAGGAGGGATAACCTTTTCAATAAACGATGCTGGAGCAACTGGCCATCCATAGGCAAAACGAAACAAACAAACAAAAACATCTCCATCTATACCTCACAGCTGATACAAAAATTAACTCAATGTGGATCATGGACTTAACTTTTCAGTTAGCAGCCAAGAGCATTTGGACCATGAACACTTATTATGTGTTATGAATCCTAATTTCTGCCTGGAAAAGAGCTGGTTGAGCAGATGAGTGTTTGGCATAACAGTGCTCACAGTACTCTATTTTTCCTTCATAGTACATTATAATTTGTAAACACATAATCATCTGTGTTACTTCTCACTCCCTGACTCAATATGAAGCCTCAAGAGGGTATGGGCATGTCCGTTCTCTTCACCCCAGTGTCTGAGTCACCTGCCAGGTCTATCTGACTTCAATATGTTGTTTTTTAAATTTATCCCACAGCCACCATAAGCCCTGCTGGGAGGAGGAAAATTAATGACAAAATCTCGTTCAGAAGGACTGCAAAATAATTGTGGGACCATCTGCAGAAAAAACTTAATGGAAAAAAGAGACCAAACTAGTAAATATATACTTTTATGAAGTCCTTACCTGAAAGGTCCACATACCAGAGGATAGCTGATTGTTGGGGCTGGACTTTAGCCAACACCAGGTGGGTGAAGGGGTAACAGGGAATGCCTGCTTCTAGAAGCACTGTCTTTGAGGGAGAAACTTTTTTTTTCCTCATTTTTTTAATTGAACTTTAGATGAAGGTTTACAGAACAAAATAGCTTCTCAAACATTTAGTACATATATTGTTTTATGGCATTGGTTAACAACCCCATGACATGTCAGTACTCTTCCTTCTTGACCTTGGGTTCCCTATTACCGGCTTTCCTGTCCCCTCCAGCCTTCTAGTCCTTGCCCCTGGGCTAGTGTGCCCCTTTAGTCTCATTTTGTCCTATGGGTCTGTCTCATCTTTGGCTAAAAGGTGAACCTCTGGAGTGACTTCATTACTGGGCTAAAAAGGTGTCCAGGGGCCATGCTCTCGGGGTTTCTCCAGTCTCTGTCAGGCCAGTAAGTCTGGTCTTTTTTTTGAGTTAGAATTTTGTTCTACATTTTTCTCCTGCTCTGTTCAGGACCCTCTATTGTGATCCCTGTCAGAACAGTCAGTGGTGGTAGCTGGGCACCATCTAGCTGTCCTGGACTCAGTCTGGTGAAGGCCATAGTAGCTGTGGTCTATTAGTCCTTTGGACTAATCTTTGAGGGAGAAACTATTTTTAAGGGGTAGCATGGAATGTTGCTGATGTCACAGTAAAGATGTCCAGTTGATTTTTCATTTAACTTCTGCCCTGAATCCCATTATGACTACAATATAGCAGCTTTGAAGGAGTATCTGATGAATTTTTGATGATGTAATGATCTGAGCAGTTAAAATATTTTAAATCTTTAGTAAAATTCAATACTAGATTTGTGGTTCTATCCAGGGGCGGATTAACCAGTAAGCAAGGTATGAACAACCAGTCCCTGGTTATTTATCCCTATGTTATCCCCAAGCATGGCCACTTAAAATAAATTGGTTAGAGAGCCCGCTTGCATTCTATTAAGGAACAAAGGGCAGAATGCCAGTCACCTTGAGGATCCCAGCCATATTCATTCCTTTAGCTAATAACGTTTCCTGCCAGATGTGAGGACACAAGCCTGAAGAAGTCATTGTCTTCATGGAACTAACACTTCAGTTAAGTGATTGTAGACAATAATCAGACTCTGACCAGAATTCCCTGGATGAAAAGTCCAAGAGAGAAGGAGAATTACTTGACTCCGTAGATGTTTAACATTATTGTTTACGTAAAGAATTAGAAAAGTAATTGCATACAGTATGTTTCTTGAGGAGAGGACAGATGTTTTCCCCCACTCAGGACAAATAGGGGCCCTGGTGGCAGAGAGGTTAAAAGCTTGGCTGCTAACCAAAAGGTTGTCAGTTTGCATCCACCAGTTGCTCCTTGGAAACCCTATGGGGCAGTTCTACTCTGTCCTGTAGGGTTGCTATGAGTCAGCGGGGTTGGTTTTTCTCAGGCCAAGCAATGGAAAAATGATGGAAGCAAGAAGGCAATGGGCAGAGGGGATAGTGAGCATTTGTTTGGCTACACATTTTGTACTGTTTGCCTATTTCCAAGAAACAGCATAATAATATATATTAAGTCATATGAGTTCAGTCAAATTCCTCAGAGAGTTTAAAAATAATTATATCATTAAATACAACCCAATTCTGTCTTTGAGTTCTATTTAATAAGGACAAAGTATGGTTTAGAAACTGCTCAGACATCAAGTAGCTCCTACAACAGTACATTTTGAGGAGTTGAGTGTCAGTGAATCAGAAACATATGGATTTCATTTTCTTTGTAATACACACGGGCTTAAAAATCAAGTGGAACAGTGGTTGCCAAAGCATGTTCTGAGAAAAGCTTGATGCAGTGTTTCTCTCAAGCAAACTTAGTGAAAAAAAAAACATTTTTTTCATTTCTATTCTTAACGAATGTTAGTAAAAACTTGGTGTAGAGCTGAATTTCGCTTTTCCCTATTCTAATGTCTCGTTTAAGGCTACCCCTTATTTTAAACATTAAGCTTGCTGGATTACCATTCCTATTGAATACATTAAACTTAAAAACAAAAAGTAAAAAAAGATCCTGTATTCAGATTTACTCGTTAAGTGTTAATGAAGTTGACTATACCTGCTTGCCTTTGTAAATGGGTGGGTGGGAGAATAAAGTTTTATTTGTACAAAACGAACTACTGAGTATGAAAGAGGAGGTTCAAGAATATGGATCTTGCTGTAGTCCCTCCAGTTTGCTGTAAAGTTTCATATGTGGATTGTTTTTCCTACACATTGACTTGATTGATAACTATTTTCAATTGAAAGCTCTTGGAAAGTAGAGACTTTATAAGCTCTATCTGCTTATATGGTGTTTAGAACACCCCATATTTCTCTGTAAACTGAATGACGGTTAATGCAATTGCATTGAAAGATTTTCAAAGCTTTAAAGGTCTCATACGTACTTTAAAAACACACACACAATTCAAGGCCCTAATAATTCACTATTCCTTTATTACGAAGTTGAATTTTTATTAAGTACCAGCCATATGTCAGTTGCTCTCCAGAATTGCATAACATTTTCCTTTCTCTCTCACGAAATCAGATTACCACCATTAAGATTTATTAAAGGAAAGTTGTTTAGCTTCTTATATATTTCCCTAATGACACTATTTAATAATAATCTAACATTTCTCTTCAGGATTACATAAAACTACAGTTGACTGTATAAACCAGAGAATTTGTCATGGGTGTGTCTTGAGTAAGAAAGCAGGTATCACCATACACCACTCCATCCTGACCATCTGCTGGGATGAAGTGTTACATGGTACAGGGAGCAAAACTCTATCAGTCTTGGTATTCCAGCTAGTGGATGTTTACCGTCTGTGTTTGCCTTAGTTCGGACGCTTGAACTAAGTTATCACAAGAATTGCCCAACATATCAAGACTGTCAACTGGTTTTTGACACCTACGTCAACAACAGATGGAAAGATATGATTGCAGCTCCCCAGTCACGCCCCTCCACACACCCCGCCACACACACCTTGATATTCTAATCACAGGGCTGCCAGATGGGGTAGACAAACAATTGAGTCTCGCTTTATTTCCCCCAAGTCTTGTTTGGAGCCCTGGTGGTGCAGTGGTTAAGAGCTCGGCTCCTAACCAAAGGTTGGCAGTTCGAATCCACCAGCCATTCCTTAGAAACCCTATGGGGGTAGTTCTACTCTGTCCTGTAGGGTCATTGTGAGTCAGAATCGACTTGACATCAACGGGTTTGGTTTGGGTTTTTTCTTTTTAAAGTCGTTTAAAACTTTGCCTTTTGTATAATATTCTTTTTTAGCCTCAATCCTCTTACTCCTAAACATGGAAACATCTTTTTCATTCCTTAGGAGAAAAATTAAGCAACATATTAGAGATAGATAAAGCAATGTTAGAAAATTTGTTTTTTCTAATAATGTACTCCATACACTTTACCTTTTGTATTTTTGCGGGCTTCTGATATATTTCACCTACTTGACACATGGTTTTGACAAATGTCTCTTCATTTCTTGCTATCTCTCCACCTACGTTTCCACTGGATATCTCTGTTTGAAATCACAAGGTTAAAGGACAAGTTGTCCTAAGTACTGAAATCCCGTATTTGTCTAGTGGCGAAGCATGTTTGAGGCAACTGCATCAACCCTGACCCACAGGACACCCCCATCCTTGTTATGAGAGTGCTGGGTGTTTACATTCTCCTGGTGTTTACAGTCTTCACTGGAGTCAAGACACCCAATTGACGGGATGTCCAGAGCTCTTTCCTACATTACCTACACAGGCAATGCTGTGGGACTTTCAGAGTCAGAAAAATGCAGAGGAGAAACCATGAGATTCAACCCTTTCTTTTCCTAGCTCTACCACTAACTAGCATTTTGACGAGGGAAAGACCTTTAAATTCCCCAGGTCTCTGTTTCCTTTTGTGCAGAATGAAGCAGCTGCACGGGTGATATCAGGTCCACTGTAGCTCCAGCTTTCAATGGTTCCGTGACATCTGCATGGTTTACCAATGGACAGGAAGAACACTGAACAATGGTTTAGGAAACAAAAATACAAATCTCAGATTCTCCACCTTCTATGACACCTTGGGTTGCCACTTGCCTCATGGCGGGGGAAAGGTAGTAATAGAACTAGAGCATAAAAATAATCTTAAGAAGTTATCTAATGCAAACTCGGGCAGCGACTTACCTGCTCACCTGGGTACATTAAAAAAAAAGAAATCGTTGCCGTTGAGTCGATTCCTACTCATAGTGACCCTAAAGGACAGAGTAGAACTGCTCCATAGGGTTTTCAAGGAGCAGCTGGTGGATTCAAACTGCCGACCTTTAGGCTAGCAAGTGAGCTCTTAACCACTGTGCCACCAGGGTTGCAGGTACACAATTACAGTGTTGAAAATGTTGCAGATATCACCTGTGAAATTCAATGGGAGAATATGGGCTGGAGAAATTTTTGTGTGTAGCCTTTTCTTTTCGGATGATTATATTTCTTTTTATAATCAACCATAAAAATGGATTGACTGTCCAAGACTGACTGAGTAATAAAAGATTTTAAACACTGTAAGTCAAAGTAATATGAGAAGTATATAACAGAGAACACAACACATCAGCATGAATATAAACATCAACCTGTATGTGTTGGGACAAGTGAATCTGTAAGATGGTTTTGTACAAACACCTAAAAAACAGAAGTAAATAAGAAGGATATTGAAGAACACCCGAAAGCTTTTTGAGTAGAGTGGCGATCGCATCACCCCTAGTTCCCAGGACGCTGCTCATTATAAAATGTTGTCAGGGAGCGGCAAGAAGCCAAGGAAGCACCCACATTATTGAAAGAAAAAGTACAATGACCTCTCTGGTGAACCTGTTGAGCTTTTCCAGAATAAACACAAAACAATGCTTCGCAGTATTAAATCGGGCGATTCTGTTGTTAAATGTGGAGACAAAAACTGCAAAGATGTCATTGAAAATCGCACTCCTTACAGAAAAAAGTAGATGCCCTCACAGATGTGTCAGCAAGCTTGGCAAATGAGCTACAAAGTTGAGGGCAAATATTATGCTCAGAAAGAAAATAGAATTAACTCCTTGCAAAATTATTTATAAAGTGACACTGGTGAATGGCAACTATTACAAAAGCATTATAACTTATCCAGGGGTTAGGTTAAACCATTAGCATGTAAGACAAAGAAAAAGCATTACCTTTGAAAATCTCTCAGGATGGTGGTGTTGGGATGCCTACCGGCACCCCACTGGAGACAAACTATCCTTTAATTATTGCAACAAGATCAGTTTTTTTCCATCAGTGGAACAAATTACAATTTCTTTGGTTGACACTGGATGAGATAGTTGGATTGCATTTAGGAATCATTTTATACTAAATATGTTGTGAGTTGTTAGGTGCCGTTGAGTTGGTTCCGACTCGTAGGGACTCCATGTATAAGAGAACCAAGCATTGCCTGGTCCTTCATCATCCTCACAATACCAAAAAAAAAAAAAAAAAAAACCAAACCTGTTGCCGTCGAATGGATTCCAGCTCATAGTGACCCGATAGGACAGAGTAGAACTGCCCCATAGATTTTCCAAGGAGCATCTGGTGGGTTCAAACTGCTAACTGGTAGCTCTTAACCACTACGCCACCAGAATTTCCATCCTCACGATAGTAGGTATGTTTGAGCCCATTGTTGCAGCCACTGTGTCAGTCCATCTTATTGAAAGTCTTCCTCTTTTTTGATGACCCTCTACCAAGTATGACGTCCTTCTCCAGGAATTGGTTCCTCCTGATAACGTGTCCAGAGTAAGCTCTACTTCCTCCAAGACAAAATACGTGTCCCTTTACATGCAGAGAGTCATACTTGGTGAAGTGGGGTGAGAGACACGGGCTCTGAGGCCAGCTGAGGACTGAAGAGCAGACTCACATCCCCTGTCTTGTGCTTGTCTTGGGGCATAAACTCAATGAGTAGAATAACGCATGGAACTGTATTCTTTGAACTGCTTCTCTCTCTCTCCTTATGCATAGAGACAAATACACCAAAATTAAACGTACAAATGATACAACTTTTTTCATCAGTGGATTTCAAACAAAAGAGCAACTCGTATGCATGTCGTCATATCTATCATACTTCACTTTACAGTTAAATAAAACATTGATGTGGGACTCTCCACACGTGTGAGGAAAAGTGCTTGACAGCTTTTAACAAGTTTATTACTGAAAACCCATGCTACAGAAGAGGATATATTTCATTTAAAACCTTTTTTGTGGTCTAGGTATCAACTGAAAAAAACAGATTGAGATCAGTGTTGATAGCACCTACGTGTGCAAAAATAAATAAATAAATAAAATGAAAAATGCTGTTATGTGAGGGAAAAAAACAAACAAGGTATTTGCACCTGATGCTAATCTACTGGTTTATTTACAAGGACAGTTGGCCATTCAAGAGCATGCTTCCTGGCCTTGAGTCAGTGTTGAAGTAAACAGTGGAGAATGTGAATTCTGTCAAATAGTGGTCACTGGGTGTGGCTTTTCAGTCTGTGTGAAGAAAGGCACAATCAATATAAAACTGTTTTCAGTAGAGCATGCTCGTTACTGCTGTTGGAAGGAGCTCTGGTGGTACAACAGTGCTTAAAGTGCTCACTGCTAACCAAAAGGTCTGGGGTTGGAACCACCAGCTGCTCAGTGGGAGAAAGATGTGGCAGTCTGCTTCTGTAAAGATTACAGCCTTGGAAACTTGATGGGTCACTTCTACTCTGTCCTATAGGGTCACTATGGTCAGAATCAGCTGGATGACAGTGGGATGCCCGCTGTTGAGAGGCTCTCTAAAAATGTTTGGTTCACAATTAGTGTAATGCTAATAAAGTCCTTTTTATAATTCCAAGAGTTTTCTCAGGCAGTTTGTTTCAGTGACATATCCTGTACCGAAAAGACAGAACCTATCACTCTCCTGCTGCTCCAGCTTCCCCAGTGGATCTCCTGTGGTGGCCCTGCCTTGGGAGTGCGGACAGAGAAGAGCAGAGAGAGGAACTGCTACCATCCAGGTGGGGGCAGTTGTTGTTGTTAGGCGCCGTGGAGTCAGTTGAGACTCACAGTGACTCTGGACACAACAGAACGAAACACTGCCCAGTCCTGCGCCATCCTCACAATTGTTGCTGTGTTTGAGCCCATTGTTGCAGCCACTGTGAAGGCAGGCTAAGTTCAAATCATAAGAGAAGGTATGGGACCTTCAGTCCAAGCTGTATGGACCAATCCATTTATAATAAATCAAAACTAGGACGCCCCAACCTCTGTGTCTATTTTTCAGTTGGCTCAGAACTCAGAGGGAGGAGAAATGAAATTGATTCTCAAGTCCCAACACAAGATACACTGGTCAAAAGACCTTGAAAATGGACCAGCAGAACCAGCATGTAGTGGTCCAGGCATCCTATCAGGTTAGTGAGACTCCAGGGGGTGGCTAGAGCACAGATGAGGGGTGGACTTCACCCATAACTGTATAATGAATAACAAGGAACATTTTAACATAGAGGATAACATAAAAGGTGGCCATCTTTTGAATTAAAGTATAAAATCAGTTCACTTAATTAAAACCTCAAAGCTAAAAAGAATTGTTTTAAAAATAAATAAAAATGTACCCGAAACATTAGGCTTCTGGAAATCAGGTTGGTTTATAATCTGGGCTGGTTTTGAAATACATTTTGATTTTTAGATCAATCCAGAACAATGGGAAAAGAAAAGAAAAAAAAAAAAAAAGGGAAATTAAACTAGATTTTCTGCTAATACTTTTTCTGACTTTATTGTTTTGTAAAAGTGGTATGTGCTCATTATAAAAACTCCTGAAAAAAATCTAAAAAATAAAATTAAAAGTCCCCCAAATTCTCATCACTCTAAAATAAAAAAATAGCCAAAAGTAAATAGTATTTCATCCATCTATCTATACTGAAAGGAAAAAAGACTTTTTTTTAAAAAAAACTGGGAGCATGGTATACATGTTATTTTACAGTTAACAGCATTCAGTTTAATTTTACCCTAATTGAACCAAAAAAAAAAGATATTGAAGTAAAACTGGATGATTCATAAACTTGAGATTAATATTTCTTTATCCCAACATATACATTCCTTTAAAAAAAAAAAAAAGAAAGAAACTCTCCAAAGTTTAGAAAAAATTAAAATCTTTAGGAGGTTGGACTGGATAGTCAACTTTGGAAAATATTGATGGACTCCTTATTATGGAAAAAATTATAAAATTAGCACGTACACGTAGCTTCATGTCGCCACAGCCCCACATCCTGGTTTTGGTTTATTCTTTCTATATATTTTTTTCAAAGCAGAATTTCTGCGTATCAAACTAAGATTATGATCTCAGCAAGATACAGATTTTTTGTATATTGTTATTTTACTTTCTCATGTATTTATTCTGTTCTTTGTTAGCACTCGTTAAACGTATGCCCGATCTGTTGGTAGCCTTGTCGTCCATGTCTGTCAGTTTCTGAAGCTCAGTTTCATAATCCCTCTTCTCCATTTCTTTTTGAGTGCTTCCTCAAGTCTAGGAGCCCTGGTGGCACAGTGGTTAAGAGCTTGGCTGCTAACCGTAAGGTCAACAGTTTGAATCCACCAGTTGCTGCTTGGAAACCCTGTAGGGCAGTTCTACCTTATCCCATAGGGTCACTGTGAGTCCGAACTGACTTGATGGCAACGGGTCTGTTTTTTTGTTTGTTTGTTTGTTTTGTTTTGTTTTGTTTCCTTAAGTCTATCCACCGTGCCCCCAAATGGCTGTGTGGAGAGCTGCCCCATGGACCTGCACCTTTGATCCCACCCAGTACTGTTACCTGAGAAAAAGTAAACTCTATTGTGTTGACTATAGAACGTGGGATCTGCTGTAGGAGTTTTCATATGCTAACTAATATATTTGGACCATGGCAAAAGCAGCCTCACTTGTCTCCCTGTTTCCATTCTTACATTCTTGAATCTGTCCTCTACGTAGCAGACAGTCACCTTTTAAAAGTTAAAACTTCCTAATGGCTTCTTGTCACACTTAGAATAAAACCGAAATCTTTACCCTGGCCCGTAAGGCTGAGCCTTGCCTGTTCCTGGACGCTTCCTCATCACTCTTCCCGTGACTGCTGTGATCCATCCACACTTACCTTCTTTGATCCTTAGATACGTCAGACTTGGATACTTTGGGCTTTTGCACAAACTTCTCTACCCAGAATGCTCTGCCTCGTGTTTTCAAATGGCTGGTTCCTCCTTGTCACTGAGGTCCTAGCTTAAATATCCCCCCGTCAGAGGGAGGTTCTCTATAGTTTACCGCACCCCAGCATGCTCAGTCACATCCTTCCATTTTATTTTCATCACAGTGCTAACAGGTATTTGGCACTAACTGGTATCTGATAATTTCTTGCATATACATTGGCATTTAACATCACGTTAAAATGGAAATTTCTGCTAAAGCAGAAAAAATTCAGCCGAGGAAATGCTAGGCAATATGAAGGATTTACAAAGGAGAAGGGAAAGCAGTTACAAGCTTGTAAACCCCTTACCTTTACTAGGGATACGAAAGGGTCTAAAGGTTTTGGAGGATCCATCTATGTGCTAAGGGAGCAGTGGGGGTGATCGTCCCACACCTCACTCCTAGAGAAAGAAGCTTCGATGGAAGCACTCAGAGAGTTTGCTATGTGTTCCTCCACTGTTCTAGGGACACAATGGTCTGATGTCTGGCTCCTGGAAAGTGTAAAAGAAAAATCTAAAAGGTTTTGATTATAGAGCCAAATTGGGGCAAATGTGTGAACCAAATGTCGATCACACATAAGAAAAAAACTCTGTGCAGTCATCCTAGATCCTGCTGTCCACAGAGGACAAGCAGAAAGCTGGAGATCACAGCTGGATACTTAGGAGTTTTTGTAGAAGTAAGCAATCAGCCAGCGTAAGGATACGTTTGTCCTGTCTGTGGAAACAGTAGTGAACTATTTACTCCCAGCATGGTGGAGGGAGGCAGTTGTCTCTAAAGCACCCACAAAAGTGCCCTTAAGAAAAATGGTCGACTTTACATACCTGCCAGGCTCAGTGGCATGGACTTGAAATCATCAGGACTGTACTTCTCCTTCTGGTTGTTAGGTGCCATTGGGTAGATTCCAACTCATAGCGACCCCGTGTACAACAGAATGAAACACTGCCTGGTCCTGCACCATCCTCACAATCATTGTCATGCTTGAGCCCATTGCTGCAGCCACTGTGTCAATCCATCTCATTGAGGGTCTTCCTCTTTTTCGCTGACTCTCTGCTTTACCAAGCATGATGTCCTTCTCCTGGGACTGGTCCCTCCTAATAACATTTCCAAAGTATGTGAGACAAAGTCTTGCTATCCTTGCTTCCAAGAAGCTCTCTAGCTGTACTTCTTCCAAGACAGATTTGTTCTTTCTTCTGGCAGTCCATGCTATATTCAGTATTCTTCACTAACACCATAAGTCAAAAGCATCAATTCTTCTACGGTCTTCCTTATTCATTGTCCAGATTTCACATGCATATGAGTCAATTGAAAACACCATGGCTTGGGTCAGGTGCACCTTAGTACTCAAAGTGACATCTTTGCTTTTCAACACTGTAAAGAGATCTTTTGCAGCAAATCTGCCCAATACAATATGTCCTTTGATTTCTTGACTGCTGCTTCCATGGGTGTTGATTGTGGATCCAAGTAAAATGAAATGCTTGACAAGTTCAATCTTTTCCCCATTTATCAGGATGTTGCTTACTGGTCCAGTTGTGAGGATTTTTGTTTTCTTTATGTTGAGGTGTAATCCATACTGAAGGCTGTAGTCTTGGATCTTCATCAGTAAGTGCTTCAAGTCCACTTAGCTTTCAGTAAGCAAGGTTGTGTCATCTGCATATTGCAGGTTGTTAATGAGTCTTCCTCCAAGTAAGGCACTTCTCCTTACCTCTTTTCATTTCCCTTGCTCTAACTATGGAATTGCCAGAACTTTGATCAGAAAGTTGAAGGATAGAAGTACCAGCTGGGAAAAGAAAAGAAAGTAGTTACATCTTCTTCCTCATCAGCAGGACATTGCTATAAGCAAGTGATTACAAGAGCTAACCAGGAAACTGCTACAAGACTCCGGAATCTCAGAAGGCGCCTCAACCAAAAATCTCAGCTGCTGAAAGAGGTGAGTCTCAGGAGCTCTATGAATCTCAAGAATCTCAGAGGGAGAAAGGGAATGTAGAGGCCGCCATCTTAGCTGCCTGCAAGCCCAAAACAGGTGACTCTCACGACCTCAGTCTATCCATGTGTCTGCTGCTACTGCCTTCAGATCTCAAAAGAGTACCTCACAGAGCCAGACTTTAACCTGGAACCATATGGGGAAGGAGAGTCTAGGAAACATAGTTCCAGCTGCTTCTTCTGGAGGCAAAGAAGACTGCAGAAACCAGTTGCCTTGGAGTCAATTCTAACTGTACGTGGTGACTGAACCTCCATCCTTAAGGTTAGCAGCTGAGCACGTTAACCGTTTGCAGCACCCAGAGACTCCATGGGTAGTGATAATGCTGAATTGAAAATAGACGATCCAGCAAAGCACTGTGTCTCAAACTGGAGTCTGCAAATTGTCTGAGAGCGCTAACATTGTATGTTTTCATTAGATTTCCCTTTCGGTATTTGCATTTACATTTACACTATAATACATGCAGTCCCTTTATGAGTGAGTTCTGTTCCTAAAGCTGTTTTTTAATTGAATTTGTATGTAAGTCAGAACATTCGGGTACGATTACATAACGTCAGTTAGTCAACTGTTTGTCTTAGTATACAGTGTACTTTTCTATGCATCAAAAAACATTAAAGAAACCCTTCGAGATACACTAAAGCATCTTTAACATAACAGTACAGTAATGATAATGTTTTAATGCGAGTCGCAAAGTAGTACCCATTTGTTATTACAAACCATTGTGTGTACCTCAGATTCTAATATAATAGGCTTTATGGCAGTTCGTTCGTAACTATGGGTTGTACGTTAAGTCAGACGTTCGTAACCCGGGGACTGCCTTTAACATTTAATTGTTGGAGCTTAAGAAGAAAACAGAGAAGGGTTAGATATATAACTAATACACTTAAGCCAAGTGAAGATAAGTGATTTAGGTTCACTAGAGTCAGACTCCACAGCAACCAGTTTTGGGATTTTTTAAATGAAAGTTTCTTAGTAGTTAAAAAAAAAAAAAATGGTGGAAAAAGCTGAGTCAACACGTGTAATAAAGGCCAACTGACTTAGAAGGTCTGCTTTAGCCAGTCAGTCTCATATTCATATTTCACATGGCATTCTAGTTTTAGCAAAATGTCCTATCTCATACTGAATCAATGATGTCAGTTGGAATGTCACTGATTTGCAACTTAATTTCCTTTAAATTTAAAATCAGTGAGGTTTTATAATTTTCTAAGAGATAAATAAAAATGTTAATAATTAGTTTTAACGTTTGTAAAGTATTCAAGAAATACAAGAAGATACAGTCAACCAATAAACAAAAAGTAAAAATCAGTTCAATGTAGCAGGCAATATGAGTACTCATGCTTACTCTTTTGTCTTCCCATCTCAGTAGGGACTTCTAACTGCCAATACCTGCAACTTTCTGATCCTGTGCTTCTTCTGGCCACCAGAGTCTGCTCTGCCGGAGCACGTGACAGGCCAGATGTGCTAGAGAATTAATCTCCCGGGTGCAGCCCTCAATCTGTGACTGAACGGAGTCGGTGGGTAAAAACTTCAGCTTGCTCTCCGTGTGGGTGAGATAACTCTCAGGAACACGTTTTACGTCATTTCCTACATTTCCTCAGCAGCATGAAGCTCCAGCTTTTGGACGCAGGATGCTTATACCAGCAGACCCCAAACAACGCCATGGCGCTGTTTGAGAGTGGAGGTGCACAGAGGTTAGATGGTAAATAAGGCCTAGAGCCCTGGCCCGCATCCATCTCACAGGAGGTCCAGTGGGTCTATGGACTCACCCCGTGGAAATTTCCATGTTGCCCAAGTGCATAATCAAAATGGCTATACGTAGAGCTGGCAAAACCTCATATTTTTCCTTGATGTGCAGAGTAAGTCAAATGGTAAGAAAGGCCAAATGGAAATTCCCCTGAGAACGCCCCCACCAGGTGGGATAATAAATCAAAAGCAATATCAGATCTTCGGCAGGAAGGCAGGAGGCAGGGGCTGTGGTGTCCATCATTATTGTTGTTAGGTTCCATCGAGTGGGTTCCAACTCACAGCGACCCCATGTACAACAGAATAAAACACTGCCCGGTCCTGCACCATCCTCACAGTCGTTGCTATGTGTGAGCCCGTTGTTGCAGCCACTGTGTCAATCCATCTTGTTGAGGATCTTCCTCATTTTTGCTAACCCACTACCTTACCAAGCATGGTGTCCTTCTCAAGGGACTGGTCCCTCCTGATAATGTATCCAAAGTATGTGAGACAGAGTCTCACCATCATACCCCACTTTAATTTAATTTAGCAAGTCAGCCTGCTCCAGTGTCCATGTTTAAAATGGATGGCCAGGGAACAACTCTGGGAACGTTTGCTTCCTATCTCACAACTTTTCACCATGCTGAGCCAGAGGTCTTGGCCCCTGGGAGAGGGAATTCCTCTATTAAGTAAGGTTTCCACTGCACCAAAGCTGCAGCTGCTGCCTAGTCATTCTGAGCTTCTTATTCCATCTCACCAATAAGCAAAGAAAGAAGTCCTGGTTAACATCAGGATATAGGGTTGCTCCTACAAGACTATGTCCTGCGTGCCTTTACTAGGGGTTTTCTGGGGACACAGAAGCATGCTTGCCCTTGTTCTGGGCAATTAACAACCCTGAACCTAAGCTGTTGGACGTTGGTGTATAAATATCCTGTTATCCTCTCCCCTTCTTATGGATAGAATTGTGCCCCCCCAAAATATGTACTGTAAATCCTAGCCTCTATGCCTGTGGTTGTAATCCCATTTGGGAATGGATTGCTTTGTTATGTTAACAAGACAGCCTTAGTATAAGGTTATCTTGAGTCAATCTCTTTTGAAATATAAGAGATTAAACAAGCAATCGAGAGAAGCAGAGATGGCAATAAAAGATGCCAAGCCACATGAAGATCACCCAGGAGCAGAAGCTCAGAAGAGACAAGGACCTTCCCCCAGAGGTGACAGAGAGAGAAAGCCTTCCCCTATAGCCGGCACCCTGAATTAGGACTTCTAGTAAACAGAGAAAATAAATTTCTGTTTGTTAAAGCCATCTATTTGTGGTATTTCTGTTATAGCAGCACTAGATCACATCAATGAGATAACGCTGTATATTGATAATAATCTGCATCAAATCAAAATTCCACTTTTTTACTTCTCTGATGCCAGCTCCAACATGCAGCACTTCCTTCTCTGACCCTAGCTACCCAGAGCTAGGTTGGATCTCACAAGCTGAAAGGACGCTATCCTTCAGACTGCCAGACGCCAGCCTCAAGCTTGGGAGTTCCCCTTGGGCTCCCTAACTTCTGACCTGCTGGCTCCCACTAATCCCTAGGGTCTGATAATTCACTGGAAAGACTCAAAGAGCTCACGGAAATCTCTATACTTACAAGAAGAGTTTTTTGTAGGAAAAAAGGGATATAAATGAAGAGATGCATGGGATGAAATCTGGGAGAGTTCCCAACAGGAAGCTTCCATGTGCATGGATGGTGTTTACCAACCAGGAAGCTCAAGGAGCTGCCGTGCTCAGAGCTTTTATTGGAGGTCTCATTACATAAATGAAACTCAGCACCTCTTCCCTGAGGTTAATTGATAGGATGAGGTGATCATAGGGTCATATAGGGAGGTCTTTCTGGCTTGGCCAGCCTCCACCCCAGAGTTATCTTATCACCTCACCTAACCTGTAAGTTAGGTGTGGCCTAAAGTCCTTAAATTCCAAGGTTTTTTTAGAGTTATCTCTCAGGAAATAAGGGCAAAGACCACAAGTTAAATTCTTTATCTCACACTCTGTAACATGTGGGCTATGCTGTTTCCCAAAATTTCCCAGTAGGGTTAAGCTCCAGTTGTCCACATGTTCTTTTTCTTGATAAACCAGACCTTACCAGTTGCTACTGAATTGATTTTGACACATGGCAACACCATGTGTGTCAGGGTAAAACTATGCTTTGTAGGGTTTTCAATGGCTGAACTTTTGGAAGTAAGACTGCCAGGCCTTTCTTCTGAGGGACCTCTGGGTGGACTTGAACTGCCAACCTTTTGGTTAGCAGCTGGGCATGTTGATCATTGAACCATCCAGGGCTAGCTTCCCTTCTTCCCTTGTCTTAATTTCCTACTCCCGTACTCCTTTCAAATAAACTTCTTGTGCTCAAATCCT
This sequence comes from Dugong dugon, assembly GCA_030035585.1. Lineage (NCBI taxonomy): Eukaryota > Metazoa > Chordata > Mammalia > Sirenia > Dugongidae > Dugong > Dugong dugon. The sequence continues at coordinate 77,768,966 of CM057476.1, forward strand.
TATGTCAGGGTTTATTTCTGGGAGAACCCAACTAAGGCAGGGTCCTTAAGAAGTGTTTTTCCTTTAAAAAGACATGTTAATAAAAATTTAAAAGCACTGCCTCAGTGGTCATTGGCTGCACACTTCCGTAGTCACCAGGGTGACTTAGGTTACAAAACAGCATTCTATTTGTTTATATGCTCACGGTCACGACCAAAGATGTCAAGACAATTTCATGCTACCCAGTCTTTTTAAGAGTATAGGGAATAGTACACTAACTTTAAAAATCTATTTAAAATGCTTATTTACACAAACATAAACACAGACTGACATTTTAAATTTGGGTACTTAAATTGGACCAACTTCTGATCTCTGGGAATCTTAGCTATATGGACCAGCTTATTTAGTCCTCGAATCTCTAAGGAGGCCCCTAAGGCTCTGTAAACTGTGCTCTGCATAACCGCAGGGATGCCTGCTGCTTGGGGGCCCATGTGATGACTCCTTCTGCAGTTACAGGACACAGCCAGCCAGGCTTGATGGGTCTGCATGCATATGTTGTAAAATGAATGTCGATTCCCTTAAACGTTGCTGGCAAACTTTCTTCAGTATAAAATGATGCGAAACAGCCTATCAAATGGATTCCGTTTTCCTCTCCTCCCCTCAAAAAAGGAAAGGCTAGATTACCGGTTTTGAAGCTACTTTTATTCCATGCAGTTTTCATTGCCCTGAGTCACTTTATCTACTGCTGGGATGTATTTGTTGAATCATTTTTTAAACGACTATTCTCCAGGATTCTATATGCACCTCCAAGTCTAAGCACATTGGAACTAGATAAAGGGACACTGTCAAGTTCCATTTAGCCAAGATTACTTACTCAACAATGCTTCAAAGATTTTATTCACATAATTCATACAGGAGGATTAGAATATGCACTCAGTTAAGAATGATTGCTTTGCTATTCTGATGAGCACGCACAATGTTACTGCCAATAAACTCCTTTGTATAGTTTCCCACATGAACAAGTGGAGCTTCTCATGGGAAATAGGCTTGTGTAAGTTTTTGAAATATATATTAAGCTGTGTATTTATTTAAAAATTAACAAACAAAATAGTACTTTACAGGGAATAGCATACTAGAAAATTACAGAAAATTAAATATTTATTAATCCTGCAGCAAATGAATGTTAGTCTTTGGGGCTTTAAAAATAATTTTAGTAAATCATTTCAGTTGACTGCACGATTACATGTTGAAAATTTGCAGTCACAGAGGCTCATCCACCCTGCATTTGTGTATCGGTGAGGTGCTTTTAAAATTTGTATTTGAATGCTTTCTTGGTTCCATAGCCTTCCCCCTACCTCAACCCCCACCTCGCTCTTGTCTGATATGCAACTAAAAAAAAAAAAAGCAACCTCACTGCTGTGGGGTCTGATTCCAACTCGTAGTGACCCTATTGGACAGAGTAGAAATGTCCCATGGGGTTTCCAAGGCTGTAATTTTTAGGGAAGTGGACTGCCACACCTTTCTTCTGAGAGGCAGCTAGTGGCTTCCAACCTCTAATCTTTCAGTTACCACTAACTTTCGGTTAGCAGCTGAGCATCTAACCACTGTGCCACCAGGGCTCCTTATACCCACCTAAAACCAAAACCAAACCCATTGCCACAAGTCAATTCAGACTCATCGCACTATAGCGACCCTATAGTGACTCTATAGGACAGAGTAGAACTGCCCCGTAGGATTTCCAAGGGGCAGCTGGTGGATTCCAACTGCCGACCTTTTGGTTAACAGCTGAGCTTTTAACCACTGAGCCACCAGGGCTCCAATACCCAGCTAGATACATACAAATTTCAATGCTACCTGCCTGGCCTCACTGTGAGGCTGAGATTGGTGCCTCTGTAATCCACTCGAGCAGGGTGCCCAGCAGATTCCTGAGACCCATATTTAGATGCACATAATAACAACTGGAAACATATTTTATATACTTTTTATAACATTCACATACCTGTGGAGGCTGTGACACACTTGTCCAACAATTTCAAAAAATAAAATGTTGTAATTTCAAGACTCTTCTCTCCTCTTCCATTTTTCCTCTGCCAGTTGTTTTTCGCACCAATGTTGCCTGAGCGTAAGTGTGCTAGAAAGGAGGTCAACACAGGGCCAGCGGAAGCGAAGCTGCATGACCAGCGTGCTGAAATCCTTTCACCACATTAACGGTTAATGGAGTCACGTGGTGGCCATCACCATGGTCCTACATGGAAGGCAGCTCCAAAGACGGAGCTATTGTTGAGGAGCACTTGGACGGCACACAACAACAACAAAGTTAAAAATAACACACCTTTACAGGATTTACCTCCCTTACTTGAGTATTAAGAGTTAGATTTAACATAAAATTATATTTAGAACCAAATTTATAGTGATGGAAGATGAGCTAATGTAAGAGCAAAACCTTGGTTGGCAATTTAAACTTTCCAGTGTTTTCACATCTTCTGAAGAAGTTAAAGTATTATTATCCCTGTTTCACGGAAAGAGAAAGTAAAACCAAATGAAATTAAGGAATGTTTGGCTCAAAATCGTACATTTAATTAAGTTAGTAACCAGTAGGATTAATAGATGATTAATATAAGATCATACATGACATCTATTTATTTCATTACTTCTTCCCCAGAATTAAATTTTGGGAAAGATCAGAATGAAAACCCAACAGAACTGGAGTTCCTTTCAGATTAGGCCAGGGTCCCACTCAGGTGTATGCTGATGATAAGAGCTCCCTCTCCAGCTCCATGTAAAAGAACGAAAACCCAACCAAAGCCTGTTGCTGTCGAGTCGATTCCGACTCATAGCGACCCTATAGGACAGAGTAGAACTGCCCCATAGAGTTTCCAAGGAGAGCCTGGCAGATTTGAACTGCCGATCTTTTTGTTAGCAGCTGTAGCTCTTAACCACTGCACCATCAGGGTTTCTATAAAAAAATGAAAGGAGCATGTTTTCTCTCAAGCTTCTGTCAGGCCAGTAAATCTGGTCTTTTTTTGTGAGATAGAATTTTGTTCTACATCTTTCTCCAGCTCTGTCCAGGACCCTCTGTTGTGATCCCGGTCAGAGCAGTCAGTGGTGGTAGCCAGGCACCGTCTAGCTATACTGGACTCAGTCTGTTGGAGGCCTTGGTAACCGTGGTCCATTAGTCCTTTGGACTAATCTTTTCCTTGTATCCTGTTCTCTTCATTCTCCCTTGCTCCCGTAGGGGTGAGGCTAGTGGAGTATCTTAGATGGCTGCTCACAAGCTTTTAAGACCTGTGCTCTCCCTATACTGTGACAGCACACTCCTCCTTTCCACCCTTGATTTCCCATGTCCATTCAACCAGCTCCTAAGGGTCTCTGCCTTCTCATCTCACCTCCGGACAGAAGCTGCCCATTTAGTCTCATGTGTCTACTTGAGCTAAGAAGCGCACTCTTCACAAGTATCATTTTATGTGCCACAGTCCAGCCCAATCTTTGTCTGAAAAGCTGGCCTTGGGAATTGTTTCAGTTCTGGGTTGACAGAGAGTCCGATGGCCATGCTTCCTGGGGTTCCTCCAGTCTCAGTCAGACCGTTAAGTCTGGTCTTCTTACTAGAATTTGAGTTCTCCACCTCACCTTTCTCCTGCTCCATCAGGGACTCTCTGTTGTGTTCCCTGTCAGGGCGGCCATTGGTGGTAGCCGGGCACCATCTAGTTTTTCTGGTCTCAGGCTGGTTTATGTGGCCCTTTCTGTTTCTTGGGCTAATACTTTCCTTGTGTCTTTGGTGTTCTTCATTCTCCTTTACTCCAGGTGTTTGGGACCAATTGATGCATCTTAGATGGCTTCTTGCTAGCTTTTAAGATCAATATGAAAAAACTATTAATGAGATATTTTATGCAATTTTGATTGTACTAAGTGTTTGAAATTCCACGTGCGTTCTACGTTTTGGCAAATCTCAGTTCAGATTAGCTACATTTTGAGTGCTCCAGAGCCACATGTGGGCTGGTGGTACTGTGTTGGACAGCACAGGTCTACGTGCAAACTTGGGAAAATGTGATGTAGACGTTACATGATGGAAGGAATTTAGCTTGATTCTATAATCAATGAGATGCTCCCAAGAGTTTTTGAGAAGATTGCAATAACTTGACTTAATATGATGAGGGTAGAGATTAGTGTGGCACAGTGGTTAAAAGCTTGGCTGATAACTAAAAGGTCAGCAGTTCGAGTCTACCAGCTGCTCCTTGGAAACCCTATGGGGCAGCTCTACTCTGTCCTATAGGGTCAATAAGAGTGGGAATTGACTCGATGGCAATGGGTTTGGTTTTTGGTTTTCATAGAAATTAAGGGAAGGAGCTGTCTCTTAGATAAAGAACAAATGGAGGAATAGTAGCAGCACTTTATAATCAATAAAACATAACAAGTAAAGTAAAGGAAGCAGAAAACCGTAACTTTAAGAGTTTGGAGGACCAGGAGTAGAGAAAAAGTAAGAGAGAGATGCTAGTTTAAGAAAGAGATGGATTTGCTTTTAACAGTATAGTTTCAGGTGGTGGCGAGTTTCTCTCACCAGAGACACCAATTGGAACATGAATGAGAGCTGAGACCAGGTACAGTAGCTTTTGGAATCAGTGCCATTAAGCTGGTTGAGCCTTAGGAACGGATAACATCTAAGATTATGACATTGGATGGAGATTAGCAAGATTCAAGAATTTAATCTTAAGAGTTCCCTAGTCAGCAAGCAGGACAAAAAGTTAGCAGGATGGTGAAAGAACAACCAAGAGATCATGGAAGCCAAGGGAAGAGCCCATTTCAAAACAGAAAGGGAAAGAAAGCAGGAGAGAATTTAAGGAAGATTTGAACTGAGCAAAGTCCACTGGATGTGGTTAGGAAAAGAACTCTGGAGCAATTAGGACCTTTGACAAGGCCGAAGGAAGATAGAGGAGAAGGGTTTACATCAGCTAAGCTATCTTCTAAACCACTGGTTTGAGTTCTTAGCGCAACAGGCTAACTGAAAGGATTGAGAAGGCTGATTTTTTCCAGCAGATGCAAGTCCCAGCAGAAATCCTGGAAGAAGGGAACAGAGACCAGCACAGAGTGAGTGGAGTTCTGGGCGATTCTTGATTAATGGCCAATGTAAAGAAAACCCAGAAACAAGCCAAGTGACAGGATGCAGGGAAATTCACGGGGAGAGCAGTGTAGAACTGGAGACCATCACAAAACCCTGGTTTGGTCTTAATTCAAACACAAGCAAAAAATATGAATTTAAAAGATAATTTGCCACTATAAGGACTTATTGTATTTTTTCCACCATTTTTTTCAGTATTTCATTACTTACTTTAAGGGATGGGCAAACATGGAATGTGTCCAGTGGAAGACTGCCTTTAATATTTTACACATTTTTGAAAGGGGAGCGGTGAACAGCAGTGACCTGAAAGCACTAGAAACTCTAGAGGTCTGAACTCTGGTGCAATCCTACTTCTCTTTCAAGCCTATTCAGTTATGAACACTAGTATCTAGCTTCCGTGGATTTGAAGGAAAAAAACCAAACAATATAGTATTTTAGCTTGTCAATGCTGAAATAACATGGGGATGATGGAGCACCAATTACAGCTACATTAAGAGTCAACTCATTCAGTCCTGATAGTTAAATCCCTCGTACATGGACATGAGATTTACTTTGAGTTATATACTTGGTATGTGTGGGAGTACAGGGTGTGGAAATTATTCGGCTGCAAAAGTCCCTTGAAATTCCCTGCAATTTCACGAATCCTTAGGAGTTCAGACATGCACAAATGTTTCTGAAATCTTTGAAAGACAACAACCTAGGTTACTCCTTCTGCTGAAAGTGACTAAATGGGATTTTCCATTTCTTCCCTGAGGAGGAAGCTTGACAGATGAAAATGAAAACTGTTCTTGGTACATGGGGGTGGGGGGGTGGGCAGGAGTTGTGGGGGTGGTGAGGGGTGGAGTGGTTAAAGCTAGATGCCGGGGGAAAGCATTACTCAACTAAGAAGATGGAAATCCAGTTCTGGGCGGCAAGAGTAGAGTAATGCAAAAGGAAATGCAAATGAAGATGAAGTCAAAATAGCTTAACCTACTTCAAATATTTTATTTCCAATTTTTTTATTCTACTTTCTCTAGTCTCTCATATTCCAGCCTGGAGACATGCTAGATCTCTGGACATCCCATTCTTTCCACATCTAGGAGTCCTGGTAGTGCAGTGGTTAAGAGTTACTGCTGCTAACCAAAAGGTTGGCAGTTCAAATCCACTCGCTATTCCTTGGAAACCCTGTGGGGCAGTTCTACTCTGTCCTGTAGGGTTACTTTGACTCGCTGGGTTTGGGTTTTTTCCCACACCTAAATACATTTTAAAAGTTGAGAAACAAGCAAAGATGTGACGCAGGATTCATGGTTAATCAATAAATTGCAACAGAAAAAGGAATATATTACGTCAAAGACTGTTTTAGTCTGTCCAGGTATTTATCAAATATCCTGCTAGTTAGAAAGACCTCGCTCATTTTTCTTTAGAGTTGAAGTAGCTTTTATTATTCACACACACGGACACACTATGTCTTTGTCTTGCTTAGTACCAGAGTAAAAGCAGCAGATCCGACCACTCACAGTTTGGTGTTCTCACTAAACTGACAGTTCTAAATGTCACACTGACTTGTTGATTCCAAATCACTGTGCCGCAACCTCATCACACACTGTCCCTTCAGGAAACATTTCAATAAAAATGTATGAGGAAATGGACTCCTCTGAGGTCTACAAACAGGAATCTCGATTTTCTTTTTTAAACCAGGTGAAAATGTTTAGATTCGATTCTTAGGCCTTAAAAAATAGCCATAAAGTATCTTGAGCCTTGAGTCTTCACTCCTTGTGTAATCTCTCCTACCCCTGGTGGGACCGAGTGGGAATTTTGTGTCAGAGTCAACATGCGCCATTTCCCTCAATGTCACTAATGATAATTTGCAGAAGGAATCTGTTTCATACTTAAAAATAAGTTCAAATTGACAATCTCTATTACCTAGGAAATTTACTCAAACAGATAACACCCTTGCCATCACAGAGCTATTTAGACCTTGGGTTCTTTAATAATGGGGTCTATGGATGGCAGTCTTTCCAACAGAACAAGGGGATACTGTGTGGTTTGAAGTCAGGAAAAGTGTGCATCAGGGTTGTCTCCTTTCACCATACTTACTCAGCCTGTGTGCTGAGCAGGTAATCCGAGAAGCTGGACTATATGAAGAAGGACGGGGCATCAGGATTGGAGGAAGACTCATTAACCACCTGCGACATGCAGATGACACAACTCTGCTTGCCGAAAGTGAAGAGGACTTGAAGCACTTACTGATGAAGATCAAAGACTACAGACTTCAGTAAGGATTACACCTCAGCATAAAGAAAACAAAAATCCTTACAACTGGACCAATAAGCAACATCAAGATAAATGGAGAAAAGAGTGACGTTGTCAAGGGTTTCAGTTTACTTGGATCTGCAATCAAGGCCCATGGAAGCAGCAGTCAAGAAATCAGACGACGCACTGCATTGGGCAAATCTGCTGCAAAAGACCTCTTTAAAGTGTTAAAAAGCAAAGATGTCACTTTGAGGACTAAGGTGCGCCTGACCCAAGCCATGGTGTTTTCAGTCGCCTTACATGCATGCGAAAGCTGGACAATGAATAAGGAAGACCAAAGAAGAGTGGCGTCCTTGAATCATGGTGTTGATGAAGAGCGCCAGAAGAAGGAACAAATCTGTCTTGGGAGAAGTATAGCCAGAGTGGTCCTTAGAAGCGACGATGGTGAGGCCCTGTCTCACATACTTTACACATGTTTTCAGGAGGGACCAGTCCCTAGAGAAGGACATCATGCTTGGTAAAGTAGAAGGTCAGCGAAAAATAGGAAGATCGTCAATGAGATGGGTTGACACAGTGGCTGCAACAATGGGCTCAAGTATAACAAAGATCATGAGGATGGCGCAGGACCTGGCAGTGTTTTGTTTTGTTGTACATCAGGTTACTATGAGTCGGAACCAACTGGACGGCACCTAACAACAACATGGGTAGCTTCACGAGGTATATGAACTCCAGAAATAGTACCTGAGATTTTATGCACCTACCATTTTCTGGAGCGAAGCACCGCACCTTTTATCAGATTCTCTTGAGAACTGATGTCTTAAACAGTTAAAAATAATTAAATTAGGGTGTCACATTAAAAATATATATGTAATGGATCAATATGAATCTAGCACTTTGTCGAAGTTTTGTATTACTGGCAGATGAATAGTAGTAGTAGTCTGAATGGACTCCTTGCGTGGCAGAAATGGTTACGTGCTGGGCTACTAATGGAAAGGTTGTCAGTTTGAACCCATCCAGAGGCAACTCGGAAGAAAGGCCTGGCAATCTGCTTCGGAAAGGTCACAGCCATGGAAAACCTATGTAACAGGTTGAGTCAGCTCACTGTGATGCTCCAAAAGCTGATTAGTAGATGAATAAAGAGATGTTTAAAGAGTCCTGGTGGCACAATGGTTAAGCGGTTGGTTGCTAACAGAAAGGTTCCTGCTTCCAACCCACTAGCTTCCCCTCACTCTTTGGGAGAGAAGACCTGGTGATCTGCACCTGTAAAGATTATATCCTAGGAAACCCTAGGGAGCAGTTCTGGGCTGTCCTAGAGGATCTCTACGAATCCGAAGCAACTGATTCAACTGCGCACAACAACAGAGAGACGTTTTATTACAAAACCAAACCCGTTGCCATCCAGTTGATTCTGACTCAGCGACAGTACAGGACAGAGTAGAACTGCCCCCTCGGGTTTCCAAGGAGCGGTGGATTCGAGCTGCCAATCTTTTGGTTAGCAGACGAACTCTTAACCACTGCACCACCAGGCCTCCTTTACCACAATATTAAGCAAATAAGGTACATCTAGCTTTCTGTTGGAGTGCTGGTGGTACACCAGTTGAGAGCTCAGCGGCTAACCGAAGGGTCAACAGTTCGAATCCACCAGCCGCTCCTTGGAAACCCTACGGGGCAGTTCTACTCTGTCCTATAGGGTCGCTATGAGTCGGAATCCACTCAACGGGTTAGCTTTCTATCAAATAATAATAATAAACATTTATTGTTCAACTCAGTGCCAATGTTTTGCCTCATTTTGGGTTAAAATTAACAGTTTCAGGTTGTGACTTTAATCTTATCAGAGACTTCTAAAATAAACAATAGCACAGCATGAGAAACCTTGTTTGTGTAACTTCTGCTCTTGCTCTCTTGGAAACAGAAAATGACATTTTCTTATGACCCACTCCCAAACAATCATGACTACCTATTCACACTACTGAGGTTTTCGAAATATCAGCTGCACATGATTTATACACTTCCATGTGTTTTTTAAAAATTAGTGGAATTAGTACTATTTGACAAAGCACAGCCATAATATTTTATTATCATTGTTATTTTCTGGGCGGAACCCTCGTGGCGCAGTGGTTAAGAGCTCGGCTGCTAACCAAAAGGTCCGCAATTCGAAAGCAGTTCGAGTCCACCAGCCGCTCTTTTGAAACCCTGTGGGGCAGTTCTAGTCTGTCCTATAGGGTCGCTATGAGTCGGAAAGATTCCACGGCAACGGGTTAGGTTTTGCTTTGGTATTATTTTCTTATTTCCATATTCTCAGAAAGAAAACTAAGAGCGGGACCCAAACCGCGCTTAGCCGAAATCGGCCGGATTTAAGCTTCGGAAACACCCCAGCGGTTGGGTCCTCCAGAGAAGCGAAGGCATTGGCCGGCTGCTCCGGTGCCCTGGCGCTCGCCGCCCGCCGCCGCAGGCGCCGCCGCCGCCTCCCCGCGCCCCTCAGGCCGAGCCCAGGAGAGCGCCGCCCACGTGTGCCCGCGCCCCGGGCCTTGTACCCGCGGACGCCGCCGGACACCGCCCGCCCCGCCGATTGGCCGGCGGGCGGACGGCGGCGGAGGCGGGCCCGGGTCGGGGCGGTGCCTGCCCGCGCCCCGCGCCCGCCCCCGAGGCGGCCACACCGGGGGCGACCACGTGCCCAGCCGCCTTCTGCTGCGCACCGCCGGGCGCGCTCCTCTCGGCGCGGACCAGCTACGCGGCCGCTCGTCCTGCCTCCCCGAGGGCCAGCCCGCGACATCTCCAGCCGCTCGCCCACCACCGCCCCTCGGCGCGGCCCTGGCGCAGCCCCAGTAAGTTGCCAAGTCTCCCTCGGTGCCGAGGGGCCGCAGGCGAGGGGCGGCCTGGGCGCTGGGACCGGCGGGGAAGGGTGGGACGGGGGCGCGGAGGGCTGCGGCCAGCTGCGCGCCGCTGCCCGGGGACCTCCCTCCAGCGAGCCGGGGGCCGACCGCCCGGGGCTGCAGCCGTGGACCCGGTTGTCAAGGCTGCGCACCGGGGTGCGCCTGGCCGGCTCTGGCCGGGGTACGGAGGCGTCGGGCTCCGCGGCGGCCGAGCGAGCTGAGCGGCCAGCTGGCACGGCGACCCCGCGGGGGCACTTTAGCTTCTCTTGCTCCGAGTGTCTGGGGCGTCCCTCTCTGGGAAGGCAAAGAGCCTCATCCCCCACCCCGGACCTGCCTGCTAAGGGGTCCCGAAGTCGCTTCCTGCTCTCCTGGGCTTCTTGGCTTAAATGTAGAACACCGCTTGAAGTTCTGGAGGGCTTTTCACAGCCGAGACCTGCCGGGGATCTGGTCGGACAGGTCAAATGGCCCGTCGTCGTTTCCCCCACCCCCGTCGGCTTTTAAAGTTAAATGGGTGCCGTTTTCAAACCCATTTGAGATCGACTATCTTTTTAAGCCTATTTCCTGCAGTCTTTCAGCCTTGAACTTGAAATGCGATTCTTTACGCGCAGGGAATCCCACTTCGCCCATCACCCCAGAGTACCCATTCTTCCAGAAAACTTTCCGACTTCTTTTTAGGCGTCCATCCAGTTGATGGAGTAAGGCATTCAGAGATGGTGTCTTAATGTTCTTTGAAAGAAATACCTGAGCGAAAGAGACGGAGTCGTAAATGTCTTCAGAAGTGGAAACAGTACCTGGACTTCAAGAGTGAAAATGTTCAGCCGACTTAAACTTGCAAATATATATGCAAATCTGTCTTTAAAAACCCTGAGGTGATTAATTTGGAACTGGTATTAAGATTTATCTTGACATTTGTGCGGAAACACTCATCCTTCTAATGAGGGGTTCTCAGCAGATCTTATTAAAACAGAGCTGTCTGAATCCTGGCGCTGGGATACAAAGTTAAAGTGTACTGGTCTCTGATGTGATGCTTTTCCATTCTTGCCCGAGCCAGTCTTCCAAACTTGTGTTGCTCCTTTTCCCCCTCAGCGTTAGTAACCATGAGCTCTTGAGGAAATTGCAAACATTTATGTCTGTAGCTTTTCTCCAGGGACGCAGAGGATCAGAGTATTCTAATTATATACTTTGGTGAAGGAGCCCTGGCGGCACAGTGGTTAAGCGCTGAAGATCGGCCACTGGAACCCGCCAGCGGCTCTGCTGGAGAAAGATGTGGCAGTCTGCTTCCGTAAAGATTGCAGCCTTGGAAACCTATGGGGTAGTTCTGCTCTGTCCAACAGGTTGGGATTTTTGGTATTTCTACTGTCTTGTGGTTGCTTCACATACATCCTCAATTGTATTGTTGTTAAGTGCTATCTAGTCCATTTCAACTGATAGCAATCCCATGGGACAGAGTAGACCTACCCTATGAGGTTTTCTTGGCTTTTGATTCCCGAGTTTCTCCTCGTTATCACTGAACTCGAGTCAAGAGTCTAAAGAAGAATAGAAGCTGCACGGGGAGGCATGGTAGCTGTGGTAGTTTATAAAGTCTGAGGAGTACTCGCGTTTCCCGACTTGTGTTTCTGAAGAATTTCGAAGTTCGTGTTTCTTCCTTTTCGATTACACACCTGCTGGCTTTTGCAGAGCTGGAGTGCTTACCCTCCAGTCTAGGTTGCCCACCGTTTGTCCTTCTGTCATATCCCCGCTTGAGTCATCATTGCTTCCCCTGCTCTCGTGGCCGGAGCTGAGCCTGCGTCCGTGCTCAGTGCTTCTCTTGTTGCCCCTACTTTTTCTCTTTTTCCTTTGGTGACTTCTCTGTTTAGCCCAGTTTCTGTTTTTCCTTCTGCCTTGTTCTGTTTCCTGGCTGCTCTCCTTTCAGCTCCTTTATTATTATTATTATTAGAAAAAATTTTCAGAGCTGTTTGCTGGTTTTATTTCGGTGCCCTTCAGTGACCATGATCTGAACATACTGATTTTACCGCCTTCTTATAGACTGCTTACTGGATGCCACACATTTCCAACAAAAGCCAAAATTTCAGTTGCATATATTTTTATATATTCAGCTTTTTTTGTGTGTTGTCATTTGCATGCTTTGCGTTCCGGATGAAAACTGAAAAACTCAATCTGTATGGTTTCCCTTGTATGATACCGCTTACCTAAAGGTTTTTGAACATCTAAGTGGTTAGTTCATTTCTAAATCTTTAATCTCGATATTCGAAACCATATTAGATATAGTCTTGAAAAAAACTAATAAATCCTTCTTTTCATTGTAGTAACATTTCACTGCAGTGCCAGTGTCGTGGTTGGTACATAGACGTGTGCAGTGGGTGTGTATTAGCTTGGGGAAATGAGCAGTCTACTGTTGGTTTTCACGTGTTTTGAACACTTTGTACTTTAAATTTGACTCCTAGCGACCCTATTGGACAGGGTAGAACTGCCCCGTAGAGTTTCCAAAGCTGTAATCTTGACAGAAGTAGACTGCCACATCTTTCTCCTGCAGAGTGCCTGGTGGGTTCGAAGACTGGAACCAGCGACCTTTCAGTTAGCCGCCAAGCGCTTAACCACGGTGCCACCAGGGCTCCTTCTATGAGTCGAAATCGACTCGAAGCCAAGGGGTTCAATTTTGGGTTTAAACTTTCAATATTTCTGAGAAGGAAGGGCCTCTGCTGCCATTACATTTACCTTGTCACTGGTGAGTGCAATCAGCATTGGCTTCAGAGAAGAGTTGGATCAGTGCAGCTTTTGTTTAAAAGGCTGGATTTGAATATGCGGGTGATAGCTCTTCCATTCTTCTTTAGACTTTTCCTTTGGATCTCTCTCCTCAGAGAGATTGGGGTTCCTTGTTTTTCTGAATGTGCATGGACATGATCCCTTGTTGAAAATCTTGGGATTTCTTGACCCAGGACTTCATCCATCCAAGATCAAGTCATCCAGTTAGAGTGCTCCGTGAGATGACTTAGCTTTGCCAATGTCGTGTATTTAATCGTATGCCTTCTCCGTACCCCCTTGTATATAATACAAATAAAATAAAAACCACACCCCCATACCCCCTTCAGAACTGAGCCTAAGCTGGGATTCAGCAATGAGGCAGATGATATTACAACATTCCATGACCTTTCTATGAAGAGGTTTTTTTTTTTTTTTTTAAGCCCTATGTTGTATTCATTTTTGGAATATTTGGTGAACAATACACAACAGAGAATTTTATGTCCCTTGTTGATACTTGCAAGTTTTTCCCACAGTTGTGGGGAAAATTCTCTTCTTTCCGTAATTCACTCTGGCATCAGTAAGCCTCCTTAAGCCTTGATACAGTTACACTTAGTATAATGCTATTTACCCCGTCAACACGCACTTCCTTTAAGTGGAAGCCTCGTGGTCACAGTGTAAAGAGCTTGATGTCACCAGGGATGCTGAGGGCCACTGCAGTTAACGAGCTCTCATTGTCTACTTTGACTTTCGCCCCTCCCCCTTTTTTGTCAGATTTTAAGTGACTCTCTTCTGTTTAAAAACAGATGCTTGTCTCTTCAAAAAGTCAAGTGATAAATACACCTTAAAGCTCACTTTTTATTCATTTTCCTCCTTTAGGGGCAGAGAGAAAGATGTTGGGTTGGGACCTGGAACCTAATTAGAAGACCAGGCTTGGTTGCTTAGGTTCTTTTCTTGCCTTGGCTCTGAGAATCTGTCCTCTTGGTAAAAACTGGTAATTATTGGTAGTGGGATTAACAGGTATTATACTAAACCATAAGGAGAAGACAGGGTCACTTTGCAGATTCAGGGTTATTTGTTTATACCCTAAATATGAATTGGAGGCAGATTTTCAGGATGCAGTCCAACTTCTACTTTTAAAATCACACTAAGATTTCTAGAACTTGAAATATGTTTAACTGGCCGGGTGGGAATTCATGTTTGTATCACATGCACTGTTTTTCCAGAGCATGTGGATCCTTTGGATTCCAGCTCCACCTTCACTTACGTGTCTGGTTTCTAAAAGAAGGTACGTATTTGGCAGAAAGGACTGAATTAACTGTGATGAAACGAATATGCAAAATCTGCCATTGCTAAGATGCAAAATGTATAGTATTTAGCAATTGTGTGTGCAACCAAATTATTGAATACTGTTTTGCTACCTTGAAATTCCCTTGGAATAGGAAATGCCTGCCTTTGTAATTTTGATTCTAAGAATATCCTATGAGTGTTCTTTTTGGAGTCTTCTGTGATCAGAGCTGAGTTAACCGATTTGGGTTAAATACGTGTGATATCTACCTACGGATAACTCTAGAGTCTGTAGGAAAGCAAAGAACAAATAACTTGGTGGATGGATGTTCATTGTATTATTATTTTAAAATAATATATGAGTAATTTTTTAAATGAACTTACCCTGAATAAATTAGTAAATAAAAGTTTTATCAACTTATATGTGTTTTTTCCTTCAAGTAGAGAACATCTGTATCGAGTAATATTTTCCTCCTTTCCTTCAAAAAGACAGCTTTCTATAGACAGTGACTTCTTTTCCTACAGAAATTCACTTTATAGCCACCTCTGTAATGATCCTGGTATCTTCCAGCAAAGGATAGTGATTTCCACATGGATCTCATAGTCCATTGAAGTTTGCACATTGACTGGGGACTTGCCTTAATAGAAGTCCACATGAAGACTCTTCCTGATAATCTGTATCAAAGCCACACATTCAGGCCACTCTGTGTCAACATTTTATCTGCTTTTATGATACTGGAGCCCTGGTGGTCCAGTGGTTAAGAGCTCGGCTGCTAACCAAAAGGTCGGTAGTTTGAATCCACCAGCCTCTCCTTGGAAACCCTAAGGGGCAGTTCAGCTCTATTCTATAGGATCACTAAGAGTCGAAATCAACTCGATGGCAATGAGTTTGGGTGTTTTTTTTTGGGGGGGGATTTATGATATGAACCTAATTTTGTATTTGCATTTAAACCCACCTGCATATTTCAAGTGGTTTATTTCTTTTATAATTTGAGCAAGTGTTTGGGAGACATTTTTACTCCTGAGTTCTGGGGAGGCCTGGAAAGAGTCTGGGGTGAGCTTTGACACCTCATCTTGAGGGCTTATCAACATTCTGGTGTTCTTTGACTGCAGGGGGAATTTACCTTTGCTTCAGCGCAGCTGCTGGGAGAAGATAAAGTGAAATTTGCCATGCTTAACCAAGCAAAGTGAGGTGGCTGTTTCAATTCTATGCTTGGTTTTCTGCATTGACTTTTATGAAGGCGTTGATAGGCGAGTAACAATCTTTATCCAAGTCCAAAAACTACTGGGACGTCAATTTATGGATCACCTCAGAATCAAATGGCACCACTGGGTTTTAAGTGAACCGTCCCACCTGTAACATGGAGCATGTTCTGAGGACTAGCTCTGTGCCAGGTGGGATTGCACGGGCGAGGAGGTGGAGGTGAGATTCGCTTTAGTGAATCACAGTTCAGCCTCTTACAGAACTTGGTGGCATATTCAGTGAGATTCGGTTCATGACTGAAGGTCACGGGATTTAAAACATTATCTCAGTTAGTGGCTCTTTAAATATTTCACAATTTAAAGTCTTGAATTGCAAGGGTATTGTTAAACATTTATGCAGTTGGCAAAGCCCATATTTCATAGAATTGCTGGTGGTCCTCATTTGGGGACAAAACTGGGGAGGTTTTGAGTGACCACAGTAACCAGTAATTCTGCCAAGTTTATCAGTTGCATTTCTCTGTTCATTTCTTGGAGAACCCATATGTGTTCAGAGTGACTTTCCTACCAAATGCCATTCTCTTTGGCTTGTATCTATATTATGAACTTAACGTGAGCAAACTTGGAGAAGTTAAAGGTCATATTATTTTTAGGTAGAATTGCATTAGTATTTACAATTTGAGGTCCCTGCTCTTTGAGAAGTCTCTGAAACTTAACTGTGCAACTCTGTTAGAAGACTGAGTCACTCCGTCGAGCCCGAGAACCAAAGAGATTCAGGTTGGGGGAAAAGAAGATGATCTTTTACTGTCTTTTCTAACGAGAGGATTCATGGCAAGTTTCATACAATCTTTATCAACAGCATTTGAATTAATGATACTTAATAGTCCTTTGAGACGCAGAAAAGGAGACTTCCTTCCTTCCTGTGACATTCTCTCCCTCCTGATTACTCTTGTGCTTCGGTGGAAGGGAGAAGCAATTTGCAATCACAGCAGCTATTGTATCCAGCAGTGGCTCGTGGTGTTTTGGGGGACTCGTGGGCATTTTGTGGCGAACGCGTGCACACTCCCCTCCTACCCAGTCTTCTTCCTGTAAAAACAGAGGATGCACACAGGCGTGCAGATGCCTCCCTCCAGCAGTCTGTATATGATTGCTGGGGGCTCAAGACTCTCTGAACTCCAGCCAGTGGATGCCTACCTAGGGTTTCCGTAGCCCAGGTTAAGGACCTTGCCATACAGAAGCCTTCTGACTCCTAGGGAGAATGTCTTAGGAGATAATCCCTTGAGGCAGGAAGGATCTTCTTGGCCATGTATCCTCTCCTCTTGCTGATGTCAGGCGGCTCCTGGCTGTGAGGACAGGCTGAGAACTGCCCCTCCGGCTTCCCGTTGGCTCACAGGTAAGTGTGTCAATGGGGAGGTGGGGGCTCTGAGTCCAAGAGCGGTGACCACAGCTCAGAGATGTCCGTTGTCCTTCGTGCTGGCTGGGAGCAGTTCCTGGCCCCAAACAACACTTGGCTTTAGTCGGCATCGCTACCCTGCTTTCCCGCTTTTCCGAAAATTCTCAGATTCACAGATTTCAGTGTCTGCTTCTGGACCAGGACGTAAATCTGGCTTTAAATTTTAGTTGAGAAATTTTACTTGAGTGTTTATAAATGTACCCATGAATAGGAAAGAAAGAAAAGAAAAAAGAATGAATAAGAATGTCACTGCCCTCTTGTCCTGTCTAAAGCATCTTTAGACTGACATTTGAGATCCAGTTTTACTGGCTCTGTATCAGTCTGATTGATGTGGACCTTCTCCTAGACTTTGCTGGAATTTTAATAACCTTATAATTTAATAGAACTAAAGAGGTCACTGGAGCCCTGGGGGCACAGTGGTTAAGAGCTTCGCTGCTAACCAAGAAGGCTGGCAGTTCAAATCCACCAGCTGCTCCTTGGAAACCCTATGGAGCAGTTCTCCTCTATCCTGTAGGGTCGCTGTGAGTTGGAATCGACTGGCCGGCCACGGGCTTGGTTTTTTTTTTTTTTTTTTAGAAAAAGAAGTCATACTGAAGAGCGATGTAAGCATCAGTACAGAGCCTTGTCAGTTTTTACAGTGTGCAATAACTAACCTGTAGCTTTTCCCTGTCATATTTGTTTAATAATATGCCTGATTAATAGACTGAGGCAAACTAAGGAATTTTAAAGTTGGTTTCTCTACTGAATTCTTTGTCATTTAACCACTCATGACCTGCTTTATGAGTGGTTAGGATTTGTAATGTTTGTTTGCAAAAAAGCCCTCTTTTAAATGTGTTACATTGGTGGCACGGTGGTTGTGTGGGTGGGGGAGGATTTGTGTATGCACTATTCTTCACGAAAATAGCATGAGGCACATTTATATGCTATGGAGAAACGGTGGGTGTTGATGAAATTTGTGGTACTAGAACTGGGAGAACATTCTGGGCTGGTCCTTGTTTTCAACTCTCTTGAAACTTAGAATTTCACCTTTAAAACAAAATCACTTTTTCATTAGATGATTGATAGAATAAGGGAAGTCCCTGGGTGACGCAAATGGTTAAGACTACTAACCAGAAGGTTGACGGTTCAGATCCACCCAGAAGTGCCTTGGAAGAAAGGCCTGGAGCTCTGCTTCCAAAAGGTCACAGCCCTTGAAGACCGTATGGAGCACAGTTCTATTCTGCACGCACGGGGTCACTGTGAGTTGAAATAGACTCAACAGCAACTGGAAAGCGGTAGGTGAATCAGGCTTCGTGTCCTGGAAGTCCATTGCATAACACCACTGTAAAAATGGTGGGACACTGTTGTGACAGTTTCAGGTTCAGCGTTCTAAACAGCACTTGTAAAGCCTTCTTGTAGGAAATTTCCGAGGTTTTGGGAGTATTCATCCCCAGCTACCCTGGCCGTGGGCAGTTACTGAATACCTGGCACTATGTTTACACCAAGCCCAGTGGCAGGCAGATTTGGAAGGGAAGCAAGTTCCTAGAATGGCATTTTAGAGCTGTTCTTTTTAAAGGTTAAGCAACTGAGGTCTTGAGAGGTGTAACTCGTATAAGGTCAGACAGCTGGGGCAGAGTGAAGGCTAGAATCCAAGCATTTTGACTTAGAAGAAAAGCACAGATTTATATCAGGCCATCCTGCTTTTGTGAAAGCAAATCATAATCACTGTAATGCACTCCTTACGTGGTAGAAACTTTATAAATGGGGATCAGGATACAATTTTAACTTAAAAGATTTTACTTTTTAAAAAGTCTTGGAAATCAGCACTTTTGAATAAGACATTTTCATATAGGGACATTCTTCTAATGTGCACATCGTAGTAAATAGCATACTTTTACCAGAAAATGGAAAAATACAATCATAACCTAAAAACAGAAGGACTTCAAATATGGGTTCTAAGCCATTTAAAGTCATTAGGATTAAATCTTAAAAATGGTGCTTTTAAACAAGTAAGTTCTGCTTGGAACACTATTGGGCTATCGTTTTTAGAGAGCTGTTTGCATTTTTACTTTTTCTGATTATTGTAGGTAACAGATGGTTTGCGCTTAGTTCAGTGAACTAAATAAGAGCAGACTTAGCATAAAATTTCTGTTGATGGGGCATTTATTTTATCTGAACCAAAATGGATCATATGCACCTTCCGGAATAACGAATAGCATTTTACACTACTCTGATCTTTTCTGCTAGAGTACAAGAGAATTGTGAACAGCAAACACCTGCCATTCTCACTTTTAAAATTATACTTGTAAATTATTTAAGTGTTTTTTCTATTCCTGCTGCATTGCTAACTGTGTAGGTATGTTGCATACCCTACCTCCAAAAGTGCTGAATTGTTCCAGTGACTTTGGAAACAGAAGGTGCTATTTATCTCATTGAACTACTGAAAATAGTAGTCAACTAACTTTTATAAGGATTTTAAATCTTAAAACCTTGAAAAATCCACATCATTTCTCTAAACTCAATTTTAAATGTATTTAGTACCCCAAACCACCAGCCCATTGCTAAGGAGTCATTTCTAATTCATAGTGACCCTCCAGGACAGAGTAGAACTGCCCGATAGGGTTTCCAAGGCTGTAGTCTCCTCGGAAGCAGACTGCTACGTCTTTTTCCCATGGAGTGACTGGTGAGTTCGAACCACAGACCTTTTGGTTAGCAGCTGAGTGCTTAACCATTGCACCACCAGGGCTCCTTGTATTCAGTACAGTTGCTATCTAATATTTGACTTTCAGTAGATTGATCATCACTAGCCTTTTCATAAGGAGCCCTGGTGGTGCAATGGTTAAGTACTCGGCTAACTGAAAGTTGGGTGGTTTGAACTCACCAGCTGCTCTGCAGGAGTAAAGACCTGGAGATCTGCTCCTATAAAGATTACCCATTGCCTTTGAGTCGATTCTGACTCTTAGCAACCCTGTAAGAGTAGAACTGCCCCACAGGGTTTCCAAGGAGTGGCTGGTGGATTCGAACTGCTGACCTTTTGTTTAACAGCCAAACGCTTAACCACTACACCACCAGGGCCCCATTGGTAGCATAGATGACAATGTTTTCATACCTAAAAACAATAAAATGTTGAAAATACCTATAACAGTAGGACAAAATCAGCATGTTCTCCTTAACTTTTTAATCCCCAATACTACATTGTTGATTTTTCTAACTCTTTATTCCAGTGCTCAAGAAGAGAGAGGGCGTCCTGTGACCCGGTGAATCCCTTCCCCACTCTAAAGAGGGAAGACAGCAGGGAGCCCACTCTTGTGAATGACTCCCAGGTTTTCCCACCGAGAGCCTTTTGACACCATTCCTGACCACTCACTGGTGTTAAAGACCAGTTGCCACACCAGCCCAGGGACAAGGATAAGAGGGCAGGAGGGGACAGAAAGCTGGTCATGGGGAACCCAAGGTCTAGAAGGGGAGAGTGTTGACACGTCATGGGGTTGGCAACCAATGTCCCCAAAACAGTATGTATATTGTTTAATGAGAAACTAATTTGCTCTGTCGACCTTCATCTAAAGCACAGTAAAAGCACACACACACACACACACACACACACCAGTTGCCAGTTGCTGTGCAGCTCCTTGTGACCTGCGTGTGTGGGAGTAGAACACTGATAGCAGCTGGAGTATTCCTGGTGTGGTGGCACCTGGTGGCCATTTAAGATAATGCAGGTTGTAATCGGGAAGCGTGTACAGCTCTACCCCTCTACCCGCTTTTTTTCCTTTTTTAAATTGGGAATGTAAATGGCCACACTCTCTGGTTAAATCTGCCATGGGCAGAGCCTAGCCCTTACCAGAGACCCAGCCGTAAAGACTGAGCTGTTTTGCAGACCATGCTCCGGGGTTCTCTCTTAACTATCTTCTCTTTCCCATGTGGGTTTTATCTTCTGTCTTGGATAAGATCATCATTGCAGACCGTTGTTACATTCATTTGGCAGAGGATTCTGGGGGTATGGAGCCCCAGTGGCACAGTGGCTAAGAGCTCAGGCTGCTAACCAAAAGGTCTGCAGTTCAAACCCACCAGCCGCTCGTTAGAAACCCTGGGGGGGCAGTTCTACCGCCCAGAGTCTGAATTGACCTGGGGCAATGGCTTTTTGTTTTTGGGAGTTCACCAGTGTGTAAGGAAATCACACTGCAGCAGCTACTTGGTGGCACAAGTGATGGCCTTGCCTTCCTCCTCCTCCTCCTCCTCTGCCTCCTTCTACTTCCTACATCCCCTCTCCCTCACTTCTCACTGCTGCCTTGTAGGAGCACTGATAGCCTTTTAGAGGATAAAAACCAAGTGGACAGTGAGTATGGGGAGTGTAATTCTAACTGTTTAGAAAAATCTTCATCCTTATCCATTTATGCTGTGGTGTTAACTTTTTGAGGAAGAGCACTTGGTAGTTCTCTCTCAAGAACTATCCAATGATGGGTTTTCTCGAGATGTTAGCCTCTGTGTTAGTCCTTGGTTTTGTGAGTAACTTTTAAATGGAGCTAGAAAGTGCTCGGTGCATTTCAGTAACACTGTCCCCGAGTGATGCAAATGGTTAACACACTCAGTTGCTAATCCAAAAGCTGGCGGTATGAGGCCACCCAGGGGCACCTCACAAGCAAGACCTGGCAATCTTCTGAAAAATCAGCCATTGAAAACTGGAGAACAGTGCCTGTCGGACACAGGGGGTTGCCATGAGTCAGAATCACCTGAAGGCAACTGGCACCTGGTAATACAGCGACTGCTTTTTAAAATTCTGTGCTTACGTTCGTCATTGTACAGATTATTCCCAAAATAGGTATAACTGAATGAATTAGATTTGTATTCAGTTAATATTGACTGTGTCTAAAGCATTAAGCATTAGGTGTGTATTAAAAAAATTACTACACTTAAACATCTGTTTTTTTATCTTTGCTTTATTTTTAAATTGTGATTTAGGTGAAAGTTTACATAGCATATTAGTTTCTTATTAAGCAGTTAATACCCAAATTGTTTTGTGACGTTGGTTGCCAGCCCCGTGATGTGTCCACACTCTCCCCTTCTCTCCCCCGGGTTCCCTGTTTGCATTCGTCCGGTTTTCCTGTCCCTTCCTGCCTTCTCATCTTTGCTTTCGCTCTGGTGTGCCCACTAGTCTCCTGTACAGGATTGAACTACAAAGCACGTCCCTCCTGTGTGTTACTGCTGGCTCTATAGACCTGTCTAATCTTTGGCTGAAGGGTGACCCCCAGGAGTGACTTCAGTACTGAATTAAAGGGTGTCCGGGGGCCATACTCTTGGGGTTTCTCCAGTCTCTGTGAGACCAGCAAGCCTGGTCTTTTGTGTGTGTGTATGTGTGTGTGTGTGTGTGTGAATTTGAATTTTGTTCTACATTTTTTTCCCCACTCTGAACACTTCAATATCTATTGGCAGAACATATCTTAGAGCAGCTTTTTCTAGGATAATAACCATTTTATAAGGACTTAACTGTCACAACGTACTGGACTGAGACTTTTACATATCCTAGACAACAACCCTCCTAGTTGAAAAAGTTCCTGTTTTTACAACTTAAAGCAAACTTTATGTTCATTCCGTAAGCCTCCTCCTGACAAACTGTGAAATAGGAAATCGGTAATTCCACACCATTGTCTGCCGTTTTTAAGGATATAATCTTGTCTAGGAAACTTTGACTCACTGAGGTAAGTTGTTAACTTTACAATTTCATTTTTCTTTCCTTTGAAACGTGGTCATTCAGTAGTTATGGAACGCCTACCAACGGAAGAATCTCGCTGTATATTTAGATACAAACACAAATATAAGAGGACGTGCTCTCTGAGCTCTGGAAACCTATTCTAGGTCAGACTTACTGGTGTGTCTAGTCTATACCTGGAGCAGAATAACAAAAGACAGCTTTTTTCTGAAATCCTAGAGACAATCTAGTCTCTGTCACCGAGGAATAGAACCCCAGGTGGTTCTGGAGTAAAAAATATCTAGTCTTTTGCAACACCTTTAAGAGTTTTTATAGTTGTAAACTTGCTCTAAACTGAAAAAAGAAAAAGAAAAAAAAAAGAACAAGCCAAATCAGATACTTTATCTTCATTCACCCAGAAATAAGTTTAAAACATTGCCTGATTATGTTTCTATTTATTCTCAGGGTAAATTGTCTTCTGTATACAGCTATATAATAGAATAAAACCAAACACCAAGCTCGTTGCTATCGAGTTGATTCCGACGCATAGTGACCCTATAGGACCAAGCAGAACTGCCCTGTAGTTTCCAAGGAGTGGCTGGTGGATTTGAACTGCTGACCTTTTGGTTAGCAGCCAAGCTCTTAATGACTGTGCCACTAGGGCCCCCTATAAAAGCATAGGACAAAAAAAATTTTCTGTGCTCATCTCAAACCTCGAATAGCATGTAAACATCAAAGACATGTAACAGTCTTGACTTTTCCATACAAGGGTACATCCTCAGCCCTTGTAGGATTGCCTGGGGCCAAAATCACCTCTGTGCTCCTGTGAGCCTTCGTTGACCTCACAGAGTCTCCCAGTGATTAGGTTCCAATTCCCCGAGTCTTGGAGAGGAAGACACTTGATGAGAAGGATTGACACGGTGGCTGCAACAATGGGCTCAAACATAGCAAGGATTGTGAGGATGACGCAGGACTGGGCAGTGTTTCGTTCTGTTGTACGTAGGGTTGCTATGAGCCAAACCAAAACTGCACCTAACAACAACAACAGGTGAGGAACATAAACCAACAGGTTGGTGCAACTTAGGCATACCAAAAGCCAAACCAAACCCATTGCCGTCAAGTCAAACCCTGCCCGTCAGGGTTTCCAAGGAAAGGCTGGTGGATTTGAACTGCCGACCTTTTGGTTAGCAGCCTAACACTTAACCACTGCACCACCAGGGATCCTAATAAGGGCTAGTTGGGAACAATCAGTTTTTAAAATGTATGCATTTAGAGTTGGGAGCAGTGCCTGAGAAAACATTTATAAAGAACCCAGCAGAGGCCCTGACTCTTTGAAAAGCATAAACGTGGAAAGGGACTGCAGCCCAGAACCCAGGTTTCTATTCTAGATCTCTCAATATTTCAGAAGAGACTGGTACATAGAGTAATTCCAAATATATTTTCCCTTCTTAAAAATACAAGCAGGGAGGAATAGATTAGGAACTATCTAGCAGCTGTTGATGGGAGTTGACCCCCCCTGCAGCTGTCTGAGTCTAGAATAACTTACAGTTTTCCAAATTTCCTTCTTCCCTTAAAGAGTGGAAAGAAAACTCAGTCCTGTTTGGTGGAGTGCCCTTTCCCTACATCTTGACTCCGATCCATTTTTAGGTGAGTTTCACGGTCCTTTCATCCGGCCTAAAATGTTGTTTTATAAAAATGATCAATTAAGACCTCATCTCCAAGTGAGTTCTACTTAGAATTCCTGAAACAACACAACTGTTTAAGTCTTGGAAGCATAACAGTAATGGAGATAAAAGCAGTAAAGTTTTGATTATACTGAAATAAAGAAAACTCTGCAGTGTGAGATCCAAATATTCTTGTGTTTAGTGTTTCATTGTCTGGGCTAAGCAGGTAAATGAGAGAGTATTTCTTTTCTGGACTTTTAGGAGGTTGTTTCTTTAATTGTTCTGCAGGTGATGACATGGTTTCCTAGTCACTCTTTGCTGGACATACTTGGTCAGCAGTTAAGAAAAGGATAATGGCTAGAGCCAAGCACCCACTCATTTGACAAGCTCCATGCCAGCCACTCTCTAGGTGCTTGGGGTATACCAGTGAACAAAACCATCAACAGCTCTGCTTTCATGAAGCTTATGTTCCGAGGGTTTACACTGTTGCTCAGGCCCCTGCCCCCACAACCATCACCAAAGAGGATTTTGAAACAAGGGACCAAGGTGTTGGAGTTACAGGCTTTGTGCTATTAAGGAGCAAGGAGGGAATTCTATAGGAAAACTTCAAATAATGTATCTAATATTGTGGTTCTCTCTGCCCGATTCCCCCATTCCATCCCTTCAAACACGCGTTTCTTCTGTGGATTAAGAAAACATTGTTGACTTTAGCTAAATTAAACCATGTTTACTCCCAGGCACAAAACCAGGCCACAGAAAATTTTTTGGTAATAGAAGATAAAGGTCTCTGATATTATCAGAGGTCACTGGAAATAAAATATAAGTAAAACAAAAACACAAAAGATGTGATGTGCAGGGCCAAAAGACTTTATTTGTTCTGAAATATAAGTATGGAATTCAGAAATGTGGAAAGAATTGAGAATATCAGATATATAAGAACCCAGGAGGCAGATAAGGAATGAACTAGAGAAATTGTAAAATGCATACAGTGTTTTAGAAAATTTATTTCAGTATAGGCAGTAAAAATCTTCAGCTTTTTATTGTAGAAAGCCTTCTCATATTAAAATATTGGAGGTTTTTGTAGCTAGAAAAAATGAGTTTTAATATATGTTAGAATCTTTAATACAGACCTAAGGCATGCTACTTATCTAATTATTTTTCTTGGTTCTTAAAAATTTATTTTCTCTCCTGCCTATACCCTAATAATGATTACACTTTTGCTTTTAAGGTTGTAGTGGTTTGTGAATTTGAAAGGTTAAAATCTATTGGACACGAGGTTTTCGAATTCTAAGTTCCCCCAGGTATGTTTTTGATAACATCTGGATGATGACCTGCAGATTATCTTTCATTCGCTGGGTGTTTGGAGGGTTTCAGAGAGCCTGAGAACAGCTGGAATTCTGCGTTTTTCCTTGCTTCCGTGTAAGGTGGCGTAGAGGAAAGGACATGGACTTTGGAGCTACGCAGACCTTAGGTTCAAATCCAGCTCTGCAATTTTGAACAAGTTACTTCTACCTCTGAGCCTCAGTTTCATCATCTGAAGAGGGATGGTGTTTCTCCTGAGGTGGTTGTGAGGATTAAATAAAATAATGTTTGTCAAGAACCCAACGGCTAATATGAGAGCAATGAGTGGTTCTTGTTATTACTTTTTATTTTCATATCCCAAAGTCTGGGGTATAATGGCTGTGATTAAAAATAGAATCCCCTTTGGATTGCCTTATTTCCTTAGTGATGGCCTCAAATTTTCCCTCCATCCTTCCTCCCACCCCTTTTCACAACATCTAAAGCTGAAAGAAAGAGTATCCTGCCACTTCATCAATTCTGAGTTTCTCTTCAGCGTGCTGTACTGAGCTAGATGATGTAATCACTGGCTAACCTTGGCCTTTAACCGAACTCTGGTGACAAGTTTCTTTCCTTCAGGGACACTCAGGATAGGATTTCGTCTCAGTTTAGAATATGTGCCTCATAGTTGGACTATTTACTGGCAGAGAACTGCCTGCGCTTCACTTTCTGGGCTGCAGTAGTTAACACTCGGCTCATCCGAGCTCTGCG
Source organism: Dugong dugon (assembly GCA_030035585.1). Taxonomy (NCBI): domain Eukaryota; kingdom Metazoa; phylum Chordata; class Mammalia; order Sirenia; family Dugongidae; genus Dugong; species Dugong dugon. The sequence continues at coordinate 77,795,220 of CM057476.1, forward strand.
TCCTTTACCCAGCGTTCATCGCGGCAAACTTGGAGCTCTGAAAGCAATGCACACTTGAGGCTTGTCTCTTTAGGTGGGGCAAGCCAACCAAAAATTCTAATGACTGCAAACTAGAACATTGTTCCTCAAAGGCTGACGCCCATATTATATCCTATTATGGAGAGTCACTGGGGGCAGTCATGGTTCAGTGGCAGGATTTCTCGCCTTCCATGTGGGAGACCTGGGTTCAATTCCCGGCCAAAGCATCTCAGTCATATAGCCATCAGCCGTCTGTCAGTGGAGGCTTGCATGTTGCTATGATGCTGACGAGGTTTCAGCAGAGCTTCCAGACTAAGATGGACTAGGGAGAGAGGCCAACTAGACAGTCCATGCCGTCAAGTCCATTCGGTCTCATAGCGACCACATAGGACAGTGAACCGCCCCATAGGGTTTCCAAGGCTGTAATCTTTACCGATGCAGACTGCCACATCTTTCTCCTGCGGAGTGGCTGGTGGGTTTGAGCTGCTGACCTTTTGGTTAGCAGCTGAGCACTTAAGCACTGCACCACCTGGGCTCCTCTACTCGACAATAGCTAACAGCTGTAACATGGAGAGTCAGACAGATTTGATTTCCTGTCCTGACTTTGGAATGTTCTGTTACTTAACCTTTCTAAGCTTTGGCTTTCTCATCTGTGAAATAGAGATAGTAATAAAACCAAAAACCAAACCCACTGTCATCGAGTCGATTCCGACTCCTATAAGACAGAGTAGAACTGCCCCACAGGTTTCCAAGGTGTGGCTGGTGGATTCAAACTGCTGAACTTTTGGTTAGCAGCTGAGCTGTTAACCACTGTGCCATCAGGGCTCCAGAAACAGAGTGCCTACCACATAGGGTTGTTGAGAAATTATTTAGTTGGGTTCATACATGTGATGTGCTTAGCCTGGTTCCTGAGACTTGGTAAGCCCCTGATAAATGTTAGCTCACAGCGGTGCCAGTAGAAGTGGATCACAGTGGTAATCGCATATCTGTGTCCATTTTATAAACACGTCTCAGTGCCTGAACTTACCAGAACTCTTCTTAAATTGTAAACTGATGACTGAATTCTCTTTAAAGGAATATCAATAGGAGTCTGTCTTTCCTTCCCTCCTCCCAGGAGGGTTGCACGTTTCCTGTCACTGAGTGTGACATTCCCAGCCCCGCCCCTGCAGGTCAGCCTTCACTGTGGTTCTGAACCTGCCTTGTATGTGGGTACTTGCTTCCTGTTGCCGTGTAGCTCCCTTCAGGCTCTTTCTCTGGAGTTTTCTCTGTGCCCTCCCCCCCCCCAGTCTTTTCCTCTTGCTCACTTCAGGGCCACCTGCAGAGAACAGACACTGGGTTCTCTGGGTCTCCTGCATGAGAGTGGCCGGGTTCCTGAAGGAAATGCTCACGCTCATCTTACCAAGCTGACCCTTTCCATTTGCTGAAAAGACTCTCTACAGTCTCTCCTCCATGAAGCCTTCTAGAATGATCCAAGAAGAGTACCCTGACAAGGGAAAGATTAGTCCAAGGGACTAATGGACCACAACTACCACAGCCTCCACCAGACTGAGTCCAGTACAACTAGCTGGTGCCTGGCTACCACCACTGACTGCTCTGACAGGGATCACAATAGAGGGTCCTGGACAGAGCTGGAGAAAAATATAGAACAAAATTCTAACTCACAAAAAAAGACCAGACTTACTGGCCTGACAGAGACCGGAGAAACTCCAGCAGTATGGCCCCAGGCCCCCTTCTAGTTCAATGATGAAGTCAGTCCTGAGATTAACTCTTCAGCCAAAAATTAGACAGGCCCATAAAACAAAATAAGACTAAAGGGGCACACCAGCCCAGGGGCAAGGAGGAGAAGGCAGGAGGGGACAGGAAAGCTGGTGATAGGGAACCCAACGTCGAGAAGGGAGAATGTTGACATGTCATCGGGTTGGTAACCAATGTCACAAAACAATATATGTACTAACTGTTTAATGACAAACTAGTTTGTTCTGTAAACCTTCATCTAAAGTACAATAAACAAACAAAAAAAAAAAAAAACCAACCAAAAAAACCCTGATTACTCTTCTATGAACCCTGGTAATAGATTCAAAATCACTGGGTATTTTTGGTTGTAATAATAAGTATATATATATGTGTGTGTGTGTGTATTTATAAAAAAAGAAACAAACCCATTGCCATCAAGTCAATTTTGACTGATAACAACCCTATAGGACAGAGCAGAATTGCCCCATACAGTTTCCAAAGAGCGGCTGGTGGATTTGAACTGCCGACCTTTTGGTTAGCAGCCGGACTCTTAACCATTGCACCATATACATATATATGTATATAAGTCTTTACTAAAAAATTTGAGTACTTTTTCAATACAAATTTACTTTCAATTCCAAAAATTAAAAAATACTTCAGCGTCTTTTTCAGTTCACGGGGCATAGTGATAAGCTCCAAAGGAGTTATGTGATGATACAGAGGTCACAGTGTTTGCCCACAGGTATTTTATCTAGTGAATATCTGTTGATCCCAGGGGTGATAAGCCAAATACACGTGGCCATCCAGCCTAGGCCAGGGTGTTAAGTGCCATCAAGAGTGGTGGTGCCGGCGGGATATTATGGGCTCTGGAAGGAGGGATCACGTCTGGTGGAGGGGATTAAGAGAAAGCTTCATGGAGAAGGCAGGGTTTGAGAAGAACATTGACACGGGAGTAAAAGGGTTATCTACGAGTAGAGATGAGGTTAAAAAGACATTCTTGACTGGGGAACAGCATGAGCAAAGGAGTCTGGAAAGTATGGGATCTGTTGGCAAAACAGCACAAAATTCTGTTGGACCAAAGTAAGCGGTAATATAGGGGACATGGGGAAGGGGAAGGGGAAGTGGGAGGGAGGAAGAGGAGAAATAATAGTAATGGTAGCTGACATTTATCAGGTGCCTAGTATGTACCAGGCAATGTTCTAAGCACTTTACTTGTATTAACTCACTTAATCCTAAAGGGGGTAAGCCTAGAAATACAGCTTGGGGTCTGTGATGGTGAAGATCGTGTATCATCTCGACTGGGTCATGATTCTCAGTGTTTTGGCAGTCATACAATGTTGTGATCCCCTCCCTGTTGAGATTTGATATGTGAACACCCCCGTGATGGAATCTCCCGTGAGTAGCCAATCAGCTGAAAGAGAGTTTCCTTGGGGGTGTGGCCTGCATCAGAATATAAATGGAAGTCCTGGCAAGGCTGGAGGGCTTTTGCTCCTTCTGGATCCTGCAGCTGGCTCCTGTTCATCTGACCTCCAGTTCTTGGGACTTGAGCTAGCAGCTTATCTGTGGTCTTGCCTGCCTATCTTGGGATTCATAGATCTTCACAGCCTGTGAGCAAGAGCCCTGCTTTCGCTTTCCCATCTGCCGATCTTGAGTTCACCAGCCCCTGCGGCTACATGAATCAGCAGAGGCTTCCAGCCTGATCCACAGAAGTGGGACAGATGTTCCAGACTCTACAACCACGTGAGCCATTTCTTTAATATAAATCTGTCTATATAGATATTTATACGCTTTACTGGTTTTGCTTCTCTAGAGAACCCAGCCTAAGACATTGTCATAGTTTGGACTTTGAATGATGGGGTAAAGAGGCTGTGTTTTGGTTGGCCGTGAAGCATCTGAATTGCAACATGGCATAACTGGAAGGCCTGTGACATGGTGATGGTGGGAGGAAGCGAGAGTACAGCCGTGAGAATGGTGGTCACTGAAACCATTCCATTGAAGGAATTGGGCTTAGGTTCCACTGAGGAGAGCTGCTAGTATTTACATACAAATTTCCATGCAAGTTTCCAAGTTTTCCAAAAAGGGGTGTATGTTTAAATACAGTAGCTAAAATATCTAGAAAGCAAATCAATTCTGTTAGCTGCTTTAAAGTTATTTAAACTTTTTAGCCTAGAGCTAAGACGCATGTTACTAAAATGACTTTTTGTGAACCTATTTTAAGGAGCCTTGAGTCGGAATTGACTTGGCAGCAGGTTTTTGGTTTGGTGGCACAGTGGTTAAGAGCTCAGCTGCTGACCAAAAGGTCAGCCGTTCGAATCCACCAGCTGCTCCTTGGAAACCCTATGAGGTGGTTCTACTCTGTCCTATAGGGTTGCTATGAGTCGGAATCAATGGCACCGGGTTTGTGTTGTTTTTTTTTTTTTTGGTTGGTAGTGCAGTGGTTAGGTTAAGCACTTGGCTGCTAACCAAAAGATCGGCAATTCAAACCCACCAGCCATTCTGTGGGAAAAAAGACCTGACAATCTGCTTCCGTAAATATTACAGCCTAGAAAAGCCTATGGGGCAGTTCTACTTTGTCACAGGGGGTCTCTATGAGTCAGCATCAACTCAACAGCACCCAACTACAATAGATCTGTTTTAAGCTTATCATTGTTTAGATATGGTTTCATGTTGAAAGAAAACACACAGTACCATAATGATATTTCCTCCCACTGATTTGTCGATATCATCGATCAGGCTAACACAGGTGAATTAACTACATTTTTTTTCTCCTAATAGTCTTTTCTGTAGTTTTTGATCCTATTTAGGGTGCTTGTCTCCTAGCAAAAAATATGTTTAAAGTATGGAACTGTATATTTTGTTAGAAAGAGGTCAGAGAAATGTTTATAGTTCAGAAAAATGGAAGAAATCTTAGTAGGATTTAGGCAATAGGGTATACTTTCAGCTGTGCCCCGCCCCCCAAAACACACACAAACCTTGTAAATGGACTGTTCCTTGTGATGGGTGGCAAGGGGGCGGAGTGTAGATTGGAAGAATTTATGTCAGATTAATTTGGCAGGATTCTGTTGGTTGTGATGTTTAATTCCAGGCACGCTGTGTCTGTCCTGGGAGTGTGTGTACACTTCTCGGTTAAGGAAACACACGGAAGGAGGTTTGCCCTCCCATCTACACTCATCTCTCCAGCCAACCATGGAGCCCTCTGGAGTCCTGCTCTGGGGCCTTGCGGTGGAGACGGCCGTGTCAGGACCCTGCCCAGAGGTGGAGCTGGTGGCCCCAGGGATGCAGGGTGTTGGGCTGTGACCCCTTTCAGCTTCCTGGCAACAAGTTTCTCATTAGCGTGGGGTGTTGGGGTACCCTTGGCTGAGGAGGAAAACCCAGGAACCTTGAAGAAAGCCCAACTCTTTGCTTGTTCCCATGCCCAGAATGATGCATTGCTGGCATACAGCTGCATGGGAAAGGAAGAAATCAAACCCAAATGTGAAGGCAGGTTTCTTAATGCTTTTGTTTCCCTGTTTAAATAAAAGTTTTCTGACAAGCAGCTTCCTCAGGGAGATATTACCCAGTGTTTGTGCGTTAGGGAAATTATACTTGGAGAGTTCTTATGCTTTTTTTTTTTTTATTATTATTATTGTGGTGAAAATAGATAAAACAAATTATACAGCAGCTTGACAATTTCTACATGTACAATTCAGTGACATCGATTACATTCTTCAAGTTGTGCAACCCTTCTTGCTATCTTTTTCCAATTTATCCTACCACCAGGAATAGACATTAAACGTACCCTGAGCAAAAACTCCCTCAGAAAGTTCTTAAGCTTTAAAACTGGCGTGACGGAATATCATGGAAACCGTGCCCTTAATGACTGTAGTGGCTGCAGCAACTCAACCTCTAAGTCAAGGGGCAGAAAATGGTCCAGATTATACCTGGGCCCCTAGAGACTTTGTTTGGTTCACGGCTTTACCTCCAGTGCCTAGAACAGTGACTGGTATGTAACCAAAAACCAAACCAAACCCATTGCCCTCAAGTCCATTTCAACTCATAGCGACCTTAGAGGACACAGTAGAACTACCCCATAGGGTTTCAAGGTAATCTTATTTATTTTTTTTATTGCACTTTAGATGAAGGTTTACAAAACAAATAGTTTCTCATTAAACAGTTAGTACACATATTATTTTATGACAATGGTTAACAACCCCATGACATGTCAACGCTCTCCCTTCTCAACCTTGGCTTCCGTATCACCAGCTTTCCTGTCCCCTCCTGCCTTTTAGTCCTTGTCCCTGGGCTGTTGTGCCCCATTAGTCTCATTTTGTTTTATGGGGCTGTCTAATCTTTGCCTGAAGGGTGAACCTCGGGAGTGACTTCATTACTATCTAAAAGTGTATCCGGGGGCCAGACTCTTGGGGTTTCTGCAGTCTCTGTCTGGCCAGTAAGTCTGGTCTTTTTTTGTGAGTTATAATTTTGTTCTACGTTTTTCTTCAGCTCTGTCTGGGACCCTCTGTTGTGATCCCGGTCAGAGCAATCAGTGGGGGTAGCTGGGCACCATCTAATTGTACTGGACTCAGTCTGGTGGAGGCCGTGGTAGTCGTGGTCCATTAGTCCCTTGGACTAATCTTTCCCTTGTATCTTGTTTTCTTCATTCTCCCTTGTTCCCGAAGGGGTGAGATCAGTGGGATATCTTAGGTGGCTGCTCACAGGCTTTTAAGACCCCAGATGCTCCTCACCAAGGTAGAATGTAGAATGTTTTCTTTATAAACTGTGCTATGCCAATTGAGCTAGATATTCCCCAAGACCAAGGCAATGTTTATGGAAACCGACTGCCACATCTTTCTCCTGCGGAGCTACTGGTGGGTTCAAACTGATGACGTTTCGGTTCACAGCTGAGCACTTAACTACTGCACCACCAGAGCTCCTTGACTGATATATAGTGGAGTCTAATTATTGTTTATAAGTGAATTAAATCATGTTAATCGTGCTGTTCAAATCACCTGTCGCTTGGATACTTTTTTGGGTTTGAGCTATCAATAACTAAGGAAGTCAGTTGAAATCTCCCATGATGGGCATGCATTTGTCAGTTCCTCTCAATAGTTCTGTCTAATTTGGCATCGTGTGTTTTGAGGCTATTTTATTAGAGCGTACAAATGCAGAATAATTCCTTCCTTGTAACTTTCACACTTAAACCTGATTTTCTTTTTTTTTTCCCTAGCTTGTTCCTAGCAGGGGTAAAAATACAGAGATACACTATGTCATCAGGAGCATGTGTGATTAGTTTCCTCTACATACTCACAGTTCCTAGTGATAGCACTTTAACTTTTGGAAGTGGAGAAATTACCAAAAATTCCGGGTTAGGGCAAGGATCCAGCGTGACTCAGAGCTTGACTCCATCCCTGCATCCAGATAAAGTTGTCATCTCACATGGAACCACTTTTTCACATAAATTCCTCATATATTCTCCACATTTATACTGTTAAAGTTAACCTTCCAGTCCATAACAATGAGCTGGTCACCTTTGAAAGATCATGGAAGAATTCTGTGTGCCTAGTTAGTGACTGAGGAGGCCTGGTGGCCCAGTGTCTAAAGCGTTTGGCTGCTAACCACAAGGTTGATGGTTCGAACCCACCAGCAGCTCTGTGGGAAAAAGATGTGGAAGTCTGCTTCTGTGCAGAAGACTGCAGCCTTGGAGACCCTATGGGGCAGTTGTACTCTGTCCTGCAGGGTCACTATGAGTCGGAATCCACTCGACGGCACTCAGAGTACGTTCAGCAGCTCGATTGTAGAGTTGTAGATGATGAAATGTTTTGCTGCTTGCAAACAAGGACGTTCCTGCAAGCATGATTTGTTGAAACCTTCCTCTGAAAGATCCTTAAACAAACTGGGTCTTTGTTAACATAAAATAAAGGAAATAAGGAGGCTGATTAGTGAGAGTTTCGGAGAGTCAGGGGCTTTGCACAAGCTATGATTTTGGTAATATTCATAAAATGTTTATCTTATAGTGACAAGGAAGTAATGGGCTTCTACCTTCGAATTTTCCCTCATGACTAGTTAGTGGGCTTGTCTGTGTCTCCTAGATTAAAAAAAAAAAAGCAAATTTCTAAATACTCAGAGAAAATATGGCTATAACTCCATGGACTGTGACCCTAAATGGTAATAACCATTTGTAAAAAAGACAAAGACAACCAGAACCCAGTCAGATAGCCCAGAAGGCCCCAAGTGAGGAACCGGACGGGTAGGGCTAACAGGGATTATCATGGCTTCTGTGGAAATTCATTTCAAGGCCTCAGCTGTCAAGGGCGGCAGAATAAAGTGAAAATAAAGACCATCTGGATTTGTGAAAAATAGCTGAAAGCGTGACTGAGTCCAACCTTTATGAAATGTTTGGTCAGAAAGGTGAATGAAAAAAGGCGGTGCAAATGGTTAACATTCTCGGCTACTAACGAAGTCGGCAGTTTGAGCCCACCCAGAGGTGCCTCTGAAGAAAGGCCTGGTGATCTACTTCTGAAAAATTAGCCACTGAAAACCCTATAGGATTGCCATGAGTCAGAATCATCTCGACAGTAACGGGTATCGGTACTGGTAGTATGGTAGCCATAGGTGACTGAGAGAAGACAGAATGACTAAATCCTTATTTTGCTTTTGTTTTCACAAGAACAGTGTCGTCTGACTAGAAGGATGAGAACAAATAACCCAAAGGAACAGCAAGAACGGTTGCACAACTTGAAGAATGTAACCAATGTTACTGGATTTTACATGTACAAATTGTTGAGATGGCATATGTTTTATTACGTATATTTTCACCCCCCACCCCCGACGCAGAATAATAACCCAAAGGAACCCGAAGCCCAAGTCGGTAAGAGAGAGAACATGGTGCTTTACACAAGTTCACGGTTCTTAGCCTGGATGAGTTAGGTCTCAGGATACTGGTAGAATTTGCAGATATGCATGTGGAGTGACTATAATCTTGGAGGCATCCTGGAATACAAGGAAGAGGGCCAGAAGAAAAGAAGGAGGCAGTTACCTGTATTTTCAAGATGGAGGCTGATGTGGATTCTGGAAACCACAGACCAGGGAGCCGGGCACAGTTCACCAGGAAAATTCCATCCATCTGTGCTATGAACTTGGAAAAGGAGTAACTGATACCCAAAAGACATCTTGAGTTCACCAAGAATAAGTTATGGCTAACTCAAGCCAACTGCCCCTACCCCGCCCTTTTATATAGGATTAGAGTTAGGGCTTTTTCTTTTTTAATGTGAAGTTTATTTTTATTGATATTATATTTTAATTAATTTCTTAATTGTTTATTATTAATAGAGCTATAGTTTTTTTTTAAATTGTGTTTTAGGTGAAAGTTTCCGGTGCAAATTAGTTTGTCATTTAAAAATTTATACACAAATTGTTTTGTGACATTGGTTGCAATCACTATAATGTGTCAGCACTCTCCCCCTTTCCCTTTCCGCCCCGGCTTCTCCATGTCCATTGTTTCAGTTTTCCTGTCCCTTCCTGCCTTCTCGTCTTTGCTTTTGGGCAGGTGTTGCCATTTGGTCTCATATACTTGACTGAACTAAGAAGCACATTCTTCACGTGCGTTATTATTTGTTTATAGGCCTGTCTAATCTTGGACTGAAAGGTGGACTTCAGGAGTGGCTTCAGTTCTGAGTCAGCTGGGTGTAGACTTAGGGCTTTTCAATACTACCACATATACAGTCATTCATTTAAAAATTATTGTGGTGGAATATATATAACAAACCATTTGCCATTTCAGTCATTTTTACGTGTAATTCAGGGACATGAATTACGTTTATCATCTTGTGCAAAAATCACCTCTACCCATTTCCAATCTTTTTTGTCACCTGTAACAGAAATTCTGTACTTCTTGATCAGCAACTACTCCCCACTGCCCCTCCCACCCGCCCACCCCTGGTAACCACTAATAAACTTTGCTCTCTATGCACTTGCCTATTCTAGATATTTCATAAAAGTGGGATCATGCAATATTTGCCCTTTTGGGTCTGCCTTATCCCACTTAGCATGTTTTCAAGGTTTAACCAGTTCATTGTATATACCAAAACTTCATTTCTCCTTATGGCTGAATAATATTCCATTGTACATACCCTCTTTTTACACGGCCATCAGGCTGGTGGATTTGGGAAGTTTAAACATAATGTATTAGGGTTTCAGCAAAGCATTTGTCTTTGTCATCTAGTGCTGCTGTAACAGAAATACCACAAGTAGATGGCTTTAACAAACACAAATGTATTCTCTCACAGTCTGGTAGGCTAGAAATCCATATTCAGGGCGTCGTCTCCAGGGGAAGCCTCTCTCTTTCTGTCGGCTCTGGAGGAAGGTCCTTGTCATCAATCTTCCCCTGGACTAGGAGCTTCTCTTTGCAGGAACCTCGGATCCAAAGGATGTGCTCTGCTCCCGGCACTGCTTTCTTGGTGATGTGAGGTCCCCTGTCTCCCTGCTTGCTTCTCCCTTTTATATCTCAAAATAGATTGCCTCAAGACACAATCCAGTCTTGTAGATTGAGTCCTGCCTCACTAACACAACTGCCACCTATCCCACCTCATTAACATCGTAGAGGTAGGATTTATAACACATAGGAAAATCACATCAGATGACAAAATGGTGAAGAGTCACACAATACTGGGACTCATAGCCTAGCCAAACTGATACACACATGTTCTGGGGGATACAATTCAATCCATGACAGCATTTAACACTGCATCTTGTGATAACCTTGGGATAAGCTAGAGTGAAATAGAAATTTATAGTTAGTTGCATGATATACACAGAGTGTGGATTAATGGATTGATATCAACTTGGAGGGACATTCTTGGTGACAAGTGGCACTCCATGGTACAGTGACTGTGGCCCTGTCAGGTTGAACATTTTTGTCATTGTCTTGAATTGAGATAGATGACATGCTTTTCAAATTTGCAGATGACACAATATAGGTAGGGTACTTAATACATTGATTGATGGCTTTGTATTACAAAATGGCCCCAAATAATATGAAACTTAAAATCCTGAATTTAGGTTTTAAAATAGTCAGTGAAACAAATTGGAACGAAGGAGACTAGTCCATGTTGTCTCACTGATTATTTTAAATCTGTTTGGATAACTATTTAGACACTAGATATCTATTGATGTCCTTCATTTCATGTTGTCTCACTGACTATTTTAAAACCTAAATTCAGAGAAAAAAAAATGAGGGTTTTAGTTGACTAGAAACCAAGTATGAATTATTCATTCACTCATTCATTCATTCAACAAATGCTTACTGCGCTCCCGTCTGTATTTAATCACTGTGGACGCATTGGGGATGCAGCAAATGAGTAAAATGTAGACCTTGCTTTCAAGAAACTTTTGGTGTAAAGGAGTAAAATAATTACAGTCATCCAAAAGTTGACTATAATTATAATAAAGAAAAAGTGCTGTAAAAATAGAAAATGCTGTGAGAACACAAAAGAAAGCCCCAAACCATTGCCATAGTGTCAGCATCGATTCACGGTGACCCCAAGTGTTACAGAGTACAACTGCTTCATAGGATTTTTGGGGCTATAATCTTTATGGAAGCAGATCGCCAAGCCTTTCTTCCACAGAGCTGCTGGGTGGATTGAAACCAGCAACCATTTTTAGGTCAATAGTGAGCCCTGGTGGCGTAAGGGTTAAGCGCTTGACTGCCTGGCAGTTTGAACCCACCCAGTGGCTCTGTGGGAGAAAGACCTGGCAATCTGCTCCTTTGAAATTAGAAACCCCTATGAGACAGTTCTACTGTATCACATGGGGTCACTATGAGTCGGAATCAACTCCACAGCTCACAACAACAGTCGAGGACGTTGTGAGAACAAATAATAAGGTGAGCTAGTTCAGCTTGGAGGGCATGGGACAGATCAAGGATGATTGGGAATTATCCAAGCAAAGAGGATAAAGAGTAACTTTCCAGAAAGAAGAAACCACATGTACAGAAAGCCCTGAGAAGTAAGAGACTTGGTGTTCTGAGGTGGGGTGTCTGAGGCCTGGTGCTCTGAGGCAGCGTGTCTGAAACCCCGTGTTCTGAGGCGGGGCGTCTGAGGCCTGGTGCTCTGAGGCAGCGTGTCTGAAACCCTGTGTTCTGAGGCGGGGTGTCTGAGACCCAGTTCTCTGAGGTGGCGTGTCTGAGATGGTGTGTCTGATATTCAGTGTTCTGAGATGGTGTGTCTGAGGCCCGGTGCTCTGAGGCAGTGTGTCTGAGGCCCGGTGCTCTGAGGCACCATGTCTGAGACAGTGCATCTGAGACACTGTGTCTGAGACTCGGTTTGTCTGAGACAGTGTGTCTGAGATGGTGTTTCTGAGATTCAGTGTTCTGAGATGGTGTGTCTGAGATGGTGTGTCTGAGACGGTGTGTCTGAGACTCAGTGTTCTGAGACGGTGTGTCTGAGACTCAGTTTGTCTGAGACAGTGTGTCTGAGATGGTGTTTCTGAGATTTGGTGTTCTGAGACGGTGTGTCTGAGACTCAGTATGCCTGAGATGGTGTGTCTGAGATAGTGTGTCTGAGACTCAGTGTGCCTGAGATGGTGTATCTGAGATAGTGTGTCTGAGATGGTGCGTCTGAGATCCAGTGTTCTGAGATGGTGTGTCTGAGATGGTGTGTCTGAGACCATGTGTCTGAGATGGTGTGTCTGAGATTCAGTGTTCTGAGATGGTGTGTCTGAGACGGTATGTCTGAGGCCTGGTGCTCTGAGGCGTCATGTCTGAGACGGTGTGTCTGAGATGGTGTGTCTAAGACTGTCTGAGACTGTGTGTCTGAGACCATGTGTCTGTGACGGTGTGTCTGAGATGGCGTGTCTGAGGCCCAGTGCTCTGAGGCGCTGTGTCTGAGGCGGCGTGTCTGAGACTCGGTGTATCTGAGACTCAGTGCTCTGAGACAGTGTGTCTGAGACTCGGTGTGTCTGAGATTCAGTGTTCTGAGACGGTGTGTCTGTGATTCGGCGTTCTGAGACAGTGTGTCTGAGACTCGGTGTGTCTGTGACGGTGTGTCTGAGATTCTGTTCTGAGATGGTGTGTCTGAGACAGTGTGTCTGAGATGGCGTGTCTGAGACGGTGTGTCCGAGATTCGGTGTTCTGAGATGATGTGTCTGAGATTCACTGTTCTGAGACGGTGTGTCTGAGACGGTGTGTCTGAGACACGGTGTATCTGAGAGACGGTGTGTCTGAGACTCGGTGTGTCTGAGACTCGGTGTTCCGAGACAGTGTATCTGGAAGGTATGAAGAGAAGGCAGAAAATGGGCTGGAGAGAGTGAGGTGCCAGACCCAGGGGATCTTTGCGCACTTGTCGAGGCACTTTGAGATGGCTGTTACGCAGTGGCATCACTGGAGTTGGTGTCCCCCCCTCCCCTCCCTGCCCCGGCATGGACCTCCTTCTGTACCAGACCACACAGCATCCTTAGTAATCTTTTTTGTACTAATGTTACTCGGAAATCGTAATTCCGTAGGTCACTCCTTCTTTTCCTCTAATTACTGCTTCATTCTCAAAAAAGTTATTGATATAGTTCACACATACAAATTACCATGATATTATAGCTAAAATACCAGAAAATTTGACAAAATCGGTCACTATAGAAACACCGGCAGCAACGAAAAAACAATATGTGCTTGTAGCGCATGCAGATGAAACTACGGGATTCGAAGCGTCCTTGTAATTGGGTAATAATGACAGCTCTGACCAGAGCACATTAGAAGGTTCAAAATTAGCATAGAGTTTTAGCCTTGTAGGTATATTGATACATGTAAGCTAGGCTTACAAACGATGTTTTTGTTATTATAACTTACTACAAGGATATTTTTATATACAGTCATTTTGGTGTCACCCCTCTGATGGTGTCACCTGGTGCAGTCCACACCCCCCCCCCACCTCCCTAGTGATGCACTGCTATTGTGAACAAAACAGAAAGAAAAACTAATGTAGCCTCAGGTGGAGTTAATGGAAATAGATGGAAGAAGGGAGGTAACAAGCAAGTTAAACTCTATGCTTGCTTGACCATACCCAGAAGCCTTTGTATTCTTGGGAATGTCATATTTCAAAATATTGTTTTTCACAACCTGAGTGCCCTTCAGTGAATGAATGGATAAACTGTGGTAAACACATACAGTGGAATACCATGCAACGGTAAAGAATAATGACAAATCTGTGAAACATCTCACAACATGGATGAATCTGGAGGACATTATGCTGAGTGAAATAAGTCAATCACAAAAGAACAAATATTGTATGAGACCACTGTTTAAAAAAAAAAAGAAAGAAAAGGTTTACACACAGAAAAAAAAAAAAAAGACAATATTCTTTGATGGTTACCAGGGATGAGATGGGGAGGGAGGGAAAATTACTAACTAGATAGAAGGCACATGGTAATATTGGTGAAGGGAAAGGCAATACACAATATGGGGGAAGTCGGCACAACATGACCAAGGCAAGGAAACACACTGGGAGGAATGCAAGAATGAAGGGCAGCTACGGTAATTACTGTAATATAGACAATCCTGCAACCATAGTATTAACAAACAACAATTTACGAATGGATACATAGGTAGGTAGGTATGCTAAAGAGGTGTGGGAGGGTGTAAGGGAGCACACCCACCTGCAGATACAGGTTTGGTGGTGGGTATTTCTACTTACATAATTGTAGATGCTGCATGTATATTAATGTAGACAGTAGAGCACACAAACGACACAGTCATGGAAACCTCTTAGACAGAACCAAACACCTCGAAGGACGAAGTTCCTAGGCTCAAAGGTGAAGGACCATACACTTGGGACATCTACGTCAATTGGCACAACACAGTTCATAAAGACAATGTTCTACATCCTACTTTGGTGAGTAGCGTCTGAAGTCTTAAAAGCTTGCGAGTGGCCCTCTAAGATACAACTATTGGCCTCTTCCCATCCAGAGCAATGGAGAGTGAAGAAAACCAAAGACTCAGGGGAGCAATTAGTCCAAAGGACTAATGAACCACAGCTTATGTGACCCCAGACAAGAAAGACTAGATGGCCCCTGGCTACCACTACCTACTGCTCTGACTGAGATCACAACAGAGGGTCCTAGACAGAGCAGGAAAAAAATGTAGAACAAAAAATAAAATCTACAACAAAGACGAGAGTTACTGGAGGAACCCCTGAGACTATGGCCCTAAACCGCCCTTCTGATTTGAAACTGAAGCCGTTCCTGGAAACTACCTTTCAGCCAAACCATAGACAGGCCGATAAAATAAACAATAACACCCAAGAGGAATGTGCTTCTTAGAACGATCAATTACACGAGATCAGAAGGACAACATTTGCACAAAAGCAAAGATGAGAAAGCAGGAAAGGGTAGAAAATCCACTTGGAAGGAAACAGGGAGAGTGCTGACACATTGTGGGGACTGCACTCAATGTCATGGAACACTTATGTACAGACTATCAAATGGAAGACTAATTTACTCTGTAAACTTTCACCTAAAGCACAATAAATAGTTTTTAAAAAATTGTTTTTCAGAGTGTGGTCCTTATACTTTGAATTAACATGTTTATCTGAGAGGAAGATGTCTCGGGATGATAGCTATTTGGGATGATTTAAGTGAGAAGATTTTTCTGTATTTGTTCTTAGGGCAGAATTAGACCAATTGGTAGGGCTTATAGGAGGATTCCATGAAAGAAAAGTTCTTGTAGCAGAAAGAAAGAGCTACACAAGCAGAGAGCTGGATGCCTTGAAAATTAGGACTTTCGTGGCCCATGAGAGATGGCCACCTGCCAAAGATAAAAGAGATTCTGCTGTGAAGTTGAGGTAGGAACAATCTCCTCGAAGGTTCCCTACAAGAAATATCCGCTAGGGTTTCAAAGGTGATGTTAAGATTTCTAAAATACATATTTGTTGTTGTTGTTAGGTGCTGTCAAGCCAATTTCGGCTCCTAGTGACCCCGTGTGACAAGCAGAACTGCCCCAGAGGGTTTTCTTGGCTGTAATCTCTACCGGAGCAGATTGCCAGGTCTTTCTCCTGGAGAACCACTGGATGGGTTTTAACTGCCAACCTTCCAGTTAGTAGCCAAACACTTCACCACATGACCCTGTCTCTCAGGGGGTCATATTCAAAGGAACACTGACCAGCTGCCAAACGCATATTTAGAAGTAATTTCGACCTTCCCTTGTATTTCTCGACGGAGGTCTGATTCTTATTCACAACGTCACTTCTCAAAATCCCCCTTCCTTACCTCCCTCTTCTCTCTCCACGTGGATAGTGCCAGGGCTCCCGCTGTCATCTGCTGCCCCCTGGCCCCTTATTATATAGATCAGCCTGGCCTCTTTGACTTTAATATTTTTTAGTTTTCTTTGCCCTGGTGCCACAGTGATTAAAGTGCTCGGCTACTAGCCAAAAGGGCTGCAGTTTGAATCCACCAGTCGCTCCGCCCGAGAAATGCATGGCAGTCTGCTTCTGTATAGATTTACAGCCTTGGAAACCCTATGAGGCAATTCTACTTTGTCTTATAGGGTCACTAGGAGTCACAACTGGCTCGACAGCAGTGGGGTCTTTTTTTGCATGAAAAAGAAAGCTCAGGAGCTGACAGAGACTGCAAGAAAGAACCTTTATGTCGTCTCTCTTTGGTAGCTAAGAAGGTCTGGGAACCTGGCTGCTAAAGGCAGAACCCCACATAGAAGGTAGGGGCAAGTGAGGGGCAGCCAGGGACACAGGCCAGTAAATCTTGTCATGTATGTGTGGGCAAGAAGGCATGTTTTCTAGGGATAAGTGGTGGACCAGTTAATTATCAAAATACGTAATTGATGTGGGAATAGCAAAATATAAGGCTGGAAAGGTAGGCTGAGGCCAAATCACAGAGAGATGGTTTTAAAACACAGGTTGAAGTGTTAAGAGTTGTGGGAGAAGCTGTCAAGAGATAGAGTAGAAACAAGTGTAAGTAAAAAGATTCAAAGCCGAAGAGGTTGAAGTCAGACTCATTCTTTGTATTTCATAAGGCTCTGTTATTTTTAAGTTGCCTGGTATTTATAAATATTTCCAAGCATATTTTAAAATAATGGGCGGTAAGCTCTGCCAAAATGATTCATTTACAGATGTCTGCACGGTGTGGTTTCGAGTAGTTCCCTCCTCCCCCAGCATCATTTAATGTCACGGTTGCCTGGACATAGCTGGAATCCAGAGCCTAAGATAGGATATTTCTCTTTCTACATCTTAGTGCTGACCACCCTGGAGGTCAGAAGAAGCACCTCTTTGCAAAGAAACTGTTGAAGAGGATGAAGGGGGTTTCTATCTTCTTAGTACGTTCTTCTTTAATTCTACAGCTGTAGCACTGCCATATTGTTGGAAAGAGCCGTCGGAAGTGCTTCAGAGGAGAGGAGGCTAAGTAAAAGTTTTATTTTGAGGTTAAAAAAAGGATTAAAAATTTATTAAAAGAAGTTTGAAAAACTCGATGAGTAGTAGATATATGTGTACATGTATTTTGAATTTCTGCTTAAATTGTAAGTTCTGTGGTACTTTATAGTTTTTGATTTTATAAATTGTGTTCCTTGTAAAATCCACTCCTTGCACATTATTTAAATGTTTTACTTGGTTAGAAAAATGTGGTTGATCAATGATTACCCAAGAGAATTTTTAGAAGATTATGGGATAATTTGAATTTTAAATAGCGTAGTAACTTAAGCCATTGTTATTCAAAACTAAAAATCAAAATAGATGCCTTGGGAATTTCTCATTAACATTTTCCAGATTCATAAGAGTCTTTTAAGGATTTCTTAATATTTAGGAAGGAAATAACTTGAGTTATTATTGAATGTTTATATAAAATTTAGGACCTTTTTCCAAGAAAGAAATCTTTTTTCAATAAAGTAAGAAATGGAATTTTTAAGTATTTGATTTTAAGAAGTGATTAAGTAAAATTTCCAAATAAGTTTTAAAGGTTATGAGTATTGCTTAGTTACTAATAGAAACATTTTATCTGTTTTCTTATTTATCTTCTTTACTCTGTGGACTAACTAACCAGTATTCGCCACACCCCTCCCTGTTTTTTCAATGAATTCTGGAGTGGATTATGGAATGATAAAGCAGATTAGTCATAACTTCCGAAGGACAATTTCCCCGATGAGCTCAGCCCCAGTTTGAATAGGGCACCTCTCCTGGACTTCTCTTACCCACAAGCATCCACCACACTGTATGTTAACGGCCAGTTTACTCCTGCCTGTCTCTCTCTCTCTCCCTGGAAATTTGGTCTAGAAGTTAGATTTAGACCATTTCCTTTTCCTTTTTGAAATTTCTGAGGCTTGATCTTTCAGAGAAACTGAAAGTTCACTGAGCAGTTGATAGGTTGAATTCAGTGTATACGATAAAATAAAAATTAAGGGAGCAACCGATGAAAAAAGCTCAAATTGAATGAATGGTTTTCAGTTACGGCATGCTGATAAGTAGAAGATAAACATGACAAGAATCTCAGACCTCACTTTTAGGGTGAGCACCTCATCATTTCAAGTTATTTTAAAAATGATTCTCAGCGTGCATGTTGTTGTTAGGCAACAATTCCGACTCAGGGACCCCATGTGAGAGAGTAGACCTGCCCCATAGGGTTTCCTAGGCTGTAATCTTCACAGGAGCAGATCACTGTAAAGGGATTTCTCCCCGAGGAGCTGCTGGGTGGGTTCGAACTGGCCAACCTTTTGGTTAATAGCCGAACGCTTAGCTGTTGAGCCACTAGGACTCCTTTCAGTCTGCATATTCTTTTTTTTTTTTTTTCAATTGTGCTTTAGATGAAAGTTTACAGCTCAAGTTAGTTTCTCATACAAACATTTATACACACATTGTCATGTGACCCTAGTTGCTCTCCCTATACTGTGACAGCATACTCCTTTCCACTTGGATTTCCCACGTCCGTTCAACCAGCTCCTATCCCTCTCTGCCTTCTCATCCCACCTCCGGACAGAAGCTGCCCATTTAGTCTTGTGTATCTATTTGAACTCAGAAGCACACTCTTCACCAGTATCGTTTGATGTCTTATAGTCCAGTCTAGTCTTTGCCTGAAGAGTTGGGGAATGGTTTTAGTTCTGGGTTAACAGAGAGTCTGGGAGCCATGTCTTCTGGGGTTCCTCCAATCTCAGTCAGACCATTAAGCCTGGTCTTTTTACTAAAATTTGAGTTCTGCACCCCACTTTTCTACTGCTTGCATATTCTAAACTTAAACTTCCCAGTCCCTGGAGAAGCACATCATGCTTGGTAGACTAGGTCAGCGAAAAAGAGGAAGATCCTCAAGGTGATGAATTGACACAGTGGTTGCAACAATGAGCTCAAGCATAACAATGATTGTGAGGATGGCGCAGTGTTTCGTTCTGTTGTACATAGGGTCACTGTGAGTCAGAACCAACTCGACAGCACCTAACAAACTTAAATTTTAGAGACTGAATCCTGGTAATGAGGAGCTGGCAGCCTATTACTTGTTTTCTCTGAGTACAGGATAGAAATGTTTTATTCAGCTTTATTTGTAGCCAGTATGAGCTTGGAAACCTCCCTAAGTCAATAGCAATGTTTCAACAATCTGCCTAGATGCTAAGGGTGAAAAATCTCTGGTGATACAATGTTTCAGGATTTTAAGAAGTACCAAATCAGAAGATACTTTTCAAAATTTGAAAACATAGTTTAAAAATGACATTTTTTAACATAAACCATGGTTTTATGGTTTCACAGAACCATAAACCGTAAGAACACTTGGTATGTTTCTCCACCTAAAATTCTTGAACTGAAAATAAATGTGAATTCTTGCTAAATCCCTTTTCTGCCACAGTGTTATGGAAGGAATGTTGCCTAGCACTGAAACAAAAGTGTTTCAACTCTATCAGTGAATTAAATGAGGTCGCTTTTCTGGGAGTGGGTGAGGTGGTGGGTTGAGAGGGTAGAGTAGTTATTTATTTGGAAAGAGAATGATTAGAGGAAATCAGAATGTTCTAAAGTATTTCTCACTTCTTTGCCTTCAGATGAAAAGATTTCTTGTACTCTAACATCCCTCCTAGTCCATGAACATATGTCTGCCCACTGCCATTCAGTCGATTCCGACTCACAGTGATGTTACGGAGCCCTGGTTGCCCAGTGGTTCAGTGCTACGGCTGCTAACCAAAAGGTCAGCAGTTCGAATCCATTGGGCAGTTACTTCAGTTGATACCTTTAAGGAAGCAGATTGCCAGGTGTTTTTCTCCTGTGGAGAGGCTGGTGGGTTCAAAGCACTGACCTTTTGGTTAGCAGCTGAGTGCTTAACCATTGCACCACCAGGGCTCCTTGAAATTCAGCTATTCACCCAGAAATAAGTAAAGAAACTTCGGCATAGTGGCTATTTAAAAACCAACAGGAGCATGAGTTTATCCTGGTCATCTGAATTTCCTTGGCATACTGAGTTGGCTCTAATTTGTGTGGGCAGCGGATTAAAAATTGGAATTAAAGTCATAGTGATTAGGTGTTTATTTTTAAAACAGTTCTGTTTATCTTTTTAAAATTCCTTTGAGAAGCAATGCTGAATGAGTCACCATCTTGTAAAGATGAGCAGATTGGAAGCTATTACTACAGTCGATAACACCAGTACCAGAGCCTGTACCAGCTGCCGTCGAGTTGAGTGCAACTCGTCACAACTCCATGTGTATCAGAGGAGAACTGCACTCCATGGCGTTTTCAGTGCTGGTTTTTCAAAGGTAGATCATCAGGCCTTTCTTCCAAGGCATCTCTGAGTGGACTCGTACCTCCAACCTTTCAGTTAGCAGTCTCACGCATTAACTGTTTGCACCACCCAGGGACTCCAGCATATACCAACTTGTTGTTAGTTGCTGTTGAATAAAGACTCTAGAGTTAAATGTCCTGGGTTTCATCCCTGGCTCTACCATGTGCCAGCTGTGAGGCTGACTACTTTTCTGTATCTCAGTTTCCTCATCTATAATATGAAACTAGTAATAGTCCTGATCTAATAGGGATATTGTGAAGATTTGTGACAGAATAAATAGAAAGGGCTTAGCACAGTACCTGGGACACGGTAAGTGCTCAACAAATGTTAGCCATTTTTGTTAGTAGACACTTGCAGAGTAGTTATGGAAGTGAAATAGCTCTTGAAATAGTATCTTCTGATATTTGCAGCAACCCAATGGTACATATAGGGGACCAGTTCTAGCATTGGATAACTGCTTTGGTAGCTGCTAGGGGAAAGGGAACAGGTGGTAACCTCTGGCATTTGGAGAGATTTATTAGCCAAAGGTTGCTGAAGACTTCACGAGAAGGAGAGCCTGCCTGGTATCACCAAGCTCCTTGGGCATGGAAGTGGGTGCTGACTGTGCAGATCCTCTGATTACTGAGGTGCTGAGGGCTTTGCTTTCTAAGTATCATTTTTTTATTTCCCCTTCCCCCCTCCCCGAAAATTAAAAGTTACACTCTTAATATTTTTTATGGTTCTGCAGTTATTTGAATAACAATTAAGTATGTCCTATCCCTGCTGTATTTCTGCCTTTATTTAAGTTAAATGGATTCACAGGCTTTGAATCATGAGTTGCCTTTGCAAACTTTACACGATTCTATATCAGTTGTTTGTGGAATGACTCCAAGGGAGATGCTTACCTATGTCTGGGTTTTCTATCAGAAACTGTGAAATTATAGATCTTAAGTCTAACTTCTTAGAAGTACTGATGTGATATATAAAGGGGAAAACATAAAGCACCACTGCTGTAATGGTTGTGCCTTTGGAATGCCTTACAGTGCATCCTTAATTTTTACTTATTTCAACGTCAGCACTCAAGGAGTGCCTTGGTGGCACAGATGGTCAAGGTTCTACTAGCCGGAAGGTTGGCGGTTCAAACCCACCCAGAGGTGCCTTGGGAGACAGACCTGGCTATCTGCTTCTGAAGGGTCACAGCCTTGAAAACCCAATGGAGCAGTTCTACTCTGCACACATGGGGTCGCCATGAGTCGGAATCAACTCGACAGCAACTAACAACAACAACGTTAGCCTTCAACTATCTGGAGAACACGGGTAGTAGGGAGAAAGTGTTCAGAAAATTTGATTTGGAGAAAAGATAAATTTTGGATCAAGTATAAGTGAAGCGTATGTGACGAAGTGTTTTTATTTCCAGGAAAATATTTTTTTAAGATTTGAATGCAGAGGGTTTTTTTCTTTGAGGGGAGGAGGATTGTTGTTTACTTTTGTTTCTTAATAACCAGTGCTGAACAGTTACAATTTTTGATTGTCTTTTATACTATGTTATATTTTTGATGTCTTTTTTTTTTTGAGAAGATGAAGTTAATGTTCAAATCTAAGTAACAAGAATGAGAGAGAAATCAACAACTCCATGGTATTATTTCCGTATTCTATTTTTCTTTTACCAAATTATTTAACCTACAATGTAATTTGAAAATCTATTTCGGAACTTTAAAGTTGTAGAGATGTGGTTGATGTTGGATTTGGAGATTGTGGAATCAAAAGGTTTAGCTCGGTAGAATTCTTGCCTTCTGTGCAGGAGACCAGGGTTCAATTCCTGGCCTGGGCACCATCATGTGGTGTGTTGCTATGATGCTGAACAGGTTTCAGTGGAGCTTCCAGACTAAGATGGACTAGGAAGAAAGGCCTGGAGATCTACTTCAAAATATCAGCGAATGAAAACTCTGTGGATCACAGCAGTCCAGTCCGCAACTGATCATGAGGACAGCAGAGGACCAGAAAGCGTTTCCTTCCATTGTGCGTGGGATCGCCTCCACGGTGGCTAACAACAGTTTGGAGAAGAGAAGAGCAGTGGGGCAAAGATCCCAGTTCTAGATTTAGTTACTTGTTCCCCAGTCAATCCCCAAACAGAAAATGCAGACATCTCACCATGAAACTAGAAACTCAGACAAGAAGGAAAATGTTGGTTATAGTCTGGATGAGCTAATTTGTTGAAGATTTGTTGGGATGTCTGCCTCAGTGGCTTTGCCACAGCTGCTTGTAAATGCCTTTTTCCTGTAAGATTTATCTGTCAGGACCTGTGATATTGATACAGAGGATTAAGCTTGAAATTTCAGCCCTTACTTAGAGAAGGAGGGGAAAGATTCATTTCTATCTGGCTAAATGCTACATGAGACATTTGAACCCAAGTGAAAATCCGGGATCAACTTTTGACTGTAATTAGCAGACTTTGAAAGATTTCTGAGGGTAGTTGAAACGACGAATGTTCTACGATATTGTAGCACCAGTGACAGTGATTTACTAGACCTGAAAGTGTCAAGTTCATGACCTGGATTGAAGATGTTTCAGAAGGAGGGAGTTCCAAGTTGCTGAGGAAGGAATTTAGCTTTTCGTCAGGAGTTAGTATGAGCCCCAGTAAGGAGTTAAGTGTCTTGAAACTGTTATATTTAAGGTTGGGGCGGGGGTGTGGATGGAGAAGATGCAACTATATTATAAGATCCATTTAAATTCATTTAGAGACTGAAAACCCTATGTGTCACAAAGGTCTGATCCGCAATCACTCACGGGGATGGTGCAGGACAGGCAGTGGTTGGTTCCACTGTACACGGGGTCACATAAGTCAGGTGCCGACGTTTCTGCTGTAGAGCATATTGTTCATTCCTTCCAGCCTTCCCTCTGCTAAATACATTTTCAGATCTAAGCTAAAATGTGCATAATTTCTCTCCTCAGCAGAGAAGAAAAACAACTTAAAGTCCGTGCCTTCCGGATCAATAGAATCCCCTTCAGAATCCTTGCATATTATCAGGATGAATTAGATGGTAAGAACAAACCAGGCCCCCATGCAAGGAGAATGGGTATGGTGTTAGGCGCCATCCAGTTGGTTCTGCCTGATAGCGACCCCATGTACAACAGAACTAAACCCTGCCCAGTCCTGCGCCATCCTCACAATCATTGCTGTGATTGAGCCCATTGTTGCAGCCACTGTGTCAGCCCATCCCCTTGAGGGTCTTCCTCTTTTTCACTGACCTTCTACCTTACCAAGCAAGATGTCCTTCTCCAGGGACTGATCCCTCTGGTAACATGTCCAAAGTACGTGAGACAAAGTCTCACCATCCTTGCTTCTAAGGAGCACTCTGGCTGTACTTCTTCCAACACAGATTTGTTCTTCCTTCTGACAGTCTGTGGTATGTTCAATATTCTTTGCCAACACCATACTTCAAAGACATCAATTCTTTGGTCTTCGTTATTCATTGTCCAGCTTTTGCATGCATAACCAGAAAAAAAAAACCCCTTTCCCGTCGAGCCTATTCTGACTCCTAGCAACCCTATGGGACAGGGTAGAACTGCCCCATAGGATTTCCAAGGAGCGGCTGCATAGACCTGAGTAAAAGGATAGATGTGAGTGGATTTTTTTCCCTAGCAATGAAAGCACCTTGAAATGGGAATAAGACTGACGTAACCATTTCACATAAGGAGCTTGTCCTTCTTAAAAAATTAAAAAGGAAATGTTATAAAATTTTAAAGATAAACAGCAAATTATATCACTAATATTACAAACGTCTTAATTTTTTCTCATTTCCTGTTGACACTACTACCATGGGAACATATTTTACAAAAGCACAGAGTCATCTTTTTTTCTGTATCTTTCAAACTCTGTGAAGATTCGCTAAACCCAAAACCAAACCCGTTGCCATCAAGTCCATTCAAACTCAGTTTGTTTGTTTTTTTAAATAATGATTCATTAAATTGACGCAGTATCTTTTGAATTTACTCTTCTCCCATCTCATTTTATTTCTACAGAATTAGTTGGCTGCCTTAACTTTTGCAATCAGTATTTTGTCTGGTTGCATATGGTTGAAATTGTCTGCAAAGGGCATTGAGTAACCTGCTGGTTCTGAAAAGAGTTTGTGATGTATACTTTGCTGTTACTAAAAAGCAAATGAATGCCTGACAAATGACATCTTGGTCTTATTTCTTCAGAGCAACATAGAAAAGCTAACTGCATGTAGAATGGACAAATGCTTTCCATCTTTAATAAGAAAGAAGCAACAGGAATCAGATTTTATCTGATTAAAGCCAGACATTTCTGTAAACCGCTCTGCTTCCAGTGTAATCTGGAGTGCATTAAATTCAATTTTATATTGAAGAGATGGAGGTCATTCGTTTATTCAACTTTGGTTAACTGCTAATAATAAAAGTATTCACTGTTTAACATATTCAAAGGAGATTTTGTTGGTTGGTTGGCTTGCTTATCCTCTTTCATTTTTATGCTGAAGTTTTGAGAAATTTCACAGACAACACCATGATGACAGTAACAGAGAAAAGGATAAAAAAATAAAAATAGAAGTTCACCCCTAAAAAATCAAACTCTTTTTAGCCTTCTTCCTTCCTTCCAGATCCCTTCTCATTAAATCTGCAATAATTGGACATTTTATGTCTTTTATCATAAAAGCCAAGATTAATCACGTATTTTTACCAAGAGAATGTTTTATTTAGCTAAATGGCAAACAGGCAGGTATGACTCGTTTTGTGTAACAGAAGTGTTTCTAAATACGGTGTGTTTGACATAAGCTTATATTGGTAGTGGTCCCTAATTCTTCATCTTTGTGCATTTCTGTTTCTATAAAAACTCTTATGTGATAGGGAAGCTCAGCACTTAGTAAGTGTCCCCTCCACCCGCTTTGGCCTTTATATAAATTCAGCTGTTCATTTCTTGATTCTCTTTAAGCAGAACACTTCTTTACCTTACCTTCTAGATCTGTAACATGACAAGTAGCCATATAAGGGTTAATTAAGGGTAGAAATCGATACGTATTTGATTTATGGAAATAGTGATAGATTTCAACTTTGGAAGCCTGAAGAGTGACAAAATTGGAGATGCTGTTTGTATTTGCAAATGTTATAAATCAGTTTTTTTCAAAGAGCGTTTGTAAAGCACCATGTTTGGAATTCTCTCGGGTGGTATGGAGGATATTGGAGATCTGTAAAACTTTGTGTTTACTGTCAAGAAACTTTTTGTGCACTTTTATTTTTCTTCAGGATTTTTTTTTAATGTTCTTTAAGTTGGCTGCTTCCAATACTGAGAAATTGCACTTACATATTGATGTGTGAATAATACTCATTGAGTTAGCTTTATCTACTGGGTTAAATGGGAAACTGGGTTATTCCCATCCCAGAAATGCTTCTATGTCTCATGAGCAACAACTCATTTAGGTGTACTGTAGACAATGTATTTCACTTTATTTTGTTTATTTTTCTTAAATAAAATAATTTTTAGGAGTAGTTTTATTCTACAGAGACTGAGGTTGAGGAATTTTTAAGGGTTTGTTTTACAGGGTAAAAAGCTCTTCAGAGAAGGTACCATCCGTGATCTCATGGATTGATGTTATTGACTATGAACGTCGTGAAGTTGAAGGGAATAACATTCACCATCTGTAGATAAACGTGCAGTAGAAGACAGCAAACATGGCTTCTGTAGTGCCGCCATCTTTACGCATAAATGCAGTTTACTTTATTGACTGATGAGCTGCATGTTCTGTGATGTTCCTTACACTTCGGTTCCTTATTCCTTAGTCGGCTGAGTTATATGCCTCTGTCATCAAGGCCATCTAGAGATTTTTAGTTTTTATATTTCTTTTACAAATAAGGTATACATATTCATTGCAGGTAAATGAGATATACGTGTTAGCAATATAATACATTTTAAATGAAATACATGTTAGCATATAAAGAGGTAAGAATTCATCCATCACCCAAAGATCATTACTGTTGATGTTTTGGGTTTTTTTGTTGATACCGTGTGTTTTCAGTAGTGGAATGCATGCTGAGTCAGGGAGTATGTTTACGTTTTTGGTTGGTAATATAGCTTTTGAGAAATATTATGGGAAAATACATGAAAATACATCATTTATGGGAACCCATCTGGTCCACCGGTCTTGGGTAGTAGGCTTTATTGTGGGGCACCTTCTATTTGGGTACATGGGGCACCTCTGATTTTGCCTAATACCCCAGCTATTTTGGTTCAATTAATGTTTCTTTTACCTTCACTGTTACACAAGTCCCTTCTGGAGGGAAGCAAATACTTTCAGTGGGAAATGTATCCTCCCAAAGAACTCCAAAGGCATGAAAAGCGAGTGTGATAGCGTATGTTCCATGAGTCATGAAACCCTCTTCCAATTGCTCGGAGTCACACCTCTGTTAACCAGTACGGAAAACACAGCCACCATATTGTGCTGGGAAGCTGAGTCGCCAGCTTGAGGAATGGTGGTCCCAGGCGTGGCTTCTAACCTTCTCCCTTCTCTTCCTCAGGTTGCAGTCTTCAAAATGATTCCCTGCAGAGCAGCCCTGTCCTTTGCCCGATGTCTGATCCGGAGAAAAATTGTCACTCAGGACAGTCTAGAAGATTCCAAATTATGCCGCTGCTTATCCACCATGGACCTCATTGCCCTGGGGGTTGGAAGCACTCTTGGTGCTGGGGTTTACGTCCTTGCTGGGGACGTTGCCAAATCAGATTCTGGCCCAAGTATCGTCATTTCCTTCCTCATTGCTGCCCTAGCTTCCGTGATGGCAGGCCTGTGCTATGCTGAATTTGGGGCCCGAGTTCCCAAGACTGGGTCTGCGTATTTATACACGTACGTGACTGTGGGAGAGCTGTGGGCCTTCGTCACTGGCTGGAATCTCATTTTATCTTATGTGATAGGTATGTCTCAGGATCAGTCTCAGTTGTGTGGAATGGTAGAAAGAGTACTCCTGGGTCAGAGGCCTGGGGTCCAGTTCTTGGTCTGCACTAGCCAGCAGCTGTATCATCCTGAGTTGAGTTACTTGATCCCTGTGTGTCTCATTTTTCTCATCTCTAAAATGTCTCCTCCTAATTTCAAAATTCTGTGATTCAACTTCATCTCTGAATTTGCCTCTTAGTGAGTTTGAAAAACCTGTTGGGTTTTTTAAAGCAAGAATTAGTTACAGTTTTTTAATGTAAATGAAGTTATCAGATTCCAAAGTTATGGAGTTAAACATTTGATTATGATTGTATAATTATAAAATTATCAAGATAATTTCATACATTGTTCAGAAATTTCAATTCCATGTGAACTAGCCGGTGTTTATCCTAGAAGAGAGCAGCAAACGTTGCTATGTTAATTTCCTGCCACTGACCCTGTGTTTTCTAACTGTGTTATGTTTTGGGAAGGTACATCGAGTGTTGCAAGAGCATGGAGTGGCACCTTTGATGAACTGCTTAACAAACAGATTGGCCAGTTTTTCAGAACGTACTTCAAAATGAATTATTCCGGCCTTGCAGAGTACCCAGACTTTTTTGCTGTGTGTCTTGTATTACTTCTGGCAGGTAAAAAAAAACAATTATACTTTTCCTCATGATGAGCCAAAGTAATTGTCCCAGGAAAATAGGTTACTACTGAATTTGGGGTTGGAGTTACTAAAACTACGTCTGCATATATATTCACACAAGCAGGGACAGATTACCCAATAAGCAAGGTACGCACGGGCTTACTTGTGGTCATTTACTAATCTGTAGTGTGCCGTTTCACCACGTCAAAGATGTGGTGAAACCCACGTGAAATTGCATGCTACAAATCAGTAAGTAAACACAACTAAACCCGGGTATACCTTGCTTACTGGGTAATCCGGCCTTGTACACAGTATGTCGCTGTTGTAGAGCTGTAGGCCTTATCACTGGCTGGATTCACGTTCTACCTGAAGTGGTGTTTCAAAATCAATCTGAATTGTGTGGAAAGGAAAAAGAGCAGTTCTGAGTATATAGCATCTGGAATGCACCAAATTATAGGATGGGGCACATCCGTTGCATACTACTAATCAGAGGTATACAGGCATGGAAATGCAGTGTCAGTAAGGAAGAATGTATAATTTTTTGGCATTACTTCAGCTTATTGGGTACAACTAAGGGTATCTGAAAGCATACTATTTCTAGAAGAAGTCTTATTTTTCTATGCATGCCTTCACGGCTGTATATAATTGTAGGCATCTGGTTGAAAAGGAAGCTTATTCATACCACCTGTTGTTGACATCATAGACATGAAGTAGATATACTTGGTACTGGAATTTTTCAGTTTTTATCAGTGTTGGAGCTTAGGGGTTTAGAAAGGGCACAAGGAAACTTCCTGGCTTTGTGATATTGAGTGATTTACTTAATCTTTCCATGACTCAGTTTGCCCGATTATGAATGTATCAGTGCCTCCCTCATACAGGCTTCTTGCCTGAAGTATAGTAAGCATTCCAATGTTAGCCAAGGTTGCTTTGTAGGCGGTTGTCCCTGCAGTCCCCTTATATTTGTTGTTTTAGTTATTGGAACATTTCTGTTTTGATTGTCATCCTTACGTGTACTCCTTCTCAAACCCATCAGTCACCTGCCATTGCACGTTGGATAAAATCCATGCTTGTTCCCACTTTCTACGTGATTTACCCGGGATAATATGCCCTTCGCTTTCCTGTTCAACTTTATCTCTAGCTAATTTCTCCCTTGGTTACAGGGGTGTGGCAGAAATAGCTTCCTATTATAAAATGTCTACTTGCAAAATTATGTAATTTTAAAAATAACGTTACTTTTGTAAAAGTTAGTTGTTTAATTAAATGTTTTACGTACGGGTTGGGATAGGGACATGAACAAAAAGTTTAAAATATTTTGCGTTTTGCTTCTGATGTCGAGAAAAAAATGCATCAGTTGTCTTTTTTTTAAATTGAACTGTAGATGAAGGTTTACAGAACAAACTAGCTTCTCATTAAACAATTAGTACATATATTGTTTTATGGCATTGGTTAACAACCCCATGACATGTCAGTACTCTGCCTTCTCGAGCTTGGGTTCCCTATTACCAGCTTTCCTGTCCCCTCCTGCCTTCTAGTCCTTGCCCCTGGGCTGGTGTGCCCCTTTAGTCTCATTATGTGCTATGGGTCTGTCTCATCTTTAG
The DNA here is from genome assembly GCA_030035585.1 of Dugong dugon. Lineage (NCBI taxonomy): Eukaryota > Metazoa > Chordata > Mammalia > Sirenia > Dugongidae > Dugong > Dugong dugon. The sequence goes on from CM057476.1 coordinate 77,824,829, forward strand.
CTAAAAGGTGAACCTCCGGAGTGACTTCATTACTGGGCTAAGAGGGTGTCTGGGGGCCATGCTCTCAGGGTTTCTCCAGTTTCTGTCGGGCCAGTAAGTCTGGTACCATCAGTTGTCTTTTTAAAAGGTGATAGATTCTGGTTTCTGTTTGCTTGTTTCTAAAGTGCCTAGCTAATATTGTATTACTTACATCATATTTTATTTAGGGATGATTTCAGTGAACTCAAATATCCAGCTTTCGTCTTTAAATGATGAGAAGCATGTAGCTGTGCCACAATTAGAATCGTTAAATTCCATGGTGAAACTCAGGGGTTGGCCTGCATTGTTTGTCCTAATTTGCCCACTGTCATATTTTTCCTGAGGAGCCTGTGTGGTGCAAGTAGTTTTTGACTGGCCGCTAACCCAAAGGTTGGTGGTTCGAACCCACCCAACTACTCTGCTGGCTGGCCTGGTAAACTGCTTCTGTAAAGATCACAGCCAAGAAAACCCTATGGAGCAGTTCTTCTCGGTAACACAGGGGGTGGCCATGAATTGGGGTCAACTGGACGGCAGCTACCACCACCACCAACAAATATAGGCTAAGGTTACATAACGACTTTGTTCTTAGCCTCTTTGAAGATCAAACCCTCCTACTGTAAGTCTTTATTCATACTGTAATGCTAAATGGCTTGTCAGCTGAAACTGTACAAGGGAAAACCCAAAACCAAACCCATTGCCGTCAAGTCCATTCCGACTCATTGTGACCCTATAGGACAGAGTAGAACTGCTTCACAGGGTTTCCAGGGAGCAACTGGTGGATCTGAACTGCTGACCTTTTGGTTAGCCGCCAAACGCTTAACCACTGCATCACCAGGCCCAGTGCAAGGGAAGGATATGCAGACTTTAGATGAGATAGTCTTGGATTTCTAATCTACTGGTGGGAGATGGGAATCTCAGGAGAGAGGGTGCATGTAAGGTATTGGGAAACTTGTACAGTGTGTTTCTCCAAGGTGTTTAGCAGTGGTGCCTAACCTAATAGACAATCACAGAATCAGTAATTGTGATGACAATGCAGTTTTCCTTATACCCTTAGTATACTTATTATGGGATCTGGGGATTATACAGGTAGAAGAATGAAATTCAACTTATCTCTACTTGGAAAGTTTTACTTATTTGATGGTGCGTGGTCTAGATATGGAGGATCCCTGGTGGCAGAGTGGTCAAAGCACTCAGCTGCTAACCAAAAGGTTGAGAGTTCAAACCTACTAACTGCTCCACAGGATGTGGCAGTCTTCCTCTGTAAAAATGTAGAGGCTTGGAGACCCTAAGGGGCAGTTCTACTTTGTCCTGTAGGGTCACTGTAAGTTGGAACCGACTCAATGGCAACAGTGTGTTTGGTATAGATATGGGGAATAAGCAGGTAAATATGTGGAATAATCTTTTCACAGTAATCATTTCCCCGGTTGTAAAAAATAAACTTTCTTAGGTCCATAATTCACATCTTATATCAGACGGATTAAAGATACGAATATGAAAAATACGATCATGAAGCTACTACAAGGAAATGAAGATGAATGTTTTGGGGTTAATGTTGGGGAAAATCTTCCTGAAGGTAGAAACTGAAAAGAAAAAGTTTTACAGATCAGATTAATACAATTTTAAAACTTTCCTGTATATCTAACCAACAAGGTTAAAAGCAAATTATAAACTGGAAAAAATATTTAGGCAGAGAGTTTATAGCATTACTATATAAATAACTATTAAAAATGAATATGAGCAAGAAGAATATGCTAATAGAAGAAAATGGGCAATTTAAATTGGACCAAACTTTCTGGAGAATATTTTGACAATGTAAACCAAAAACCTTCCATGAAAATGCATACACTTACACAGCATTACCTTATAGAAAATTATCGTAAAGAAATAATTAGGAAGTGTACAGAGATTTATAAAAGGATGATTATATCAGTACTGTTCATAGGTGTAAAAAATTAACAGTGACCCAACTGCCTATAAATAAGGGATAAACGTAGTGGGGGGAAAAAAAAAACCTGTTGCCATTGAATTGATTCTGACTCATAGTGGCCTTGTAGGACAGAGGAGAACTCCTCATAGGGATTCCAAGGCTGTAAATCTTTACAGAAGCAGATTGACACATCTTTCTCCCGCGGAGCAGCTGGTGGGTTTGAACTGCTGACCTTTTGGCTAACAGCCAGGTGCTTTAACCACTGTGCCACCCGGGCTCTCTTGATTAAGGCCTATTACCTTATGTAGTGGAAGATTATGTGGCTTGTAAAAAATGAATCTGAGCATTATTATTTGTTGACATAGAAGTATATGTGTGTGTGTTTGTATGTGCAAAATTCTGGAGTCGATCTTTATTTTTCTTCATAGTTTTGCTGTAGCTGCAGATTATTTGACTAGGAAATTGATTACTTTTACAGTCAGAATGTAAAATAAAAACCTCCTCCCCCCTACAAAAAAGAAGAGAAAACAAACCGGTTGCCATCGAGTCGATTCTGACTCGTGGGGACCCCATGTGTTACAGAGTAGAACTGCTCTGTAGGGTTTTCTTGGCTGAAATTGTCACAGAAACGGATCGCCAGGTTTTTGCTTCCAGGTAGGTTCCAACCACCAACCTTTGGGTTAGCAGCCGACTGCGCCCCCAGGGGCCTAGAATGTGAAATAAAGCTTTTAAAATGAGAATCCGTTTCATGAAGTACTTTTGTTTTTTACAAAGTGCTTTTTTTGACATGACACTTGAAGAATTATTTTCTGTTTATACGTTCAGTAAATACAGGGCAGACGTATGATTGAGTTTTTACTTTCAAAAATCTAGGAACCATTAACCTCGATGGCTTTTTTAAACAGCATTTCATTAAAATTGAGTGTTACTTTACCTCTAACCAAAAAGGTCTGTGGTCCGAACCCACCAGCCGCTCCATGGGAGAAAGATGTGGCAGTCTGCATCTGTAAAGATTACAGCCTTGGAAACCCTCTGGGGCAGTTCTACTCTGTCATACAGGGTCGCTACGAGTTGGAATTGACTTGACAGCAGTGGGTTTGGTTTTTGGTTACCCTTTGGTAATAATAGTTTAAGTTACTAAGTTTATATATTTATTGAAGAGCGTGGTGTCTCTGGACTGTGAGCATGACCTGTCTGTCTCCTGAAATTAAACTGGTGTGTCCAGAAGACATTGTCTCTCAGTCAGGTGACTGTTAAGAACCCACAATAGAAATGAATAATGCAAGTGAAATACATGCACGCTGGCCTATAATAGCCTCAGAATGCCATTGCCTTTCCTAAAGCTGAGGTAAAAATTAGAATGCCCTTTCTTTTTCCACAGCTCTTTTATCTTTTGGAGTGAAAGAGTCCGCTTGGGTGAATAAAGTCTTCACAGCAATTAATATGCTGGTCCTTCTTTTTGTTATGGTGGCTGGGTTTGTGAAAGGAAATGTGGCAAACTGGAAGATTAGTGAAGAATTTCTCAGAAATATATCAGCAAGTGCCAGGTAAAATATTTTTTTTCTCCTGTCATGATTTTCTTTCTTTATTTTTTTTTTCCTGCTTTTGGTTTTATGTGACATTTTAAGAGCACATACATGAAAGTTTTCCTCTCGAGTGATGGTTCTCAAACTTTTTGCTTCTGAGACCTTTCTGAGGGGCTGTTCTATCCCAGGCTCCCTCCCAAACGTAATTAGATAGATATTGTGTTAATTTGCTAGGGCTGCTATAACAAATCATCATGAAGTGGACGACTTAAAATAACAGAAATTTTAGTTTTGTATAGTCGTGTGCCACATAACATCTGACCACATATCCACCCATGGTCCCATAAGGTTATAGTAGACTTACGTACAACCCATAGTTATGAACCAAGCCCATAACACCTCTTATATTTAAAAATATGAGGTACATAGAATGGTTTGTAATAGCAAGCAGGGGCTGCTTTGCGATGCACATCAGAGCATTATTATTATTGTTAGTGTTTTATTATGTTATAGATGTTTTAGTGTATCTGGAAGTGTTTCTTTGATGTTTCTTATGCATAGAAAAGTACACTTTATACTATATATCAAGACAAACATTTAACTAACTGACGTCAGCTACGAACCATACCTAACTGTTCCAACTTACGTATAAATTCAACTTAAAGACAGATTAGGAACAGAACTTGTTTGTAATCCAGGAACTGCCTGTATATAGTATGCATGTCCAAATCACATAACCTCGCATTTCATAAAATGTGAATGTTAAGCAATGCATGACTACATATGTAAGTTTCAAAGAGCTGCTAAATACAACCACCTCCCAAGGAAGTAGTGTGAAATAGTATTTCTAGGAGAGGCAGTTTTCTATGAAAATAACTTTCTGATGTGTTTGTTCCCTTCCTTAGAAAGCTACCTTCTGAAAATGGAACCTATGTCTATGGAGCTGGAGGTTTTATGCCTTTCGGCATCACAGGAACTTTGGCTGGCGCTGCAACCTGCTTTTATGCCTTTGTGGGATTTGATTGCATTGCAACAACTGGTAAGAGCAGATTCTTGGCTCTGTGTATCAGGAGGCGTTCCTTTATCCCATGAGTACCCATGAGCACAGAGGAGGTTTGAGGGAAAAGAATGGGGTTTGGGGTAAGAAAGGCTGTTCCTAACCAGCTATACAAAAAAAAAATTCCATTGCTGTCGGGTCAATTCCGACTCATAGCGACCCTACAGGACAGAGTAAAACTACCCCATAGGGTTTCCAGGGAGCGGCTGGTGAATTCGAATTGCTGACCTTTTGGTGAGCAGCCAAGCTGTTAACCACTGCGCCACCAGGGCTCCAACCAGCTGACGCCTGCAATATAGGGTAAAAAGAAACTTAGTGAGACACTCTGAGCCCTGCTTGCCTTATTGTTAAAATCGGGAGCACGGTCCTGCCTCTCAGACCTTGCGAGGATTATCGAAGATAGTAATGCATAGGAAAAATCCTTTGCAAGCTGTCAAATACTTAGAAATGTCAGTAGCGATTATGGCTTTAGCTTTCTCTGAAAGTGCTGTCAGTATGAGTAACAAATAATGACCCTGCATTTAAATAGCCTTTTCTCTGGTCGGACAAAATCTTCCGTGTTAATTCTTTCTTCTTTATCCTATATGAAAAAGCGATAATATCAGATCACTCTCTGAGCGTTTCCTGTGGGTTGATATCATTGCAGGGCCTTATACTTGACCATGCTTTGGATATTTCAGATGCCAAATCTTATTAAAAGGATTCAAAGTATACTTTTTTTTTTTTTTTAACTGAAACTAGAGGGTCCTATAAATAGAAGTTTATTGAAGCCTTCCTAGTTCAGGGCCTGCAGGGTTGCCCTGACTGTCATTTAATCTCTGTGGATGACTCTTTCTCTCTGTGGATTAAGCCTGCTGTTCTGTTGCTCACCATTTAATAGCACTGATGCATCACGACTTCCATGACTTCTTCCTTCTTCTGCTCCCTCTGGGATCTGGATTTTTTAATGGCGTAGCAAAGTTCCCTAAAGAAGAGAGGAAGTTTCACACAGAATAGATGACTTAAGCTAAGGAAACAGGAGGGAGAAAAGCAGAGTTGCTTGCCACCAAGGAGGAGAGGAAGAATTTGATACGAAATGAACGCTTTCCTAGTCACGTTTTATTAAACACACACCTTTGCTTGTATTTCCTTAGGTGAAGAAGTCCGGAATCCCCAGAAAGCTATCCCTATTGGAATTGTGACTTCTTTACTTGTTTGCTTTATGGCCTACTTTGGCGTCTCTGCAGCTTTAACGCTTATGATGCCATACTACCTCCTCGATGAAAAAAGTCCCCTGCCTGTAGCATTTGAATATGTCGGATGGGGTCCTGCTAAATACATCGTTGCAGCTGGCTCTCTCTGTGCTCTGTCAACCAGGTACCTTGCATTGTCTTCTGGACAGGGGCTCTTTGGGTTACTGCAAAGCCTTGTCAGTGCTGGAGAATTGCTTTTGTATGTTTTTTAAATATCCTGATATAAAGAACAGATATACAAACAACGCCTTCTCTGAATGGTTTGCCCATAATCGCTATATACAAATTTTAAGTGTTAACATTTCTCCCCATCAGTTACCAATCAGTTTTTCAATGAAATAGTGGTTCGAGCTTCAGTAGAAGTATCTATGGCATCCTCACATACATACACAATCAATCTCACACATATTCATAGGTGTACGTATTATAAAACTTTAGGATGAGGTTGTTTGAATAATTTTAAATAACCATTCACAGTGAGGTAACATGCTTTATTGAGACACTTAAAAGGATGCTTATAGATAGAATGTCATCTTCTGTCTTTGGTGTAACAACCGAGACCTTGTGTGCAGACTTGACATTTTCTGGTCTGTCTTTTAGAGTAAGATTGAGTCTGTGTAAGCAGAAGCTATATGCTTTGGTGTTGTTAAATATAGTGTGTTTTTATTGTGAAGTGCTGAGACTTTCCCTCCTCGCATTGATCAGAGTGAATCTGGTCTAGAAATAGACATTTCCATTCTCAGTTGAAGGCTGAAAATTCATGTAATATCCATGTGAAAAGAGAAGGGTAGGCCAATCTCAAGCGTTCAGATTCTCAGAAGCTGCTTGTTTTAATACCTTAGGACTCCTTCTCAGGTTTCCTGAGCTTCTCTTATTTCACATTAACATATGATCATAAGCAGGAGATTTCCCTGGAGTTACACGGAATGCTGTACAGCAGTGCGTCCTTACACAGAAAAAATGAGTCTCTGCCTGATAACTCGTTTTATAAAGTGTAAGTTTTCTAAAGGCCTGAAAAAGAAAAAACTCTGTTTATATAATTCATCGACACAGCTTTATTATTTTCCTCCACTTCCTTTTTATTTTCTATTCAAGATAATATTGAGTAGCAATTAGAAATTATGCACATTGGTTTTTCAGCCACCTGCTAGTGTGAGGTTTATTTTGAATTGTTTCAAATAGTTTCAAAAGTCTGAACTGTGAAGATAACCATTCCCCCATGGTTTTAGAGGAGGTAGGCAAAGATTCATCCATGGCTAAGCTCCTCCTAGATTTATTAAAAGGTAAAGAAAGAAGATGGGTTTTTTAAAAGTAAAATATTTTTCCTCTTTTCTCTTAAATGACTGTTTTTTAAAACTAAGTCATAGATGGAGTGGTGGAACCACTAACCACACAAGTAATTCCAAATATCTGAAGCAAAAGTCATTTTCTTAAACTTCACTGTTACTAACTTTTAACCTCAACCAATTCTAAGTACTAAATTTGCAATAAGTTGATTTTTTTTAAGCTTTTTTCCATCTTGATTATCTTATGATATTGGTAATTATTACTAATTTGATCAATGATCAGGCTATATGAGAAAAAATAATGGTAAAATAATTACACAAAATATATAATTACTGAATAAATGAGGTGGCTATGCTTTGAAATAAATTATTTAATCTCTTTAATTAAATATGAGTTTAAGAATTATATTTTCTGAAATGTTGCTGCTAAAAATGCGGTAGTGATATGTTTGGTTTTGGATTTTTTCACAAGATTTTAATTAATTAGTTTTAATTCAGTAATAATCATGGACATGTACAGATTACTTGCCATATTGTTTTTAATCTGATGGTTTTGCTGACCAAATATCTGCAAAGAATGTGACGTAAATATTGACAAATATTTAAATACCCAATCATAATGCGTTTTTTACAATAATATGAGTTGGTAATTACAGCTATTATGCTGAGTTTTATGCAGTTATTTTAATTCTTGGATATAATCTTGCATGAACATGTTTGCCATACTGCATGTGTTTGCTTTTTATTCAGTCTTCTTGGATCCATTTTCCCAATGCCTCGTGTAATCTATGCTATGGCGGAGGATGGGTTGCTTTTCAAATGTCTAGCTCAGATCAATTCCAAAACGAAGACACCAGTAATTGCTACTTTATCATCAGGTGCGGTGGCAGGTGAGAGACAGTTGACTTTTATAAGCAAAGGGGGATCTTTTCCATCAAGGACTCTAAACTATAGCAAGCTAGGTGATTTTCAGTTGTGATTTACATGAAAGTCAGTAACGTTTTTGCAAGTGTTTTCCATTTTGCATTTTTTTTTTTTTTGGCTTAGGTTCCGCACTTTAGCGTGTCCAGTCTTGACTTGTATATGCCTTTGTAGACTACTAATAACATCTCACATGTGGATTATGAATTCTTCTGTTCTAGTCTTCTGGGCTCTATGTTCCCTTTACCCCGCATTCTGTTTGCCATGGCCCGGGATGGTTTACTGTTTAGATTTCTTGGCAGAGTGAGTAACAGGCAGTCACCAGTTGCTGCCACGTTGACAGCAGGGGTCATTTCTGGTAAGCTCTGCAAACCCAGGCTTCTTCAAGATTGGACTTGAATGCTTTGGGCCGGTGCATGCACTTATCAAGAGGGGCTGCTTGCTGTGCATGGAAGTTAAGAACAAAATCACTGGTGAATTAGGGTGTGAGCATTGGGATGACAGCTGAAAATTGTGGTGCTGGTGGCATGCTGGAATTCCTCCTCAACCGACCTTTGGGGCTTTTGACTGCTTCATTATTTTAACCTTTTGGGCATCTGATGAATGTGCAAAGGGTTGTGATGGTTCTTCATTACATATCAGGTATCAAATTCTGTACTGATTGATGAACTAGCACGTAAAATCGTATTCGTGACATGTGAAATCTTAAGGGATAATTGCTTAATTTTTGAAATATTAATTTAAAATAATGATTCAATGTTTTCCTTCTTGCTCAGGATGCAAGTGAAATATTGCTATAAAGGGTCACAGAATTTTTTGAAAACAAAACAACAAAAACCCTCAACTGTGCCCATTGTTAATTAAATATTAGAAATGCCAAAGGCAATTTACGCTTGGTCATTGTAGCCACTGTCCCCAGAAGTGGGTGTCCCCACTCCCTGGCCCATCACGGTTCTCTAGGACTTGTTCACACCCAGGTCCTCTCAACCCCCTTAGGAGTCTGTTTTTTCCTTCCAACTCTTTCAGTACTGAAGTCACGCTCAGGAAAGCCAGATACCTACTTCTTGGCATGTCATGATATGCCGGAGTACAGTGTCTTTGACCAGACTCTTATTTTATGCAGAAATTTTCAAAGAGATCCTATAGCTGGAATGGCCTTAAAGGTACTGGTATAGGAAGGAAGAGAAAGACTTGAGCAAACATTATAGATAAAATGCTCTCGGTGGTAGAAATTCATACGCGAATGACAGTTGTGTTAGGGCTCTGAATCATTGGGAAACTAGATTTGAGGATGCTAATAATTATGTACGAAGTTGGATTTTGTCAGGATCAGAAGATATTTGCCTCAACAGCCTACTTTTGTAAAAGTTTTCTAATAAATTTGGCACTTTATTAGGCATAGTTGGAAGGGTGAGTCACCTATTTTCTCAGGGCTTAGATCTCCATCCCCATAAAAAAAAGGTTGCACTAGGTGATCTAAAACCCAAACCAAAAACCAACCCATTGCCATCAAGTCGATTCCGACCCATAGCGACCCTGTAGGACACGGTAAAACTGCCCCCTAGGGTTTCCTAGCAGCGGCTGGTGGATTCGGACTGCCGACGTTTTGGTTAGCGGCCGAGCTCTACGCTACACCACGATACCACTACGCCACCAGGGCTCCAGATGATCCATGGCCCATTTTATTGTTAAACAGTGCTTTATGCTATTGAAAATAGTTTATGAATGTTTCTAGACAAAAAATCAAACATTCTGTTTACTCCATAAAAGCTTTTATTTTTTTTTTTCTGATAACAAACTTGTCCAGTAATTCTCTACTTTGTATTCAGAATTTTTGAAAAATATATCCTTCTTCTTCATTCAGAAGGAATTTAATTTGGCAGCACAATCAGTAATATATTGAAATTAGTAGTTATAATAAGACAATTGTAATAGAAAGCTTTTTAAAACTGCCCTAAAAAATATATTGTTGTTATTTTGTACCCTCACACGTTACTTTGCTTATTTTTAACTTAGATCAGAGAACCCATATGGATAATAATCATTTTCTGTATTTTGGCTACTGTATTTTGGTTGTTTGTGATTCTCACAAAACATATTGAAAATTTATTAGTCTAAGGACCATGCGGAGCCCTGGTGGCACAGTGGTTAAGAGCTCAGGCTGCTAACCAAAAGATCGGCAGTTTGAATCCACCAGCTGCTCCTTAGAAACCCTATGCGGCAGTTCTACTCTGTCCTATAGGGTCGCTATGAGTGGGAATTGACCCAACAGCAACAGGTTTGGGGTTGGTTATTTACTACTGTAGACAGGGACAATTATGTGGTAAATTCAAATTAATAAGTTTCACTATTTTGATGTTTCCATGGAGAAAAAAGTTTCCAACTGTGAGTTAACTCTTCAGCTATGTAAATTATATTTTGTCTTTTAACATTATTGGGTCTGCTCAGAGTGCATGGTTATAAATCAGAGTCAAATTTAGCCTGTATCACAAACATAATTTAATTGAAAATTATTTTATTTTGCATATGCTATAACTCAAAACGCAGATGGAAATTAAAATGATTATATACTATCCCTTATTGAAAACTCTTCTGCTTGAATTTTTTATAGTTTAAAAAAAGAAGCTACCCAGTATTTCCTAGCAATGTTTTTTTCTGAACCATCAAAGACAGAGGGCTGTCATAAAATATTTTCATTCTTTGTTAGACCAAGTACTTTTTAAATGATCAAAGTAGACGTGTTTTGTACTTTATAGATAGTTGAGGGTTTTTGAAGTTTAATTAGTAGCTTGGAGCTCTGGTGGCGCAGTGGTTAAGAGCTCAGCTGCAAACCAAAATGACAGCAGTTCCAATCCACCAGCCGCTCCTTAGCTGTGGGGCAATTCTACTAGCAGTTTATAAGACCTAAAGAACATCTTACTAACTGTGAGAAATATATTTTCCATACTTTGTGTGACCCATCGTTGGTACTAAAACAAAAAGTGTCACTCATTTGTCCCTAACTTGAAAGATGTGTTCTGTATGGAATTTAATCCTAGGCCTTTCTTTGTTTTCTGTTCCCGATAGCTGTGATGGCGTTTCTGTTTGACCTGAAGGCGCTCGTGGACATGATGTCCATTGGCACTCTTCTGGCCTACTCTCTGGTTGCAGCGTGCGTCCTCATCCTCAGGTTAGTTGTCTTTGCTGCCAGCTGGTTTGAAGAGTGTGTGTCCTGCGGGATGCAGGGAGTGTAGAAAATGAGGGCCCACTGCCCTTGCTTTCAGAGAGCCACAGATCTCACAGAAGAGAGAGTCCACGTACAGACAAACATAAAGTGGAATAAGCATCCTCAGTCCTTAGCAAAGAATCAAATACCATGTAATTGATAGCAGATAATAGGTTGGATAATCTATATAGGAGGCACATTGTCATAATGGATAAAGACATTTAAAAATACTCATACGTTCTAAATGTTCTGCATCCTACTTTGGTGAGTGGCGTCTGGGATCTTAAAAGCTTGTAAGTGGCCATCTAAGATGCATCAATTGGTCCCAACCGCCCGGAGTAAAGGAGAATGAAGAACACCAAAGACACAAGGAAAGTATTAGCCCAAGAGACAGAAAGGGCCACATAAACCAGAGACTTCATCAGCCTGAGACCAGAAGAACTAGATGGTGCCTGGCTACCACCAGTGACCACCCTGACAGGGAACACAACAGAGAGTCCCTGATGGAGCAGGAGAAAGGCGGGGTGCAGAACTCAAATTCTAGTAAGAAGACCAGACATAATGATCTGATTGAGACTGGAGGAACCCGGGAAAACATGGTCCCTGGATACTCTATCAGCCCAGAACTAAAACAATTTCCGAGGCCACCTCTTCAGGCGGGGATTGGGCTGGACTCTGGGATATAAAGTGATAGTTGTGAGGAGTGTGCCTCTTAGCTCAAGTAGTTACAAGAGACTAAACGGGCAGCTTCTGCCTGCAGGTGAGATGGGAAGGCAGAGAGGGTTGGGAGCTGGTTGAATGGACATGGGGACTCAGGGTGGAAAAGAGAAGTGTGCTGTCACAGTATGGGGAGAGCAATTAGGGTCATATAACAATGCATGTATAAATTTTTGTATGGGAGACTAACTTGAAATGTAAACTTCATTTAAACTTTAGCAATAAACAAACAAAAAAAATTCTCATACATTCTGTCCTACTAATTGGACTGCTAAGATTTTATACTAAAGATTCAATCAGAGAGGCACACACAGATCTATGTAAAGGATGTACGTGGAAAATCTAATTTACAGTAGGGAAAAAACTGAACTAACCTGAACCCGGTTAGATAAATGAGGGTGCATTTATTCTGTGGATTCTTACACAACAAACAGAATGATATTAAATTACTTGGGGAAATGTATCAGTTTTAGGATGCAAAGCTAGATATAGCATCTGAATTTATTTAAATAGTGCCTCATAAATTTATATGGAAAAGCTATATGCATATATATGTAGTCTATGTGTGTATATTGTTACTGTGTGGTGTTGAATCAATTCTGACTCTTAGAAACCCTATATGACAGAGTAGAACTGCCCTACAGGGTTTCCTAGGCTATCGTCTTTATGGGAGCAGACCACTAGGTCTTTTCTCTTGCCGAGCAGCAGGTGGGTTCAAACCTCCGACCTCTTGATTAGCAGCTGAACGCTTAACCATTGTGCCCCCAGAGCTCCGTGGGTGTGGGTGTGTGTGTGTGGGGATGTGTGCGTGTGGGTGTATATACACACACACATATATATATTTATGCCCAGACACCTAGATGAAATTTTACCAAGATGCTAACAGTGATCAACTTTGGGTGGTGGTATCATGGATGATTATAATTTTCCTTATACTTTTATGTATTTTTCTTCAGTGAGCGTATTTCTTCTTTATATGGAGGAGAATGTTAGTTCCAAAAATAAGGAAAGGGAACTCGAAGGTCGGGGGAGACCACTCTGGGGAGTCTAGAGCAGACACCATGAGGTGACGCAGGCCGATGTCTTGACATAGCCTGTAAAGGATGAGGGTAGAATGAAAAAGGAGCACGCCACACTGCGGGTGGGGAGGAGGGCTGGGAAGGTGGCAGTCGGGACCAGGGTGGCTGGGCTTCAACTGGAAGGGAAGCTGAGGAAGTGAGGACTGAGGGGTAGGTGGTGATGAGGCCTTTGCACGCCAAACTGAAGAGGTTTTCCTTTATTCTATAGGGTCGCTATGAGTCGGAATCGACTCCACGGCAACGGGTTTGGTTTTGGTTGATAGTGGATGTTTAACCATAGTTCCTGGTTGTTGTTTCCGTTAACCACATTTCCTTTGGATATAGACATTTTCAAAGTAACCATCCTAAGGTAACAATGGCCTCCGTTTAAGATTTGGCTCTCTTTGCTATCTAAGACATAACTTTCTAATTAAGTGGCTCTCAGAGGGAATTCCGAGATGCTGCAGGTATTGTATTGAAAGGGTCTGTGGCCTGGCCCAGCGCCCTCGGGGGCTGGATCAGGAGACGTGTGATCTACTGCACAAGCTGTCACTTTCTGCGTGTCTTGTTTGGAGCTGTAGGTGCTCATTTCTTTCTTTCTTTTTTCTTTCTTTTTTTTTTTTTTGGCATTTAGGCTTTTTTTTTTTTAAACTAATATCATTTATTGCATTTTTGGTGAAAGTGTGCACAGCAGCGAAACAGGTTCCCATTCAACAGTTCCTACACATGAAGCCCGGTGATATTGGCTACATCCTTCACCCTGAATCAGCATTCTCCTTACTTCTGCTCCAGTTCTGCCCCCAGTGACCCAGTCACAGCCTCCAACCTTCTCATCCACACTTGAGAGTATTTGTTTATCAGGTGCTTATTTTATTTTGGCCAAGTGTCGATTTAAGAATAAAGACTCAGACGTTTTATTTGGGAATAGGTACCAGCCTGGCTTGTGTTATGAACAACCCAAATATTCTCCTGAGAAAGAAGCTCTGGAATCACGTACCAGCCCAGCCTCCAAGAGCGAGTCCCAGGCCACCATGCTGCAGGAGCAGGGCTTCCACCTGCGGCTCCTCATCTCCCCGTCCACCCTGCCTACGCAGCAGTCGGCATCTCTCGTCAGCTGCCTGGTAGGGTTCCTGGGTAAGTCCTCTTCCCTGCAGACGTTATAAAGATCCAGCTGATGTGGAGGTGGAGCAGGCATGATGTGAAAGAGGACGAAAGGCCTTAGAATATGTTAGAGATTGTCTTAGTCAGCTAGTGCTGCTATAACAGAAATACCTTAAGTGGGTAAAGGACAGAAACTCGTCTTCTCACTGTTCAGGAGGCTAGACGTCCCAATTCAGGGCACCAACTAGGAGACGCTCTCTCCGTCTGCTCTGGGGGGAGATCCTTGTCTCTCTCAGCTTCTGTAGCCCCGGGGTTCCTCGGTTCCTTGACGTGCCTCATGTGGCATCTGCCTTCCCCCTTTGTGCTTCCTTGTCTCTGTGTCTCTGCTGCTCCTTCAAACTCAGAAGTGATGAGGTTTAGGACACACCCTACACTAACGTGGCTCCATTAACATAACAAAGAAACCCTGTTTCCAAACAGGTTTCCATCCACAGCGGTAGGGGTTAGGATTCCAGCCCATATTTTGGGGGACACAGTTCAGTCCATAACAGCGACTAAGCTGAGCCCCGACATTGCCACCCAAGGGGTCACCAGCAATGGAGATCATCTTTCTATTCGCAGGATAGATGTATCACGGCTTGACAGTAGATGAGGAGAGGTAGAAAATTCCCGAAGCCAAGAGTGGCAGAAGTGCACAACGGGTACGTTTAATTAGCTGTTAGGTGCAAAAGCTTCAAGCCAACGACAGATACCAACAACAGAGCCGAGAACCCAGTGAGATCGGGCAGCAGCGTAGAAAATCCCCGTTTGTACGTTCATGTTTTCAGCGACCTTTTAGGACAGCATTTTTGTGTCAGGCACTCTGCTGGGGATTTGGGGTGTCGAGAGAGAGATGGTCTTTGCTCTCACCAGGCTTCATGGCACAGTATTGGTGGTAGCAAGTGAAAGGAAGCACAGGGTTGCCTGAAAGCAAGGTCTCCCAATACACAGCTTGTGGTTGGAGAGAACGTGGGTGGGTGGGTGGCAGTGCCATTCTCTGAAAGAGGGAGAAAAGACACAGACCATATAATATACCCATTTGCATTAATAGTGTTTACAACGACATATGACAGACAGACTGTCCATTTCCCATTTAAGAAAAGGGAAATACCCACCCCTGACAACATCCCACCAATCCCTGTGATAGAGTCTGAAGACAGAGCAAAGGAGGACTTGGGTGCCTACAGACAGGTTAGGCAAGATGGCGGTGGCTAGAGATGAGCCACTTCTGAGGAGGAGACAGTAATGAGTGAGTGAGCAGTCATTCTTGTATCAGGGAAATCAGCCCCCTCTCCCCACGATGAAAAAGAAGAAAGGACGAAGTGAAGAGTCTTTACGCATATGAAGAACCTGAAGTCTTACAAAAGCAGACTCTTTGGAGCTAGGCATGTGAGTTAAGAGCGTGTGCTGGTTTGTTTTCCCTCCCTGTCTCCCCTGCAGCGTTTCTTGTCCTGGGGCTAAGCATTCTGACCACCCATGGGGTCCACGCCATTGTGGGGCTGCAGGCCTGGAGCCTGGCTCTCCTTGTACTGCTGCTGCTGCTCTGCATTGCCACCACTGTCACCATTTGGAGGCAGCCCCAGAATCAGCAAAAGGTCTCCTTTATGGTAAGTGCAGTGAGGATTCGAGGTCATAAAATACAGCGCACACTTCCTGTTTACATTTGTTTTGTTAGTGTTTCTAGTAAATAAACCAGTGGAAGCTTCTAAAGAAGTTAACCAGCTAACCAGAGCATCATCCTTCTTTAAGTTATTCCTTTTGCCACAGTCTTCTCCCAACAGTGGCTGTTTTACTGCTCTTTTCAAAAACTGGAGTATGCTCCTGTTCAATTACAGATAATAGTAAACAAATTTCTTGTCAAGTAACCTGTCGTACCAGGAAATAGAGGATGTGGGTTTTAGAAATTCAGTGCCTACCCAGCAGGACGATGATTTCCACCAAAACCCCTTCCTCTGCAAGGGAAATTATCCTGTCCTGCTGGAGCTAAGAGCAGGTTTCTACTTGAAGAGGGCTTCC
Organism: Dugong dugon; assembly: GCA_030035585.1. Lineage (NCBI taxonomy): Eukaryota > Metazoa > Chordata > Mammalia > Sirenia > Dugongidae > Dugong > Dugong dugon. Next base: position 77,840,932 of record CM057476.1, read on the forward strand.
CGGAAGAGTCTTCCTGGAATTCCGTGTATATGCAGAGTTCCCGAGGCTGATATGTGGATGTGGAACCTAAAGCCAGTTGGATAGTCTTACCGATGATGCCAGTGTTAGTGGGCTGGAGAAATCTCCTGCTGCTTTGAGCTGCTGGAAATAGTGTGAAAGTGATGTTCCCTTTAGTGTTCTCTGGAAGAAGGGTCTTTATTCACATTGCTCTTTTCACGAGAATATAAACTTAGGGACACAGCATGAAAATATAAATATCCAGTTAGTTGCCACCATGTTGAAATAATCTGGGGGAATATGCTTTCAAATTCTGAGTATGTTTAAAAAGATTTTTCCTCCGTAGGTACCATTCTTACCGTTTTTACCAGCGTTCAGCATCCTTGTGAACATTTACTTGATGGTCCAGTTGAGTGCAGAGACTTGGGTCAGATTTAGCATTTGGATGGCATTTGGTAGGTCTCTTAATGTTTCGGCATTGGCTGTCTCTTTCCTGTTTCATGCCCTGTGGTTAGAGAAATGCACCCCTTTCACTGCCTGGAAACAAGGGCTCTTTTCACTTCCTCTCTTTCCCAGTTCTTACAAGGAAGGAGACACTAACATCTGGGTGCCTACTTTTCCAGATGTCTTTACATACGTTTGCTTACCCAGTCCCTCCCAGAAGCCCTTGTGGTAGGTTCTATTTTCTCCAATTTACGGATAAGAAAAATGAAGGCGAAAACATTTCTAATGAACTAATAGCAAGCACTTTCTTTTCTGACATCTAAACTTCTTATTATTGGAGGAGTCCTGGGGTAGACTTTAGGAGCCCTGGTGGTACAGTGGTTAAGTGCTTAGCTGCTAACCGAAAGGTTGGCAGTCTGAACCCGCCAGCAGCTCTGCGGAAGAAGAGGTGGCAGTCTGCTTCTATAAAGATTACAGCCTTGGAAACCCTGTGGGGGCAGTTCTACTCTGCCCTGTAGGGTTGCTATGGGTCAGAATTGACTCGACAGCAATGTGTTTTGGTTGAGGTGGAATTTGGCGTTAAGTAACTTGACTAAGCTTATTTATATCTGTAAGTCATTGTGGTTTTCATTATGACTTACTCAGATTCCTGTGTGAAATTTGAGTTAGAAGTTAGGAGTTTAAGTTTGTTGTAACTAAAGCAGACTGGCTCAGAAAACATGAGTTGGGGGCTGCGGGGTCAAGAGGTGGGAAAGGAGAGCCTAATCTGCATTGGTTTGGGGGGCCTGAGGAGTTTCAGAGCTTCTGCTTCTTGACAATCATCCAGTTAGCTTAATAAAGATGAATCTTAATCTCCTAGTTCACTTTTGTGTATGTACGTAAGTGTTGGTTTTGGCTATAAATTAACCTAACTTCAATTCTAAGACACCGACCCAGTTGGGCTGATGGGAGGTTTAGCCTCAGTCAGTTTTGCCCACACCCCCCACCCTATCCACACTGGAGTTGTGTCCAGGTTTTGGAGGTCTCATACTGCGCTAAGGAATTAGGGTGTGTGTGCTTTGGGTCAAAGATTATCTGTCCACACAGGTTACATTAGGGTGTTCCCTGTTTCTGTCACTATGGGGACTTCTGGTCACGAGGCTCTGCTATTTCAGAGCCAGGACCCTGATGGGAATCTCCTGCCAATTGGCTACACCACCAGGAATGTGCCAGACAGCAATCCCTTTTGGGGTCCTGCACCTCCCCAGGGGCTGCCTGGGAGCAGAACCCATCCCCAGGGCACGAGGGTGATAGAACTCACTCCCCTACTCTCAACCCAGAAGAATCTCTCTCTTGTCTGGAGGAAGCTTCTCCGTCCTTCCTGCCTTTTCACAAACCACTCTGCTTCTCGCCTCAAATCTTAGCTCACTCATTTAATGTATTTGACTTGGTTGAAAGCATGAACTATAGGGCAAGACTGTCTGTCTGTGTTTGAGTCTGCTCCGGCCACTTACTCGCCGTCTGACCTGGGCCAGGTTACTTACCATTTTGCGCCTCAGCGTCTTTGTAAAATGGCGATAGAGATAATATCTTTATTTGAAGGCAGGGAGGGCCGGATCTTCAAACCTTCCCCGGAAATGAGACGTAATAAAATTGTTCCTAATAATTGGACATGCCAAAATGCGAATTGGTAACCGAATTCACATTATTTTAAATGGGAAAAATTGTAATGCATTTCACATCAACCCAAAAATCTTTACCAGTTTCCTAAAACATAACTAAATACCTATATCTAAGTGATAAACTATCTTTTGTGGATACTGAAAACATTGCCTCCTAATCTGCAATCAGCCTGGCTGTTAATAAATGGCTGCTTTATGTACAGTTATGTGGCTCTTCCCAGTGACAGCAACACATGGAAGGCACATCCATGTCCCCTTTGTTAACCCTGAGCATACTTTTCAGAATGTCTGACCTTGATCCTGGTAACACTCCATCTATATTTGGGATATAATTTGAGACTTCACTCCTCATAACCTTTTGTTTAAAATGTTATATTGAGGTTTGAGAACAGAAATACAAATTTTTTCCCATACGAACATTGTCTGGAAAACTTTTATTCAGAGAAACATATATTGTATAGAATTTGGGTATTCCAAATGAAGAGGCACATTCTATGGGGAAGCCTGTATTTGTTTTATGTCCTTCTAAACTAGGCCAGAAAGAGAAGGGAAAAAGTCTCTGCTGATCTCTGTATTAAATTATCCATATCAAAACAGTTATAGCCTGACGTACCTAAGACACTAATTTATTTTTTTCCCCAAAAAAGGCTTCCTGATTTACTTTGCCTATGGCATTAGACACAGCCTGGAGCGTGGGCCGAGGGAAGAAGATGATGAAGATGCTTATTCAAACAACGTTAATGCAGCAACAGCAGAAAAATCTGCCGTGCAAGCAAATGACCATCACCGAAGGAACCTCCGTTTACCTTTCTCATTCCCTGAAAAGACAAGTGAATGCTGACGCTCATAGGCACAGAGCTGGTGTGTCCTACGTGCTGTTGTCATTGTACCAGGTTGTCACGGGTCTGCGACGGACATATGCTCGCTCTTTGGGACAGCACCTTCTCATGTGCTGAATTTATGTGCCTGGGGTAACATTCACCTGAGCTCCCTCCTCAGTGCGTGCGTGTGGGTGCGGGTGTGTGTATGTACGTGTTGGGGAACGTGACTGTTGAAAACTGTTGGTGTTTTCTTATTATTACATTACATTTTTCCAGTGTTGTCGGTAACTGGTGGCATCTACTGCACAGGCTGAAATGGGGGTAAATCACCGAATAGAAAAGTGTTCTGTGTGCGTCCTTATTGAGCACATGCTAACAATGCAATTACCCAGCATGGTGTTTATCACTGGTCGGGGGTAAGAGGATGGGATGAGGAAAGAGCCATTTCTGTACATTGTCAATGCCAGCAGTGGGTTTAGTGAGGTGTTTTGTTTGTTTTGTTTTCTGCGAGGTATGACAGTTTGCTAAAACCTCAGCCAGCAAGGTGTTTGTTTCTGCTGTACCTACAGCACGGGGATGGCATTTAGAGTCACTGATGGGACCCCTCTGAGCCCCTGTCTTCTTTGAGAGCAAAAAAAAAACCCGTTGTTGTCGAGTTGAGTCTGACTCATAGTGACCCTATAGGACAGAGTAGAGCTGCCCTACAGTTTCCAAGGAGCAGCTGGTAGATTCAAACTGCCGACCTTTTGGTTAGCAGCTGAGCTCTTAACTACGGCCTTAAATCTGAGGCCCTCATCTGCTGTGAATGATGGCACCCCTCCACCCCGTCAGGGCCTTGAGGAGTTGTGTGCTCTACTGGAGTGGGGCCTTCATAGCCAGAAAGCTCACGGAGGATCAAAGAGTTTGACCCATGCTTGGATAAATAGATACCAAGCATCCTTGCTTTCAAAGCCACTTAAAATAAGCCAGTCGAATCTCCCACATCACACAATCGATGGAATGATTCATGCTATTTTCCATTCTTTAATAACTAATCACACTTAATTTTTTCTGACCTCTTCAGACAGAGAATTCACTCCTTTTTTTTCTATCATTGTTTTGTTTTGCCCTAAATACGTGGGGCTACAATAACAAATTCTGTCTTTATTACATGCAAAAGGGGAGGGGGTGGAAATGAAGGGATACAAGAAGAGAAATTCCCCTATTCTGATATTAAACTGTTCAGCGATTAAAGGGCATTTGGCCCAGTTTGAGGGGTTCGTATCTAATTTGCCTCTGATGTTTCTTTTGGAAACATTTAAGAATGTTCTTCCCTTCAAATAAATTATTTAGCACTTTTGATTTCATTTGTTGTCAAACGTACAAGCACCGGTATTCTGCAGTAACCCATCAATGGTTAGGGAAAAAATAAACTCGAGGACATCGTCACAGGTGTTTTATAGTCGGAAATGGAGTCTGGGTAAAGGGCCTTGGGGTGTTTCAGTATGCTTGTTTCTGTTGCGCCTTTTCTGACGTATCTGACTTGGTATGTGTTTATTAGTAAAAGCCAGTGCTATCAACTCTGGTACCACCTCTGTTCCTGCATTTGGATTCATAACCTTTTGAACAAAATGTTTTTTCACTTTCTTAGGATTAGCAAAATGTTTTGTATATGTTTGACCAGTAATCAATCAACCTCATGTAAAGCCCTCTCCAGAAATTAAAAAATACATATACACATTCTCGTAATTGTCATTGCGTCAGAACGGCTTAAGTTTTCTTTTTTACACTTGGAAATATGTTCTCTTAGCATTTTCAGTAAGAAACTTCTCATAATAGCACCTTTATTTTTTATTCTTTTTTTTTTAAAAAAGAGGGAACAATTTGTGAGTTGCCACCTAAAGGCAGTGCCAACCCTACATTTAGGAAGATAGCTATGCACATTCAAGTTTAAAAACTTTACTTTTTGATACATACTGAAATATAGATCATTGCTTAATCACATTTTCCCCCAGGGGTAAACAAGCAAACTAAGGTCAAAATGTTATCGGAGATAGATAACGTTAAAGAAAAACTACTATTGATATATAAAACTTCACTGTTACCCACCATACCCCATCGAATCAATTCCAACTCATAGCAATCCTACAGGACAGAGCAGAACTGTCCCATATGGTTTCCAAGGTCGCTATGAGTTGGAATCAACTTGATAGCAAAGGATTTAATGTTTATGGAAGCAGCCTGCCCCAACGTCTTTCTCCCTCGGAGCGGCTGATGGGTTTAAACTGCTGACCTTTCGGTTAGCAACTGAGCACTTAACCACTGTGCCACCATAAAACCCGTTGCTATTGAGTCGATTCCAGCTCCTAGTGACCTGTGGGGAGAGTAGAACTGTCCTCTAGGGTTTCCAAGGAGCAGCTGGTAGATTCGAACTGCCAACCTTTTGGTTAGCAGCTGAGCTCTTAACCACTGCACCACCAGGGCCCCACTGTGCCACCATAGTTGATAGACAATACCAATTTCAGAGTTATCTTCCTTTAAAAGAGGTAAGCCTCTCTTAAATGTTCTGCATAAAGAATTTTTAAGAGCCTTTTTATTTTAAATATTAGTCAAAATATTTTCTAAGTCCTGGGTGTTTATGGGTAGTTGTTGTTAATATTTTTTAAATAAAACATTTTGAATTAGAATCTCATTTTGCCAAATTCTTTTCTAAATTTCCTGGAATGTATTGAGAATGGAGAATAAGGAAAAATAATCTCCGTGCAATAGTGAAGAAGAGAGAGGAGCAGACCGGCCTTATCTTCTCCCCTCTTATCAGGTAACACCGCCTTGGTGATCTTCACAGACTGAAACCGTGTCCAAAAGCTGCCCCGAGATTCCAGCTCTCCCTCCTCTTTAGAAGCCCGATTGCTCCTGATAATCCTCCAGTGACTTTGAGTTAACACCAAGAAGTACAATTTCTACAGAACTTTAAGGGGTTGGGTTTACACTGTACATCATGGAGTATTAAAATTCAAATGATTAGTGTGATTTTTTTTTCAATGTTTGCAAATCAACTGTTCTTTATGCTAATGCCAAAACAGAGACTTCTCCGTACACTTTTTACTTTGTAAAGTTCTGTAACATATCCTAAAACACCAAGGAAAAAGTCCCAAAGGTCATGCAGTAACTAATGCAGCAAAGGTCAGAGTTTTAAGTCATGTAGATGTGAATATAAGGTTGCTTGATGTTTAGCTGAGATTTTTTTTTTCCTTGTATAATCCTATTTAAGCATTTTAAAATGGGTTTCTGGTTTCTGGAGTCAGATACCCAATCTGCTGTGGCTGCTGCTTTAGTTGTTAGTTTTTGTGACGTTCGTTATTGTTTGTATGTACACAGTTTCATCTTATTAAGTTTACAGACGCATTTTGTTATGGCTTAATCCAATTGGCAACCCTGTTTTCTGGGAGGACTGTATTTAGCTTTTATTCACCGTGACTGAAGCCACTGTCAAAGTCTGTGGGCCTTAAAGAGCCTCCCTGAGCACTGCCAGCCCCGTGGGAGTCAGTGCCAGGACCCCGGGCTGGTGCCAGGGCCAGGCAGTCTGCAAAGTGTGAGCGCCTGTAGCTACGCCTGTTGGGTGGGGTCGTGAGATGAAGGGGGAGGATAGGAAATGAAGGACTTCAGATGCAAGTAAAGTAGCTTAAGGTCCTTAATTTCTTTTCTGAATCCCAAGAGTACATCAAGGCGCATGAAAAGGAGCAAGCAACCTCTCCGACTCCTGTAAGGAGTGGCTGTGTCCTGAAACTGGCACCTGAGTACCCGGTCTGCTGCGATCCCCGTACACGCCCTGATGGCCTTAGGCTACAAAGTGCATGACGGACACCCAGCTGGTCAAGGGCCCTGTACTGTCAGTGGGGCAGGTTTCACTGGACCAGGCCTGGCTGATGTGCGCTTCACCTTGCAGTAGCCACTAGGGGTGCCCATTCTTTTATTACTTTATCTTACCATTCTCCTTAACAGAAATTGGTGGAGGCCCCAAAACACCACAGAAATTCTATGTCCATCAAAACTAACAAATACGTTGGACTTGTGCGAATGTAAAGGTTATCTTCTTTAGTAGATAATTTTAAATTTACATGTTTTTGATGAAAATCAGTGTTGCTTTTTACGTATAAAGTTGGATTCTTTTTTAGAATTTGTAATAAATAAAAACTGTTGCTGCTTTACTACTGTACAATTTGCTTTCTCCTGTGACCGTGTATTTTTGAAATAAATTTAATATGAGTTGTACTACTGTAGTATACATATGCACCTCTCAGCCAAAAGTATTCGTTTCTCACTTAACTAATTTAAACTCCTTTTTTTTTTTTTTTAATTTGGGAACCTTTAAAGCTCAGAAATGTGTTGTTGTTAGTTGCCCATTGATTCAATTCTGACTCGTGGTGACCCCATGTGTGCAGAGTAGAACTGCTCCATAGGGTTTTCAAGGCTGGGACCTTTCAGAAGCAGATCTCCAAGCCTTTCTTCTGAGGTGCCTCTGGATGGGTTCGAACCGCCAGAATTTCAGCCAGTAGTCAAGAGTTTGATGGTTTTCGTCACTCAGGCACTCCTTTTTTTATTTGGGAAACTTCAGAGCTCAGAAATGTAACACAACCTAAATTGGAACGATCATATTGTTAAGATTACGCACCTGATAGCTTAGCGCCTGCCATATGACCACCATATCCTGTGAGATAGAAATGTCTTTACGTGCCTTCAGTGCTCATGGCGCATTCCAGAAAATATCAGTTGCCCCTGAAGCACGCCACCCTAAGACCACGCATCAAAGACACTGCCACCTCAGATGCCACTAATGGACGCTGTTCTTTGACATTGCTTTGCCCTACAAGAAGTTCTTACACGTTCTCCCCACCAAGTCATTGCCTTTAATAATTGTGAAATAATTATTGGTCAGTGATGTATAACCAACAGAAATTTTTGTCAGCATGGTGAGTAAATACTTCCCCATCTTTCACCCTCTTGACACTCTGACGGGGCAGGAGAAATAAAAGCGTTTTCTATCCTGTCTCTTAAGTTATTTAAAATCGCACATCTCTTGCATTAGGTTGCTTCATTTTGAAATGTCTCCATGTATATAGTTAGTTCTCATGGAGTCTAACAAATCAAAGGGAACGCTATGATGAATTAAAAAAAAACCTAAACTGTCAATTCAGTCAGCACTGAAAACCTATCCAAAACTGCAAAGTGTTTGCCAAGGAGAAGCCAAAAATCTAATTTACCTCATTGTTCGCTTGATGAGGATTGTGACTAGGTTTGGTGCCCCACCTCTGCTCTGGCACCCTGGGGTCACACGGAAGGACGTGACTCCTCAGGAGCTGTGCCTGGGGTATGGACCCAGCCAAGAACCTCGTGAGATGGGAATACTATCTCATTAGTGTTCTTCAAAAAAAGCCACAGACAGGCTTTCTTTTCAGGCTCGGGGGTCAAAGCCCACGGATTACTCAGAGAGATTGTGCTGAGAAACTCCCATCTGTCTATGTGGAAAAAATTATTCATTTCCTTAAATATCTCAGAAATTCTCAGGGACATACAAAAATAACTTTCCCATTATCACATTTTGATTTAAGTCTTTTAAAGTAGGTCAAAGTAAGGTTGAAACTATCCAGAAAGAAACTCAATACCTGATTTCTCTACTTGAACCTTTCTAGTAACAGGTTCATAGTTAGCTGTCATTGAGGCAACTCCATGTGACTCACGGTGACCCCGTATACAACGGAACAAAATGTTACCTAGTCCTGCACCATCTTCACAATTGGTATGCTCGAGTCCATGGTTGCTGCCACTGTGTATTTTGAGTGCTTTCCAACCTTGCGGCTCGTCTTCCAACACTAAATCAGACAATATTCTGTTGTGATCCATAGGATTTCATTGGCTGATTTTTGGAAGTAGATTGCCAGGTCTTTCTTACTAGTTTGTCTCAGTCTGGAAGCTCCGCTGAAACCTGTCCACCATGGCTGCCCCTGCTGCTATTTGAAATACTGGTAGCATAGCTTCCAGCCTCTTGGCTACATGCAAGCCACCACAATACGACAAACTGGCAGATGGGTAGTGAACAGATTTGTAGTTACCTCTGAAGTACTTTTAGGTACCAGAGATTTCAGGTGTCATGAACTCCGGAAGAAGAATCCTTGTTACTCTCTACAAGGACTGGACCGTTCACATGAAGAAGGAGACACAAATGTGCACTACCCAGGAGTGCTATATAGCCCATGGTGGGGAGCGAGCTGGCTTGTGGGCTCTGGGTCCCTTAACTTATGAATACTACAGCATTGTCATGGGTCAGGTTTCAGGGAGTCCCCAGTGGCTAAGTCTCCAGGTTGCCAGAATCTTTCAAGACTTGCTCACAGGTGCCTGATATTTCTTCAAGCTAGGACCAAGGATTTCACTACCCTGTAAGAAAACCAAAAACCAAACCAAACCCATGGCTGTTGAGTTGATAATAACTAATAGCGATCCTACAGGACAGAGTAGAATTGCCCCTAGGGTTTCCAAGAAGCAGCTGGTGGATTCAAACTGCAGACTGGTAAGCAGCTGGGCTCTTAACAACTGAGCCACCGGGGTTGCTATGAGTTGGAATCGACTCAGCGGCAAAGGGCACCAACGTGTAAATAAATGACTGATAAGTTGACTTTTCAACAAGTAAGCATTTAGTGAAGTAAGCAGGGGAAAGCAAACAGACAAGGGATAGTTGAAGGAGGACAGTGCACCATTAGGTAAAGACAAAGAACAAACGAGGAAGTGGCTGAAGTCTTAAATCAGAAGTTTCCTGTTTTACATTTTAGCTTAAAGTTGTCTCTCCTCCCCAAGCCATTTAGAGACTCTTGTAACTGACGGACAGATGATACATCTTTATGACATGTTGTACACTGGAGCTAGGAAAGCTATTTCTTTTGCCTGTTGTTGTTAGGTGCCGTCGAGTCACTTCCGACCCATAGCGACCCCACGTACAACAGAACAAAACACTGCCTAGTCCTGCACCATCCTCACAGTCATTGCTGTTTGAGCCCATTGTTGCAGCCACTGTGTCAGTCCATCTCGTTGAGGGTCTTCCTCTTTTTCGCAGACTCTCTGCTCTACCAAGCATGTCTTTCTCCAGGAACTGGTCCCTCCTGATAACAGGTCCAAAGTTCGTGAAATGAAGTCTCGCCATCCTCGCTTCTAAGGAGCATTCTAGCTGTACTTCTTCCAAGACAGATTTGTTTGTCCTTTTGGCAGTCCACAGTATATTCAATATTTTTGCCAACACCATAATTCAAAAGCATCAATTCTTCTGTGGTCTTCCTTATTCATTGCCCAACTTTCATATGCATATGAGGTGATTGAAAACACCATGGCTTGGGTCAGGTGCACCTTAATCCTTAAAGTGACATCTTTGCTTTTTTTATACTTTAAAGAGGTCTTTTGCAGCAGATTTGCCCATTGCAATGCGTCGTTTGATTTCTTGACTGCTGCTTCCGTGGGCGTTGATTACAGAGCCAAGTAAAATGAAATCCTTAACAACTTCAATCTTTTCTCCATTTATCATGATGTTGCTTATTGGCCTGGTTGTGAGGATTTTTGTTTTCTTTATGTTAAGGTGTAATCCATATTGGTCTCTATATATTTGCCTATGCTAGATATTTCATATAAGTAGGATCACACAAAATTCGTTCTTTTGTGCCTGGCTTATTTCGCTCAACATGTTTTCAAGGTTTATCCCTGTCATAGCATAGAACTTCATTTCTCTTGATAGCTGAGTAATATTCCATTGTGTGTATGTCTTAGTTATCTAGTGCTGCTATAACAGAAATACCACAAGTGGATGACTTTAACAAACAGAAATTTATTCTCTCACAGTTTAGGAGGCTAGAAGTCCGAGTTCAGGGCACCAGTTCCAAGGGAAGACTTTCTCTCTCTGTCAGCTCTAGGAGAAGATCCTTGTCTTCCTTCAACATTTGTGGGCCCGGCATTCCTTGCAGATCTCCATATGCCTTGGCATCGATCTTCCTCTGGGTCTAGGAGATTCTCAGCACAGGGACCCCAGGTCCAAAGGCTGTGCTCTGCTACCAGCTCTTCTTTCTTCCATCCCTTGTAAGATAAAAAGTGTGATTCAAGCAGGCGTGTGATTTGAGTAAGGGGGTTACTTGTAAGGCTGTGACTCAAGATACACCCCACATTTATCCTGCTTCTTTAACATATAGAGGTTAGGATTACAACTCATCACAAAATGGAGGATAATTACATCAGATCACAAAATGGAGGACAATCACATAATACTGGGGATCATAACCTAGCCAAATCGACACATGTTTTTTAGGGACACAATTCAATCCATTACATTCCACCCTTTGGCCCCTCAAAATTTATTTCCCACATGCAAAACACATTCACCCTGGCACATCGTCCCCAAAGACTTAAATCAACTCCAAGTCCGAAATCTTATCTTCTGAATCATCTAAATCAAATGTGGGTGAGACTTTAGGCAGATTCCATCGCAGGGTAAAATTCCTCCTCATCTGTGAACCTGTGAAACCTAGACTACAAGTTATGTGTTTCCAAAGTACAATGTTGACACAGGCACAAGGTAGAAATTTCCATTACAGATAGGAGAAACTGGAGGAAAAGAAGGAATAACAGGCGCCAAGCACGTTCAAAACTCAGCAGAACAATTTACATTAGCTCTCAAGGCTTGAAAATAATCCTCTGTTCTCTGAGACCATCTAGGCAATAGCCCTGCCCTCCAGACTCTGGGTGTCGGCTGTGCTTCCTGGATTCTGGGTAGAAGCCCCTCAGCCCTGGGCTTCAGCTCTGCCTTCCAGGCCCACTGGGACAGCAACTCTGCTTCCTCAACTTTGGGGAGTCCCATTCTCCTAGTCAATCTGAGTAGTGACCCCAACCCCCTGGCCCCACCAGGCCCCATTCTTCTTCCCCTTGGGCATGGCAGCCCCAACCCGTTAGCTTTAGGTGGCAGCCCAATCTCTCTGGCACAACTTAGCAGCAGCCCCACACTACAGAACCAACTTGGCAAAGATCCCACTCTTTGAAACCTAGGAGGCTGTGGCCCCATCCATTGAGACCCAGGAGACTGTGGTCCTACACTTAAAATCAAGAAGGCCCTGCTCCCCGTGCTCCTTCCAACAATTCAGCTGATATCAGAGCTGTTCCAGGGATGATCCTTTTCTTTTCTTGGAGCACAACAGATGTAGCTCCTTTGGCCTGTTTCTTGCCTGTAGAATGCCAAGGGGAAGACAGTGTTCTTTCCTTTTGTTTTTAATCTGTCCCCTTCAGTCTAAGCTGGTGGGTTTTCTGCTGTGGTATTTTGTTAGATCCATCAGTCACAGGCTTAATCTCTTTAATAAAAGATTGTGTAGCCATGTCCTTGGTGAAAATTCTAGGACACATGTCCTTTGTTTGTACATCAGAGTTTTCCAAATCTTTCATTCTGTTTTCTTTTTGCACAATTCAATTTTAAGTCCATCTCTTTCCTCTCACATGTTACTATGAGCAGCAAGGAGAAACCACGTGGCCCCTTTCAGATCTTGCTTAGAAATCTCCTCAGCCAGATATCCAAGTTCATCTCTTACAAGTTCTACCTTCCATCAAACATTTGAACGTAATTCAGACAAGTTCTCCACCACCGCATAGAAAGCATTGCCCTTCCTCCATTGTCCAACCACATGTTCATCATGTTCTTTTAAAGCCTCACCAGAAGCACATTTAACGCCCACAATTCTAGCAACATTCTGTTGCTGGCACCATATGTATTCTCTAACACGATAGAGACTTTTCCTATAGAAAGCTCGCCTCACTTCCTTCTGAGCACTCACCAGAATTGCCTTTGACATCCATAATTCTACCAACAGTCTCTTCAAGGCAATCTAGGCTTTTACTATTAGGCACCTTAAAACTCTTCCAGCCTCTACCCATTACCCAATTCCAAAACCATTTCCACATTTTAGATATCTGTTAGAGCAGCAAGCCACCCTCTGTACCAAACTCTGTCTTAGTTATCTAGTGCTGTTATACTAGAAATACCTCAAGTGGATGGCGTTAACAGACAGAAATTTATTGTCTCACAGTTTAGGAGGCTAGAAGTTTGAATTTAGGGCACCAGCTCTAGGAGAAGGCTTTCTCTTTCTATCGGCTCTGGGGGTAGGTCCTTGTCTCCTTTCAACATCTGTAAAATTCTGCTGAAGATAATTCAAATACAATTGCAACAGTACATCAACAGAGAACTGCCAGAAATTCAAGCCAGATTCAGAAGAGGACGTGGAACAAGAGATATCATTGCTGATATCACATGGATCTTGGCTGAAAGCAGGTAACACCAGAAAGATGTTTACCTGTGTTTTATTGAATATGTTAAGGCATTTGACTGTGTGGATCATAACAAATTACGGGTAACATTGCAAAGAATGGGAATTCCAGAGCACTTAATTGTGCTCATGCAGAACCTGTACATAGACCCAGAGGTAATCTTTTGAACAGAACAAGGGGATTAAGCATGGTTTAAAATCAGGAAAGGTGTGCGTCAGGGTCGTCTCCTTTCACCACGCTTATTCAATCTGCATGCTGAGCAAATAATCCAAGAAGCTGGACTATATGAAGAAGAACAGGGCATCAGGATTGGAGGAAGGCTCATTAACAGCCTGCATTATGCAGATGACACAACCTTGCTTGCTGAAAGTGAAGAGAACTTGAAGCACTTACTGATGAAGATCAAAGACCACAGCCTTCAGTGTGGATTACACCTCAACATAAAGAAAACAAAAATCCTCACAGCTGGACCAATAAGCAACATCATGATAAATGAGAAAAGATTGACATTGTCAAGGATTTCATTTTACTTAGATCCACAATCAACACCCATGGAAACCGCAGTCAAGAAATCGAACGATGCATTGCCTTGGGCAAATCTGTCACAAAAGACCTCTTTAAAGTGTTTAGAAGCAAAGATGTCACCTTGAGGACTAAGGCGTGATTGACCCAAGCCATGACATTTTCAGTCACCTCCTACACATGTGAAAGCTGGGCGATGAATAAATGAGGAAGACCAAAGAAGAACCAATGCCTTTGAATTATGGAGTTGGTGAAGGATATTGAATATATATACCATGGACTTTCAGAAGAACGAACAGATCTGTCTTGGAAGAAGTACAGCCAGAATGCTCCTTGGAAGCGAGGATGGTGAGATTTCGTCTTTTGTACTTTGGACGTGTTACCAGGAGGGACCAGTCCCTGGAGAAGGATATCATGCTTGGTAATGTAGAGGGTCAGCAAAAAAGAGACAGACCCTCAATGAGATGGATTCACACAGTGGCTTTAACAATGGACTCAAACACAGCAATGCTAGTCAAGATGGAGCAGGACTGGGCAGTGTTTGGTTCTGTCGAACACAGGGTCACTACAAGTTGGAACCAACTCAACAGCACTTAACAATAAAACATGTATTGAAATTCTGGCCCCCATAGCTATAAATGAGGAGCCCTGGTGGTGAAGCAGGTTAAGTGCTTGGCTGCTAACTGAAAGTTCAGTGGTTTGAATCCTTCAATCACTCTCGGAAAGAAAGATATGGCAGTCTGAGTCCTTAAAGACTGCAGCCTTGGAAACCCTATAGGGCAGTTCTGCTCTGTACGGCAGGGTCCATAGGAGCCAGAATCGACTCCACGGCAGTGGGTTTCTTCCTCGTTGTTACGGCGGCACTAGGTAACTCGGATAAAGCTTAAGCAGACAAACGGCTAAGTCGCAAGTGTGAAGTAGCCAACGTCGTGGAGTCCTAGAGCAAAAAGGAAGTCCCTAATGGTGAAAAAGGTTAACCAGCTCGGCTGCTTATCGAAAGGTTGGAAGTTCTAGTCTACCCAGAGGTACCTCGGAAAAAAGGCCTGGTGATCCGCTTCTGAAAAATCAGCCATTGAAAACCTTACGGAGCGCAGTTCTAACACTGACGCACGTTACCACAAGTGCATGCCAGGCTAGGACCAGAGCTGGCCACAGACTGTAGAATTCTTGGCCCCTCCTGCAGGACGTGGGTGAGAAGCACGTCTTCCTTCCGGTATCGAGGGAGAAGTCCTCTTCTTGTTACTGCGCACTGAAGTGAGCTCCCTTTAATAGTAATGTTTGATACTAAGGATCACAATGAAACAGGCTGGAAGCCAAGGTCCTGCTCCCCCGCTGAGGGCATACACGCTGGCGTCCCCGCACCTGCCAACTGCTTTGATTATACCAGTCCGCAAGCTCAGAAACCTGTAAGGGGCTCTCTGCTGAGTGGCTCGTGAATGCTTAAATCCTCTGCCCCTTCTCAGCCCCACCTCCCACAGCCTCAGGTTATCCATCCACTTTCCTCCCACAATGCATCTGCCCTTCCAATCTGCGTTCCAATCCAAGGCCACCGGGGCACTTCTTTGCGCCTCAGCCCACGCTCTCCTGACCACAGTGGACCAACCTGTGAAAATGCAACCCTCTGTCTCCTCTCCAAATTCAAACCGTACCCCATCTATCTGCGCGCCATCAGTCCTCCAGCCGCACTGAGCGCTCACGCCTCCCAGCCTCTCTAATATCAACAGTGTAGCTCACAAAGTTTGGCGTTGACGCAGATTGTGGTCTGCAGTGTTTCCTCCCTTTCGTCTTCGTTCTCCTCAGCACCCTTCGTGCCCAGCACACAGGAGGGTCCGTGCCAGCACCGTTTAACCTCGCTGACTTCTTCACGTGTGTGTAGGGCGTGGAGTGGGGGAAGATGCATGTGTCTGGGCCAATCAAACATGATGGGGTGGACTGAGGAAATCAAAAGACGGTTTGCTGGAACTGCAGAGCCTCCTGGAAGAAAGTTAATCCTACGGAGAGAAGAAGCCCTGAGCACTGATTTTGACCCAGAAGGAACGATGAGCGGGAGGCTTATGCTGCTACTTGAGTCTGGCTTCTGGCCCAGATTCTCCTCAATACCTGAGTTTTGTGCACAGCAGTCAGCCATCTGCATAAAAGAGGAACCAGCAGCTTCTCCAAAACCTCTGCAAGACCCTGGGGAAGGAGCTAGCCTGTGTGGACCCTCTGATGGCAGGCCAGGTTCCCCATCTGGCACCCCCAAAGCTCTAATGTTCCAGCTGTAGTGGAGAGGCCAGTGTGTAGCAGGCAAGGGCTGGTGGCAGGCCCGTGTCCAGCCAGACACAGAGGAGCCCCTGGGAAAGCAGAGGGTGATAGTTTTGTTAGTGAGCGCATGTGAGAAATACTCTCGGAACAAACAAATATTTAGGGGGCACTTTTTACAGAGCGGATCCCTGGTGGCGCAGTGGTTAAGAGCTCATCACTAACCAAAAGGTCGGCGGTTCAAATCCACCAGCCACTCCTTGGAAACCCTATGGGGCAGTTCTACTCTGTGGTATATGGTCGCTATGAGTTGAGTGGAGAGCAACGGGTTTGGGGATTTTTTTGTTTGTTTTTTTACAAAGCAGGCCCCTGGGTGATGCAAGCAGCTTGTGCTTGACTACTAACCTAAACGTTGGCAGTTTGAACCCACCCATCAGCACGG
This sequence comes from Dugong dugon, assembly GCA_030035585.1. Classification (NCBI taxonomy): domain Eukaryota; kingdom Metazoa; phylum Chordata; class Mammalia; order Sirenia; family Dugongidae; genus Dugong; species Dugong dugon. Next base: position 77,857,377 of record CM057476.1, read on the forward strand.
CAGATGAAAGGCTTGACAGTTGGCTTCCTTAAAGATTACAGCTAAGTCTGGGGTCTTAAAAGCTAGCGAGCGGCCATCTAAGATGCATCAGTTGGTCCCAACCACCTGGAGTAAAGGAGAATAAAGAACACTAAAGTCACAAGGAAAGCATTAGCCCAAGAGACAGAAAGGGCCACATAAACCAGAGACTTCATCAGCCTGAGACCAGAAGAACTAGATGGTCCCTGGCAACCACCAATGACAGCCCTGACAGGGAACACAACAGAGAGTCCCTGATGGAGCACGAGAAAGGTAGGGTGCAGAACTCAAATTCTAGTAAGAAGACCAGGCTTAATGGTCTGACTGAGACTGGAGGAACCCCGGAAAGCATGGCCCCTGGACTTTCTGTCAACCCAGCACTAAAACTATTCCCAAGGCCAACTCTTCAGTCAAATATTAGCCTGGACTATGGGACATAAAATGATACTCATGAGGAATGTGTCTCTTACCTCAAGTAGATACAAGAGACTAAACAGGCAGCTTCTGTCCAGAGGTGATCTGAGAAGGCAGAGAGGGTCAGAAGCTGGTTAAATGGACTCGGAAAATCAGGGGTGGAAAGGAAGAGTGTGCTGTCACAGTATAGGGAGAGCAATTAGGGTCACATAGCAATGGATGTATACATTTTTGTATGAGAGACTAACTTGAATTGTAAACTTTCACTTAAAGTACTACAATAAAATAAAGTAAAATAAAGATTACAGCCAAGAAAACCTTACGGAGTAATTCTACTTTGTAACACATGGGGTTGCTGTGAGTCAGACTTGACTCGAAAGCAACAGATTTAACAGAACAGGAGTCCCTGGGTGGAACAAACAGCTCGGCTGCTAACTGAAAGGTTGGCAGCTCAAATCCACAGAGGCACCTAGGAAGAAAGGCCTGGCAAACTACTTCTGAAAGGTTAAGGGGGAAAAAAAACCATTACTGTCCAGTCAATTCCGACTCATAGCAACCCTATACAACAGAGTAGGACTGCCCCATAGAGTTTCCAAGGAGCCCCTGGTGGATTCAAACTGCTGACCTTTTGGTTAGCAACCATAGCACTTAACCACTGTGCCACCAGGGTTTCTTCTTGAAGGTTACTGCCACTGAAAATCCTATGCACAGTTCTACTCTGAAACATATGGGGTCGCCACGAGTCAGAATCCACTCCGTGACTACTGGTTTTTGACGGTTTGTTGGTACAGAGCACTGAGGCTCTGCCTGAGCAGACGGGCGAGTGCTGGTGACGTTCGGACAATTGGGGTTAAATGTGATCCCATCAGCACCCACAGAATTACACCGAGCCTTCTTGGAGTGAGTAAACTTAGCAAAACGCAGAGCACTGGAGAACTACAAGGCGTTACTGTTGTAATTAAAGGGTCCTGGTGGCGCAGTGGTCGAGCGCTTGGCGCTGGGCTGCTACCCAAAACGGTGGGAGGTTCAAACCCACCAGCGGTTCTGGGAGAAAGATTTCAGCCTAGGAAAACACTACGGGACTGTTCCACTCCGTCCGACAGAGTAGATATGAGTCGGAATTAACTGGAAGGCACACAATACTGTTGTGATTGACATTTTCGCGCTTAGCCCTTCCTCCCGCGTGCCGGAGAGAGTGCGCTGCGCTCCCCGGTTCCGCCAGGGGGCAGGAGGGGGCGCATCACTCACACACAGGGAATTTTAAAAAAAAAAAAAATCCCCAAACTTTTTTCGCAAAAACTGTGTTCCTTCTCATGCAACTGAATCCTCCAGCTGCGGCGTCCCAGGCGCCCGCCCTGATCTCTGGCTCCCGCTTGGAGGCGACGCCCCTCGCCCGCGCCTCCAGCCCGCGCTCTGCCTGCGCGCCACAGGCCGCGCCCTGCCTCCGCGGCACAGACGGCACCTCTCCGCCCCCGCCCATTCTCCTAAGGATGAAGCTTTGGCTGCTTCTGGGTCTTCTGTTGGTGCCCGAGGCACTGGAGAGTGGTGAGTGACTCCGGACAGGGCCGCCCGGCTTGTACCCTGACTTTAGTCCCACATCCCCCAGCCCCGTCGCCTTCCCTTGGACCTGCCGAGGCTCGGCCCTGGCGCCACTCCCTGCCCCTTGCACCTGCCCCCTCCCGATAGGTTCTCCTTTCCTCTCCCTCGCCACCTCCCTGGGAGCCCAGGAGGAAGGTGGGAGCTACCGGTCGGCCCCCCGACTCTTAGGTTCCCCGCCAAGGCTGCCCCAGCCTTCCAGAAAGCCCCCGGCGGGCAAGCCAAGCATCCCCAGCCAGGGCCTGGTCCAGCCCCCAGTGTCAACGTGTCGGTCTGGGTGGTGGCGCGGGAGCGCGCGGCTGATCGCTTCCACCTCCGCGCCGAGCTCGCCCCGGGACCTCTGCTTCAGAGGGCGGGCCCCACTAAGCAAGGCAACGGCTGATTCTTTTGCAAAATTCGAAGTGTCTTCCTCCCGTCCACAGTCCTGGCTTTGTTTTGTACACCATCTTGAGCTTGAGTGTG